>NC_069415.1:61757344-61762344 GCF_026875155.1 Cherax quadricarinatus | reverse complement strand
CACACATCCTTGTCTAAGGCCTACTTTTACTGGGAAATAATTTCCCTCTTTCCTACATACTCTAACTTGAGCCTCACTATCCTCGTAAAAACTCTTCACTGCTTTCAGTAACCCACCTCCTACACCATACACCTGCAACATCTGCCACATTGCCCCCTATCCACCCTGTCATACGCCTTTTCCAAATCCATAAATGCCACAAAGACCTCTTTAGCCTTATCTAAATACTGTTCACTTATATTGTTTCACTGTAAACAACCTGGTCCACACACCCCCTACCTTTCTGAAGCCTCCTGTTCATCTGCTATCCTATTCTCCGTCTCACTCTTAATTCTTTCAATAATAACTCTACCATACACTTTACCAGGTATACTCAACAGACTTATCCCCTATAATTTTTGCACTCTCTTTTGTCCTTCTTTGCCTTTATACAAAGGAACTATGCATGCTCTCTGCCATCCTAGGTACCTTACCCTCTTCCATACATTTATTAAATAATTGCACCAACCACTCCAAAACTATATCCCCACCTGCTTTTATCATTTCTATCTTTATCCCATCAATCCCGGCTGCCTTACCCCCTTTCATTTTACCTACTGCCTCACGAACTTCCCCCACACTCACAACTGGCTCTTCCTCACTCCTACAAGATGTTATTCCTCCTTGCCCTATACACGAAATCACAGCTTCCCTATCTTCATCACATTTAACAATTCCTCAAAATCTTCCCTCCATCTTCTCAATACCTCTAACTCTCCATTTAATAACTGTCCTCTCCTATTTTTAACTGACAAATCCATTTGTTCTCTAGGCTTCCTTAACTTGTTAATCTCACTCCAAAAACTTTTTTTATTTTCAACAAAATTTGTTGATAACATCTCACCCACTCTCTCATTTGCTCTCTTTTTACATTCCTTCACCACTCTCTTAACCTCTCTCTTTTTCTCCATATTACTCTTCCCTTCTTTCATCACTTCTACTTTGTAAAAACTTCTCATATGCTAACTTTTTCTCCCTTACTACTCTCTTTACATCATCATTCCACCAATAGCTCCTCTTCCCTCCCGCACCCACTTTCCTGTAACCACAAACTTCTGCTGAGCACTCTAACACCACATTTTTAAACCTACCCCATACCTATTCGACCCCATTGCCTATGCTCTCATTAGCCCATCTATCCTCCAATAGCTGTTTATATCTTATCCTAACTGCCTCCTCTTTTAGTTTATAAACCTTCACCTCTCTCTTCCCTGATGCTTCTATTCTCCTTGTATCCCATCTACCTTTTACTCTCAGTGTAGCTACAACTAGAAAGTGATCTGATATATCTGTGGCCCCTCTATAAACATGTACATCCTGAAGTCTACTCAACATTCTTTTATCTACCAATACATAATCCAAAAAAACTACTGTCATTTCGCCCTACATCATATCTTGTATATTTTTTTAACCTCTTTTTCTTAAAAAGTATTACCATAACAAAAAACCCCCTTTTATACAATTCAAAAAAAGGGGCTCCTTATCTTTTACACCTGGCACCAAAAACTTACCTACCCACCCCTCTCAAAAAATTTTTCCCTACTTTCGCATTCAGTCCCCTCCCAAAAAAATTACTTCTCACTTGGTTCAAACCCTATACATTCATTAACATTCCCAAAATCTTCTTCTCCTCTACTTCCTCCCCTTCCCCAGGTGCATACACGCTTATTATGACCCACTTTTTGCACCCAAACCCTTTATTTAATCCACATAATTCTTAAATTTTTACACATTCATATTCTTTTTCTCCTTCCAAACTGACCCTTCAACGTTACTGCTACCCTTTCTTTGCTTAACTCTCTCAGATACCCCAGATTACCAAATAGGTAAGATTAAAAATACCCAAGAAAGTAATTGATAAATCTTTAAAGTTGCTAGAAATATTTTTTACAATCCAAAAAGGGAAAACCCAAACCTTATTAACTAAAAATATGTTGGTTCTCCCTGGTTGGTTTTTCTCCCAAGTAATTTTTGGGCCCTTTGTTGCGCAACTGGGGCCTGTTTGTCTTGGTTTTAGATTTCTGCTTACCATGACTCCCAAAGTTTTTTTCACATTCTTAGACCAAGTCTACTTCCCCTAGTTTAAATAGTTCGAGGTTATTTTCATTACCAAAGGGAAAGTACCTTACCTTACCACATTAAACTTCATCTGCCATTTTCAGACCAAGCATTGTTTGTTAAAAATCGTCCGGGAGTTCATTGATATCCCCCTCAGAGTGAATTATACGCCCTATCTTTGTATCATCAGCAAACTTACTCATGTCATTTTAGTAATCCCTTATAAAAGGTCATTAAATGTAAATTATGAACAAGAGGGGGCCCCCAAAACTGATCCTTGGGGAACGCCACTAGTGACTAATCCCCATTCGATTTCACCCATTAATGGTAACTCTCTGCTTTCTATTGGTAAGCCCTGCCTCAATCCCTGCTAGAAAATTTTTCCTCCCATACCATGAGCTGCCCCTTTTTCTTAAGAGTCTCTGTGAGGTACTCTGTCGAAGGTTTACTAAAATCCAAATAAAAAAATATCATATTCCCATCACTGTCAAAAGCCCAAATGTTCTATTGAAGAACGCATAAGTTTGCAGGCGGAACACCCCCTTTGTGAATCCATGTAATTCATTTATAAGTTATGTCTTTAAAAGATTCTGTAAAGTCAGCTTTAAATTTATTCTAATAACTTTCCCACTTAAAATGTCGGCTTATTGGACGGTAATTTGAAGGGGGTGGATTATCCCCTGATTTAAAATATAAACCACATTAGCCATCTTCCACATCTTTGAACAAAACGGTAAGGGATGGCGCATTGAAAATCGTTAATGGTGACTAAACTCCACTTGCATTCCTTAATCCCTTTTAAAAAAACATCGGGGGCCCGGGGGGCTTTTTTTGTTTTCAGTTTTTCTATCCCCCTAAATAAAAATGTCCCCCGTGACGTAAATTTATTTAAATTGAAATTTATCAGGAACTAAATAATTGTTAAATTTCTGGTCTCATTTTCATTTCCCGTGTAAAAATGACAAAAAATGTCATTAAATAAGGAAACATTTCCAGTTATTTTCCTCAGCTTCCATTTCCCCAATTTCAGAGGTCCTACTTTTTTCCCTTTACCCTTCGTCCTATCCTTGAAAGAACCCCTTTTGGATTAGTCTTTGTTCTTAGCAATCTAATTTCATAGTCACGTTTGCCTTTCTAATCTTTTTTTTTTTATTTTTTTTAAGCTGAACATATTGGTCGTAAGGTTTACCTCTCCTTTTCTGATGCCCTATAAAATTCCCCTTTTCCCCCTAATAGATGCTTTACCTCCTGTTAAACCCTTTTGGGACGTTTTTATTAGACCAAATTTCTCTCGGGGGAATGTAAAACTCGGGGCCTGTGTACATTTTTAAACAAAAAAATCATAAAAGCAGACCCCTTCATATTCAAAGTTTTTATCGTCAATAAAACATAAGCTAGATAACCCCAATCAAGATTAGACAGATGTTCCCTAAGTAAATTATAATCGGCAACGAAAAACGGGGATTTTTACTGAATTATCTTTTATTCTTCCCATTCCCAAATTAATGCTAAAGGTGATGGATTTGTGATTACTTGCCCCAAAGCCCCCTTTCAGTGATCTCCAGATTATTACGAGTGTTTCTTTTTTTACAAGATAGGTCTAGCAAATTATTCCCCCGGTGGTTCTTCACTCTGTTTCGGGAAAACAGTCCTAAACTGTTTCCATGAAGTCATGGACTCTGATTACCTGTCAAAGTTTCCCCGTCAAAATTTTGGCTAAAATTAAAGTCCCCTACTAGAATACGTTCTTTTTGTACAAAGCCCCCAACAATTTGTCCCAAAAAAGCTCCCTCTATCGTGATCCAAAATGGGGGTCGGTTATTCACCTAGAATTTTTTTTTCTTGCCCTCCCCAACTCTACCCAAACAGACTCGTTCGCTCCATCATTTTTATACCTTTTTTTATGAACAATTAATATTTTCTCGAAAAAATACAATGCAACTCCCCCCCCCCTTCCCTTAATCTATCCACTTGAATAACTTAAATCCCGAAATTACACTCAACAGCTATCCCGCTCTTTTAAATCTACCACGTTTCAGTTAATGCAAGATATCAAAGTTCCAGCACACGCTACCAACGTAGTTTTAATTTTATTTTTTGCATTCGATGTTAGCATAAAATACCATCATTGTTTTTTCTTCGCACATTTTTCCTATTCATCTTTGTTTTTAACAATTTTTGAAAATTATCATTCCCGAGTTACTCCCTGACATTACTATTTAAAATTCTTAATATCAGAGCATAAGTCAAATATCCATCTCATTATTAACATTCTAAACCCATACCCTAACTAATCCTAGTTTAAAAATCCTAACAACCCCCCCAACTGAGTTAGCAAGAATACCCAACCTGCCCTGGATAAATGAACCCCACCAGGGCATACATGTCATTTCGGCCATTGAAGTTGTCCCATTGTAATGAATGGTACTGCATTATCCTTACAGTGTTTTTCAGCCAACAATTAATACCCAAATTGCCTGGACAACCATTCATTACCACACCCCCTTTCTTGGGAAATGCCAATATAAAGGGCGCCCCCTTTTCCTAATTATGTCTATAGCTGTCCTGAACTTTCTAACTAAATCCTCCTTCTCCTTGCCTACCATTGCTCCAGCACGAGGCAAATAATAGGATTGATCCCCCTTACCGTTCATGATGTTGTCAAGCCGGCTAAAAGTCCCCCCATCCCAGCCCCCCGGAAAACATACCCTTTGTCTCCCACCCTGTCCTTCAAGCAGAATGCCCTTCCATGTATCTAACCCGGCTATCCCCAAAAAACAACAATATTCTTACCTTCCTTGTTGTGTTTGTCGTGACGATTCCATAGTAGAAAATCACATTCGTCGGGTAGCACCCCAGAATGCTTGGAGGGTTTTCCCCGGGGGGTTTCCCAGCAGCTCTTT
>NC_069415.1:61700333-61756844 GCF_026875155.1 Cherax quadricarinatus | reverse complement strand
TGGGTTTTACAAAGGGGTTCCCCTTACGAATTTATTAACTTTTTTCACTAAGGTATTTGAGGAGGTAGATCATGGTAATGAATATGAAAATTGTGTATATGGACTTCAGTAAGGTTTTTGACGGGGTTTCCACATCAGAGACTATTGAGGAAAATTAAAGCACATGGAATAGGAGGAAAAATTTTTTTCCGGGATAGAGCATGGTTGACAAATAGGCAGCAGAGAGTTTGCATAAATGGGGAGAAATCAGAGGGGGGAAGCGTCACGAGCGGTGTTCCACAGGGGTCATGTTGGGCCCCCCCTGTTCACAATCTACATAAACGACATAGATGAGGGCAAAAGACGACATCGCAAGTTTGCCGATGACACCAAAATAGCCGTCAAAATTCATTCTGACGAGGACATTCGACCACTCCGGGAAGATTTGAATAAAAGATGCAGGGTCGGGGGAAATTTGGCAGATGCAGTTTAATATAGACAAATGCAAAGTTTCTAAATGTTGGACAGGACAATAACCATGCCACATATAAACTAAATAATGTAGATCTTAATATTAGGATTGCGAAAAAGATTTAGGAGTTCTGGTTAGCAGTAATCTGAAACCAAGACAACATGCATAAGTGTTCGCAATAAAGCAATAGAATCCTTGGCTTCATAATCAAGAAGCATAAATAATAGGAGTCCTCAGGTTGTTCTTCAACTCTATACATCCTTGGTTAGGCCTCATTTAGATTATGCTGCACAGTTTTGGTCACCGTATAACAGAATGGATATAAATTCTCTGGAAAATGTACAAAGGAGGATGACAAAGATGATCCCATGTATCAGAAACCTTTCCCTATGAGGATAGACTAAGGGCCCTGAAACTGCACTCTCTAGAAGACGTAGAATTAGGGGGTTATGATTGAGTGTTATAATGGAAGACAGGAATAAATAAAGGGGATGTAAATAGTGTGCTAAAAATATCTAGCCTAGACAGGACTCGCAGCAATGGTTTTTAAGTTGGAAAAATTCAGATTCAGGAAGGATATAGGAAAGTACTTGTTTGGTAAAAGTTGTGGATGAGTGGAACAAACTCCCAAGTACCGTTATAGAGGCCAGAACGTTGTGTAGCTTTAAAAATAGGTTGGATAAATACATGAGTAGATGTGGGTGGGTGTGAGTTAGACCTGATAGCTTGTGCTAACAGGTCGGTTGCCGTGTTCCTCCCTTAAGTCAATGTGACCTGACCTGACTAGGTTGGGTGCACTGGCTTAAGCCGGTAGGAGACTTGGACCTGCCTCGCATGGGCCAGTAGGCCTTCTGCAGTGTTCCTTCGTTCTTATGTTCTTATGTTCTTCTTATATGTGTCTTACCTAACAACCTGTCGGTATTTTATACCATTTTATTGTTCACATTCATTTGTTAGACGAAGAATGAGGGGACACCTGATCGAACTGTATAAGTGGAAGATAGGCATTAATAAAGGGGATATTAATAAGAACATAAGAACATAAGAACGAAGGAACACTGCAGAAGGCGTACTGGCCCATGCGAGGCAGGTCCAAGTCTCCTACCGGCTTAAGCCAATGCACCCAACCTAGTCAGGTCAGGTCACATTGACTTAAGGGAGGAACACGGCAACCGACTTGGCAGCACAAGCTATCAGGTCCAACTCACACCCACCCACATCCACTCATGTATTTATCCAACCTTTTTTTTAAAGCTACAAAAACTTTCGGGCCTCTAAAAACTTATTTGGGGATTTTGTTCCACTCATCCACAACTCAAATTACCAAACCCATATTTTTCTATATCCTCCAAAAACTGAATTTTTCCAACTTAAAACCTTTGCTGCGAGCCCTTCTGGGCTAGTTTTTTTCAGCACACTTTTACACCCCTTTTTATTTTTTCCTGTCTTCCATTTATACACCTCAATCATATCCCCCCTAATTCTACGTCTTTCTAGAAGTGCAGATTCGGGGCCCTTAGTCAATCTTTCCATAGGGAAGGTTCTGATACAGGGACACTTTGTCATCCTCCTTTGTACTTTTTCCAGAAATTTTATATCCATTCTGTAATAGGGTGACCAAAACTGTGCAGCATAATTAAATAGGCCAAACCCAAAGGATGTATAGAGTGAAGAACAACCTGGGACCCATTATTTATGCTTCTTGATATGAACCCAAAGGTTTCTATTATTTTTATTGCGAACACTTATGCCTTTTGTCTTGGTTTCAGATTACTGCTAACCAGAACCCTAAATCTTTTTTCGCAATCCGTAATATTAAGATCTACATTTTTAGTTATATTGGGCATGGTTTTTGTCCTGTCCAACATTTTGAACTTTGCATTTGTCCCATATTAAACTGCACATCTGCCACTTCCCCGACCACGCATCAGTCCCATTTAAATCTTCCTGGGAGGGCTCGAATGTCCCCGTCCCGAATGAATTCGACTCCTATTTTTGTGTCATTGGCAAACTTCCGATGTCGCTCTTTATGCCCTCATCTATTTTTTATGTAAATGTAACAGCAGGGGGGGCCCCAAAACTGACCCCTGAGGGAACACCGCTCATACGCTTTTCCCCCTCTGATTTTCCCCCCATTTATGTAAACCCCTCTGCTGCCTATTTTCAAACCTGCCCTACCAGGGAAAAAATTTTTCCTCCTATTCCATGTGCCTTAATTTTTTCCTCAATAGTTTTTTTGATGTGGGACCCTGTCAAAAACCTTTCTGAGGTCCCTAAACCAATTCATATTCATTACCATGATCTACCTCCTCAAATACCTTTGTGAAAAAAGTTAATAAATTCGTAAGGCAGGAACGCCCCTTTGTAAAACCATGCTGAGATTCGTTGATCAATTTATGATTTTCAAGGTGGCTACGAACTGCCTCAGCAATTATTGATTCATAAATTTCCCACTATAGAGGTTAGGCTTATTGGTCTATAGTTCGAAGCTAAGGACCCATCACCTACTTTGAAAATAGGTATCACATTTGCCATTTTCCACTTATCTGGCACCATGCCAGTTTGTAGTGATATGTTGAAAAGATAGCCAAAGGTGTGCTAAGCTCCTCTTTACATTCCTTTAGAACCTTGCATACAGTTCATCAGGCCTGGGGATTTGTTAGGTTTTAATTTATCTATTTGCCTAAGAACCATGTCACTTGTGACCCTAATCGTGCACAGTTTATTATCGTCCTGTTCTACATAATTTATCATTACTGGAATATCGCTGGTATCCTCCTGTGTAAAAACTGAGAGGAAGTATGTGTTAAAAATTCTACACATTTCCTTATCACTGTCAGTGAGCTGACCCGAGGAACTTTTGAGTGGGCCTATCTTGTCCCTGATCTTACTTCTGTATACCTGAAAGAATCCTTTCGGGTTAGTCTTCGATTCTCTTGCAACTTTAACCTCATAATCTCTCTTTGCTTTTCTAATTCCCTTTTTTATTTCTCTCTTTAACTGAATATATCGATTTCTTAATTGCCCCTCTCCTCTTTTGATTTGCCTATATATGCCTCTCTTTGACCAATCAGATATTTTAATCTATTGTTCATCCATTTAGGATCATTTTTGTTTGATCTGATTTCCCTATTTGGAACATAATTTGACTGAGCAGCTAGAACTATGCACATCACCACCTACCTGACCCTTAGTCAGGTCATTCCAGTTCAGCCCACCTAAGTAATTTTTCAGTCCTGTGCAATCAGCCAAGCGAAAGTCAGGGACGGAGACTTGATTGCCATTACTAGGGGAATTCCATGATATATTAAAACTGAGTGATTTGTGATCACTTTCCCCAAGCTCATCATTAACCTCAAGATTATTAATTAGTGTTTCCCTACTGGCAAGAACCAAGTCAAGGAGGTTATTTCCTCTAGTTGGCTCTGTCACAAACTGTTTTAAAAAACAATCCTGGATCGTATCAAGAAAGTCACCTGACTCTAAATTTCCTGTCAAATTGTTCCACTCAATCTGTCTATAGTTGAAATCTCCCATTAGCACAACATTTTCGTATGTAGATGCCTTACGAATTTCGTCCCATAGAAGTTTACTGCACTCCCTTTCAAGATTTGGGGCCCTGTAAATCACACCCAAAATTAGTTTTTCTCGGCCCTCGAGAAGCTGTAACCAAACAGATTCAGTGGCTGACGCTTCTACTTTTATATCTTGTCTAACACAACAATTTAAATTGTCTCTGACATACATCGCTACTCCACCACCCTTCCTGTTGACCCTGTCAGTGTGGAATAATTTATAGCCTTGTATGTGATATTCAGAGGGCATCTCTCTATCTTTCAGATTGAGCCAGGTCTCTGTTATAGCAATAATATCTATGTTTCCTGCACTTGCAATTAATCTTAGCTCATCTATCTTATTTCTTACACTCCTGCTATTAGTATAGTAAACCTTAAGGGAGCTAGTCCCTTGCTGTCCTTTGCTGTTCCCCTTTGTTTGCTGACCTGATCTAATGTCTTTATTTATAACTTCATGCTGAATGCCTTTTATACATTTACTGATTCTAACCCTAGTGTTGCAACCTGCTTGTTTTCCACACACACCCATACCTCTATCTTCTATCAGTTTAAAATCATAGGCATTTCACCAATGGCCTTCTCAATTGAGTTTGCAAGTGCTACCACCCCAGCCCCCAGAGAGATGTACCCCATCCCTTGCATACATATCATGTTTGCCATAAAAGTTGTTCCAGTTGTCAATGAATGGGATTGCAAGTTCCTTGCAGTATCTGTCTAGCCAGCAATTTACACCAATTGCCCTAGACAACCATTCATTTCCTACTCCCCTTCTAGGCAAGATGCTCATATGGTTAGGTAAGACACATATGCAACAGTTAGGTATCTTTATTTCGAAATGTTTCGCCTACACAGTAGGCTTCTTCAGTCGAGTACAGAAAAGTTGATAGAAGCAGAAGATACTTGAAGACGATGTAATCAGTCCATCACCCTTAAAGTTTTGAGGTGGTCAGTCCCTCAGTCTGGAGAAGAGCATTGTTCCGTTGTCTGAAACAATATGAAGTTGAAGTGACAGGACGGAGCCTTATATAGTGCCAGGAGGTGAGACGTAGGTTGCTTTGGGAGGGCAGGTCCCTCTCAAACCCAGCCGTTCTCACTAGTAGAAGTTGTCGAAGTTGATGGTCTGTACCAAGATACCCTTGTGTTGCAATGTCTGACAGAATGAACATTAAAATGGTATAAAATACCGACAGATTGTTAGGTAAGACACATATGCAACAGTTAGGTATCTTTTTTTCGAAACGTTTCGCCTACACAGTAGGCTTCTTCAGTCGAGTACAGAAAAGTTGATAGAAGCAGAAGATACTTGAAGACGATGTAATCAGTCCATCACCCTTAAAGTTTTGAGGTGGTCAGTCCCTCAGTCTGGAGAAGAGCATTGTTCCGTTGTCTGAAACAATATGAAGTTGAAGTGACAGGACGGAGCCTTATATAGTGCCAGGAGGTGAGACGTAGGTTGCTTTGGGAGGGCAGGTCCCTCTCAAACCCAGCCGTTCTCACTAGTAGAAGTTGTCGAAGTTGATGGTCTGTACCAAGATACCCTTGTGTTGCAGTGTCTGACAGAATGAACATTAAAATGGTATAAAATACCCACAGGTTGTTAGGTAAGACACATATGCAACAGTTAGGTATCTTTATTTCGAAACGTTTCGCCTACACAGTAGGCTTCTTCAGTCGAGTACAGAAAAGTTGACACTGCAACACAAGGGTATCTTGGTACAGACCTACAATCAACTTCGACAACCTCTACTAGTGAGAACGGCTGGATTTGAGAAGGACCTGTCCTCCCAACATCTGAGTTCTTACCTCTCCTAGTGACCTACGTCTCACCTCTTGGCGCTATATAAGGCTCCATCCTGTCACTTCATCTCCATATTGTTTCATACCATGGAACAATGCTCTTCTCCAGACTGAGGGACTGACCACCTCAAAACTTTAAGGGTGATGGACTGATTACATCGTCTTCAAGTATCTTCTGCTTCTATCAACTTTTCTGTACTCGACTGAAGAAGCCTACTGTGTAGGCGAAACGTTTCGAAATAAAGATACCTAACTGTTGAACATCAAAATGGTATACAATACCGACAGGTTGTTAGGTAAGACACATATGCAACAGTTAGACAACTTTATTCCGAAACGTTTCGCCTACACAGTAGGCTTCTTCAGTCGAATACAGAAAATAGGCAGGAACAGTAGAGATGTGAAGACGATGTAATCAGTCCATCACCCTTGTAGTCGTAGAATTTGAGGTTGTCAGTCCCTCGGCCTGGAGAAGTTCAGTTCCATAGTCAGGAACTATCTGAAGATCAAGTGGCAGTGCGGAGACTTAAATACTGTCGGAAGGAGAGGTGCAGAGTAGTGGTAGTAGTAGTAGTAGTAGTAGTAGTAGTAGTAGTAGTAGTAGTAGTGAGAATATAACCACTGAAAGGTCATGTCCCTCTCAGATCCAACACTTCTCACTTGAAAAGCTTGTCCAAGGTGTTTTCTGTACCAAGATGCCATGTGTTGCAGTGTCTGACAAGATGAACATCAAAATGGTATACAATACCGACAGGTTGTTAGGTAAGACACATATGCAACAGTTAGACAACTTTATTCCGAAACGTTTCGCCTACACAGTAGGCTTCTTCAGTCGAATACAGAAAATAGGCAGGAACAGTAGAGATGTGAAGACGATGTAATCAGTCCATCACCCTTGTAGTCGTAGAATTTGAGGTTGTCAGTCCCTCGGCCTGGAGAAGTTCAGTTCCATAGTCAGGAACTATCTGAAGATCAAGCGACAGTGCGGAGACTTAAATACTGTCGGAAGGAGAGGTGCAGAGTAGTGGTGGTAGTAGTAGTAGTAGTAGTGAGAATGTAACCACTGAAAGGTCATGTCCCTCTCAGATCCAACACTTTTCACTTGAAAAGCTTGTCCAAGGTGTTTTCTGTACCAAGATGCCATGTGTTGCAGTGTCTGACAAGATGAACATCAAAATGGTATACAATACCGACAGTTTGTTAGGTAAGACACATATGCAACAGTTAGACAACTTTATTCCGAAACGTTTCGCCTACACAGTAGGCTTCTTCAGTCGAATACAGAAAATAGGCAGGAACAGTAGAGATGTGAAGACGATGTAATCAGTCCATCACCCTTGTAGTCGTAGAATTTGAGGTTGTCAGTCCCTCGGCCTGGAGAAGTTCAGTTCCATAGTCAGGAACTATCTGAAGATCAAGCGACAGTGCGGAGACTTAAATACTGTCGGAAGGAGAGGTGCTGGGTAGTAGTAGTAGTAGTAGTAGTAGTAGTGAGAGGCCACTGAGAGGTCATGTCCCTCTCAGATCCAACACTTCTCACTTGAAAAGCTGGAACTGAACTTCTCCAGGCCGAGGGACTGACAACCTCAAATTCTACGACTTTAAGGGTGATGGACTGATTACATCGTCTTCACTTCTCTACTGTTCCTGCCTACTTTCTGTATTCGACTGAAGAAGCCTACTGTGTAGGCGAAACGTTTCGGAATAAAGTTGTCTAACTGTTGCATATGTGTCTTACCTAACAACCTGTCGGTATTGTATACCATTTTGATGTTCATCTTGTCAGACACTGCAGCACGTGGCATCTTGGTACAGAAAACACTTTGGACAAGCTTTTCAAGTGAGAAGTGTTGGATCTGAGAGGGACATGACCTCTCAGTGGCCTCTCACTACTACTACTACTACTACTACTACTACTACTACTACCCAGCACCTCTCCTTCCGACAGTATTTAAGTCTCCGCACTGTCGCTTGATCTTCAGATAGTTCCTGACTATGGAACTGAACTTCTCCAGGCCGAGGGACTGACAACCTCAAATTCTACGACTTTAAGGGTGATGGACTGATTACATCGTCTTCACTTCTCTACTGTTCCTGCCTACTTTCTGTATTCGACTGAAGAAGCCTACTGTGTAGGCAAAACGTTTCGGAATAAAGTTGTCTAACTGTTGCATATGTGTCTTACCTAACAACCTGTCGGTATTGTATACCATTTTGATGTTCATCTTGGGTAACTTTATTGAGGAAACGTTTCGCCACACAGTGGCTTCATCAGTCCATACGTAGGAGAAACTTGAAGAACAGGAGGAGAATGAGGTAATCGACACATCGACTCAAGGTTGAGGGACTGATTACCTCATTCTCCTCCTGTTCTTCAAGTTTCTCCTACGTATGGACTGATGAAGCCACTGTGTGGCGAAACGTTTCCTCAATAAAGATACCCAAGAGTTGCACATGTGTCTAATTTATCAACATGTCGGTTCTGTGAACCATTCATCTACAAAAGTAGACGAATGGTTCAGAGAACCGACAAAATGGCTGAGAATGACATCCATCAAGGGTCAGGTGGGGTACTTAACAAGGTACTGCGATGACCTCTCTCGCCTTCCCTTAATCTGTGACCTGATGAGATATAAGTGGAACTGGAAGGTTCCCTTATGGTGCCTCCTACCTGACCTCTGCCTCTTACTCTGCTTTGGTCAGTCTCCTTAGTTAGCGCACCTCATTTTTGCTTGTTTGTAGGCGTACACATGCGCGCACATGCAGGCTCACACGTGCGTCCACACGCAGGCTCACACAGTCAAGCCGTGGAATAGCCTAGAAAGTGAAGTAGTGGAGGTGGGAACCATACATAGTTTTAAGGCGAGGTATGATAAAGCTCATGGAGCAGGGAGAGAGAGGACCTAGTAGCAATCAGTGAAGAGGCGGGGCCAGGAGCTATGACTCGGCCCCTGCAACCACAAATAGGTGAGTACATGCGTGCACACGCAGGCTCGCACATGCGTGCACACGCAGGCTCGCACATGCAGGCTCACACGTGCGTGCACACGCAGGCTCGCACGTGCATGCACACGCAGACTCACACGTGCGTGCACACGCCGGCTCACACATGCGTGCCCACGCAGGCTCACACATGCGTGCGCACGCAGGCTCATACATGCGTGCACACGCAGGCTTACACATGCGTACACACGCAGGCTCACAAATGCGTGCACACGTAGGCTCGCACATGCGTGCACACACAGGCTCGCACATGCAGGCTCACACGTGCGTGCACACGCAGGCTCGCACGTGCGTACACACGCAGACTCACACGTGTGCACACGCCGGCTCACACATGCGTGCCTACGCAGGCTCACACATGCGTGGGCATGCAGGCTCATACATGCGTGCACACGCAGGCTCACACATGCGTACACACGCAGGCTCACACATGCGTGCACACGCAGGCTCGCACATGCGTGCACACGCAGGCTCGCACATGCAGGCTCACACGTGCGTGCACACGCAGGCTCGCACGTGCGTGCACACGCAGGCTCACACATGCGTACACACGCAGGCTCACACATGCGTGCACACGCAGGCTCGCACATGCGTGCACACGCAGACTCGCACATGCAGGCTCACACGTGCGTGCACACGCAGGCTCGCACATGCAGGCTCACACGTGCGTGCACACGCAGGCTCGCACGTGCGTGCACACGCAGGCTCACACATGCGTGCACACGCAGGCTCGCACATGCAAGCTCACACCTGAGTGCACACGCAGTACAACCATTTGAATATACATGTAAGTACGCACACACGCACATACACACACACGCACATACACACACGCACATACAGGTGCATTTCAGCCACAATGGCTCACATGTAAACATTAGACATTAATCTAACAAAAGCAAAAACTTATACATGCAAAACAAAAATTTTGTGAAAGACAACTTAGTCAACCTGGAACACTGAATCATTACATTAAACACCTGCAACACAGTTTAGTGATAGATAGTTCCCAAATAACTTCTTCCTGATAGACAAAATGGCTGAGAGTGACCTCCATCAAGGGTCAGGTGGGGTACTTAACAAGGTACTGCGATGACCTCTCTCGCCTTCCCTTAACCTGTGACCTGATAATTGGAACTGGAAGGTTCCTTTATGGTGCGTCCTACCTGACCTCTGCCTCTTACTCTGCTTCGGTCTCCTTAGCGCATCTGATCTTTGCTTGTTTGTAGGTGTACACATGCGTGCACACTCAGGCTCGTACGTGCGTGCACACGCAGACTCACACGTTCGTGCACACACAGGCTAGCACGTGCGTGAACACGCAGACTCACACGTGCGTGCACATGCAGGCTCACACGTGTGTACACATGCAGCCTCACACGTGTGTGCACACGCAGGCTCGCACATGTGCGCACATGCAGGTTCACACGTGTGTGCACACGCAGGCTCACACGTGCATGCACACAGGCTCGCACATGCGTGCACATGCAGGCTTGCATATGCATATGCGTGCACATGCAGGATCACACATGCGTGCACATGCAGGCTCGGACTCGACCCCCGCAACCTCAACTAGGTGAGTACATGCGTGCACACGCAGGCTCGCACATGCGTGCACACGCAGGCTCACACATGCGTGCACTCGCAGGCTCGCACATGCGTGGACAAGCAGGCTTTCACATGCATGCACACGCACGCTCGCACACGCAGGCTCACACGTGCGTGCACACCCAGGCTCACACGTGCGTGCACACGCAGGCTCGTACATGCGTGGACACGCAGACTCAGACGTGCGTACACATGCAGGTTCAGACGTGCGTGGACACGCAGGCTCACACGTGCGTGCACAAGCAGGCTTGCACATGCATGCACACGCTGGCTCGCACATGCAGGCTCACACATGCGTGCACACGCAGGCTCGCACATGAGTGCACAAGCAGGCTTGCACAAGCATGCACACGCAGGCTCGCACATGCATGCACACGCAGGCTCGTATATGCATACACACGAAGACTAACACATGCGTGCACAAGCAGGCTTGCACAAGCATGCACAAGCAGGCTCGCACATGCATGCACACGCAGGCTCGCAAATGCAGGCTCACACGTGCGTTCACATTCAGGCTCACATATGCGTGCACACTCAGGCTCACATATGCGTGCACATGCAGGCTCAAACATGCGAGCACACGCAGACTCACACGTGCGTGTGCACGCATGTGTGGGCCTGCGTGCAGTTGAATAATAATAATAATAATAATAATAATAATAATAATAATAATAATAATAATAATAATAATAATAATAATAATAATAATAATAATAATAACAATAAAAATAATAATAATAATATGGTATAAAATACCGACAGGTTGTTAGGTAAGACACATATGCAACAGTTAGGTATCTTTATTTCGAAACGTTTCGCCTACACAGTAGGCTTCTTCAGTCGAGTACAGAAAAGTTGATAGAAGCAGAAGATACTTGAAGACGATGTAATCAGTCCATCACCCTTAAAGTTTAGAGGTGGTCAGTCCCTCAGTCTGGAGAAGAGCATTGTTCCATAGTATGAAACAATATGGAGTTGAAGTGACAGGATGGAGCCTTATATAGCGCCAGGAGGTGAGACGTAGGTCACTAGTAGAACGCAGATGTTGGGAGTTCAGGTCCCTCTCAAATCAAGCCGTTCTCACTAGTAGAGGTTGTCGAAGTTGATTGCAGGTCTGTACCAAGATACCCTTGTGTTGCAGTATCTGACAGTGTACATCAAGATTGATGGACTGACCACATCGACTCAAGGTTGAGGGACTGATTACCTCATTCTCCTCCTGTTCTTCAAGATTCTCCTTTCTATGGACTGATGAAGCCACTGCGTGGCGAAACGTTTCCTCGATAAAGATACCCAAGAGTTGCACGTGTCTAATTTATCAACATATCGGTTCTTTGAACCATTGATCTACAAATATCTACCAACATTAATACAACCTTGGTGCTTTCATGCCGATGAAAGACTTTTAATCTGAGGAACTGGAGCTGCCCTATGAAACATTCACCATCATTCGGTCAAAATGCGTCTTGCCATAAAGAAACATAAATCACAATTCTAATGACGTGTACAATTCTGGTGACGTGTACTTAGCTCTGTGAAGACCTGTTTGTGTGCTCTCTGTGAATCTGTACCAGGATGCCCTCTCTCGAGCAACTTTACCAGCAGCTGAGAGAAGAGCTCAGAGTTGCTAAGATGGAGATACGGCGATTAACGGAGGAGAACAAGAGGATTCGTAGTAATCCTTCTGTTGTGAGTCCCCAGGTTAAGAGGGGAGCTTGGTCAGTGGCCGGGCAACATGGAACCAAGCTGAAGATCAAGAAAACGGTTGGAGAGGCAGAATCAACGAGAAACCAGAAGACTACCGTGGAAACTTCCAACTCATTCTCGGTGCTACCTGACGAATGTGAGTGTTCTACTGGGAATGCCACAACGATCACCAAAGAAGCTTTGGCAGACGTGAGTAAGACATCCCTAGAAACCCCAACGAAGACCATCGAGAACGTCTTGACGAATTCTACAAGTGGTGTAATGCTACCTGGCGAATGTGAGTCGACTACTCGAGCATCACGACGGACGACCCCAAGGAAGGTAAAAAAAATTGTTGTTTTTTGGGGATAGCCAGATTAGGTACATGGATAGGGCATTCTGCTTGAAGGATAGGAGTAGGAGGCAGAGAGTGTGTTTTCCTGGGGCTGGGATGAAGGATATTGTTAGCCGTCTGGATGACATCATGAGAGGTAATGGGAGCAATCCTATTATCTGTCTCAGTGCTGGAGGCAACGATGTGGCAGACGTAGGAGTGAGGACCTGATTTTGCAGGTATAGGTCAGCAATAGAGATAATTAGAGGAAGGGTGGGAAACCTGTCATATGTGGCATTTTGCCAAGGAGAGGAGTTGGAAATGAATGGTTGTCCGGGGAAAATTGGTGCAATTGCGGGCTGGACAAATACTGTAAGGAAAATGGGAAAAATTCATTGACAACTGGGACCTCTTCTTTTTGGCAGAAATGACATTATGCCGGGGAGGGGTTTTCATTTATCTAGGGGGGGGTGGGACACGGGCCAACGCAGTGGAGGGAGCTGTTAGGTTTTTAAAAATAGGAATAGTTAGGGTATGGGTTTTGGCGGGAAAAAACTGTGAAGTCGCAGGGTAGTAACTTGGTACAGGAGAACTATAATAGGCAAAATGAGGGGGAAAATTGGAAACCCAGTGGCACAATTTGAAAAAGGACAGAAATAGGTTTAGTGAATAACAGAAAGGACAGGAAGGGGAAAGAGAGTGGAGGGTCATTAAAATTTTTTACCAAATACGAGTGCTAGAATAAGAGGGACGGTTGAGACTAGTTGCTAGTGCAGGTAACATGATTTTTTTTGCCATTACTAGACGGGTTTAATTCAAAAACCCGGGACATGCCTGCGAATGTCACATTCGGGGTTTTAAAATTTCCCCAAGTAATAGAAGTATAGGGAAAGGGGGGGTGGGGTGGCATTTGTATGTCCGAGATCGCTTAACTGTTCATAAAAACGGATATTAAGTCTGAATAACACATACAAGTCTGTTTGGATAGAATTTTCAAGGGGCATAAAAAATTTAAATTTTGGGTGTGATATACCTCCCCCAAAATTTAGATGGGGCCCAAGGGGAGACACTTGGGAGGAAATTGTTGGGGGCCACAAGGCACATAATGTAAAATTTCTAGGAGACTTTAACTTTAGTCAATTTTGAGGAATTTTCTTACTGGAATTTAGAATCATACATTTCTTAGAAGTAGTTAGGATTGTTTTTTGAAGCAGTTTGTGACAGAACCACAAGGGGGGAAAAAACCCCTTTCTTAGTTTGGCAAACAATGAATCCCTTGTTTAAAAATTTTGAAGTTTCAGAGGAACTGGGTGCTACGACCACAAATCAATTTCATTAAATTGAATGGAATAGATGTAAAGGGGTAACTCAGTAACAGTCCCCGATTTTCGCTTGCAATTTCGATGGGGTTAAGAACACTTTTCATCTGTTGCTGGGGTAACGAAAAGAGCTATCAAAAAGTTTTCTGAACACAATACATCTGCTCAAAGAAGTTTTATCCCCCTTTTAAGGAAATTTGATCAAAAAGAAATGACCAAAATGGATGAATAATAGGGTGAAATATCTACTAGGGCATAAGAAAGGAATTTATAGGCGTATCAAAAGAGGCGAGGGTCATCTTATGAATCAGTATATTGACATTAAGAGGGACATTAAAAAGGGGATAAGAAAAGCTAAAAGGGACTATGAATTTAAAGTTGCTAGGGATTCTAAAACTAACCCAAAAAGTTTTTTCCGGGTATATAGAACAAAAGTCAGAGATAAGATAGGTCCCCTTAAAAATAACTATGGGCATCTTACTGACAAAGAGAATGAAATGTGCTCGATTTTAAATAATTATTTTCTCTCGGTTTTTACACAGGAAGACACTAATATTATTCCGGTAATTAATTTTTATAGTGGGCCAGAAGAAGATAAATTATGTAACATCACAGTCACTAGTGAAATGGTTGTGAAGCAGATAGACCGACTGAAGCAAAATAAGTCACCGGGTCCTGATGAGGTTTTTTCAAGGGTTCTAAAGGAATGCAAAATGGAAGTCTGTGAACCATTAACTAATATTTTTAATTCATCTCTTCAAACAGGTGTAGTGTCTGATATGTGGAAGATGGCTAATGTAATTCCTATTTTTAAAACAGGGGACAAGTCGTTACCGTCAAATTACCGCCCAATAAGCCTGACCTCAATTGTAGGCAAATTACTAGAGTCAATTATAGCTGAGATTATAAGAAGCCATCTCGATAAGCATAGCTTGATTAATGATACTCAGCATGGATTCACAAGAGGCCGGTCTTGTCTAACTAATTTATTAACTTTCTTCAGTAAACCTTTTGAGGCTGTTGACCACAATAAAGAATTTGATATTGTTTACTTAGATTTTAGTAAGGCATTTGATAGAGTTCCGCACCAAAGACTGTTGAAGAAAGTAGCAGCTCATGGCATTGGGGGAAGGGTGCTCTCGTGGATCGAATCATGGCTCACAGACAGGAAGCAGAGAGTGTCCATAAATGGGGTTAAATCCGAGTGGGGATCAGTAACAAGTGGCGTTCCTATAATGTGATCCTTTATTGACTACGTTTCGCCCACACAGTGGGCTTTTTCAAGTCACAAACAGAACTACCTGGGGTGGAAGGAACGCGAGTATTTATAGTCCGCTGAGTCAGTGAAGAATCTGCATCTGATGATGTTACTCGAGTGGGGTTATAGGAGTCTAAAAACTTGGGGTAGCTTGGAAAGGAGATTGGATAAGTTTGTGTACAACCCTCTAACAGTGGTTCTTATGTGGGATAGCGATGAAGAAGTTTCTTGGCAAGTGGGTTCAGCTATGTTTATAGCAGCCACTGTTTCTGGTTGAAGTTGTCGGATTAGAAATAAGTGAATGATTCCAGGATTCTTCGTTATTGAGTGTTGTTCTTCTGTGGCATAAGTCTTGAGTTTCTGTAGTTTATCAAGTGGGGGTTTGTGAATTACGGTGTTGTAAACGTCAGGCATTCCTTGTGTCGTCAGACCTGCTTGCGTATTGGTGGTTCTGAAATATGTGTTTGGAGGTCCCTTGATGCTCGCCCCACGTATAACTTTGTTTGCAGTCATACAAGGGATTATGTATAACCCCTGCAGAGGATGGAGGCTTGTCCTGCCTACTACTGGTGGATGTCCCTTGATGGTCGTGGTTTGGAGGTAGATACTTGGAATGATGTTTTGCAAAGATTTGAAACATGTTTGGCAATGGATTGGTCGGAAGGACTATGATCTCTTCTCGGCAGTGTCTCTCTTGGTGTGTTGAAGATGTTAAATGCTCGCCGTCTGCAGTCTCTGATGAAGTTGAGAGGATAGTGGAGTTTAGAAAATATTTGTTCAATTATAGTTGCATTCTTCCTCAAGGAACTCGTTTGCTGCAGATTCTGAGTGCACGCAGGAAGAAGCCTATAATTAACCACGTTTGTTTTGGTGTCGTGGTAGAGTAGAAGTGGAGAAGATCGTTTTTTTGTTGGTGGGTTTCGATAGACTTTAAAAAACGAAGTTCGTGGATCTGCTTTGCATGAGGCAGGAACATCAAGGAAAGGACGATTGTTGTCGACTTCTTCCTTTCAAGTGTGAACCTGGATTGAAGGCTCGACCTGGTTGAGCTTGTCTTGGAGAGCTTGAAAACGTTGAAGCGTTTAGAGTATGAGGAGAATGTCGTCAACAAATATAACGGAGCCAGACAACTTAACCAGAATATGGCTTCTATAACATAGCTGAACCACTTGCCAAGAACTTCTTCATACGCTATCCCACATAAGAACACTGTAGAAGGTCTGCTTTTCAAAAAAACCCAAAAACCTATCCAATCTCCTTTTCCAAGCTACCCAGTTTTTAGAATCTATAACCCCACTCGGTACATCATCAGATGCAGCATCTTCCACCTGACCTCAGCCCGGACTATAAATACCGCGTCCTTCCACCACCCCAGGTAGTTCGTTTTGTGACTTGAAAAAGCCCCTGTGTGGGCGAAACGGTAGTCAATAAAGGATCACATATACTGCAATTGTTTATATTGCCATTGTGTCGGTATTTAACATAACATTCATTTCAAAGTGGCGTTCCACAGGATCAGTCTTGGGCCCATGTTGTTTATAATTATATCAATGATCTTGATGAAGAATTACAGTGATATGAGCAAATTCGCCGATGACACGAAGATAGGTGATAATTGATTCAAACGTAGAGTTAGGGAACTTCAGGAGGATTTGTGGAAATAAATGAATAAAATAAACACACAATGCAATATAAAACCACAAATGCAGTATAATGTGATCCTTTATTATTGACTACTTTATAGACTAACCAAAACAATGACCTCAATTACATCGCCAAAGAACTACAGACACAATGACTCCGACTCCCAAAAAGAGGCTATCTTCAAGGCATCATCTCCGAGCAGCCATCTCAACACGCAGCTCTCCCAGTCAATACCTCGACGTTACATCAATGCACTCAAAGTTTAGCAAAGACACGGACCAACAGGTCACCACGCTGATAAAGGAGGTGGCGTTGTTATCATGAACACTGACGATTACAGGAACAAAATGCTCAATCTACTTAATGACCCAGATACCTACAAACCTCTCACAACTAACCAAGTGGACAACCTTACTAAAACTTTTCTTCAAAGGACTCGCCGCATTCTGAGGGGCTCAGAACAAGGGAAGAAACTTCTGCACACCATGCCCAGCAACCCCAGACCTGCCAGAATGTACGGCCTGCCAAAGACTCACAAGCCTGGTATCCCACTGAGGCCCATATCCTCGGGAATAGGCAGTGCTCCCCACCAGCTCTCAGGAATTCTCGCCAAACACCTCTCTAAACTCTTGGGCACTATCAGTCCAGCACATCTCAAACACTCAGGTGATCTTCTCAATCGCATTCGCAACATCAACATCAGGAACAAGAAACTTTCCAGCCTTGACGTGACTTCCCTATTCACCAAAGTACCTACTACACAAGCCATCGATCTCTTGCGCAGAAAAATTGACGATTCACTTGATCTTCCCATTCCAGCCAGCGATTTCATCGACCTTGTTGAACTATGTGTTGGCTTTACGTGTTTCTCTTTCGAAAATCACCTCTTTCAGCAGACTTTTGGACTACCCATGGGTTCGCCACTCAGTGCAGTCCTGGCGAACCTATACATGGAACATCTAGAAGCCGAACGTTTCTCCACCATTATTCCTTCGTCTGTCACCTGGCTCCGTTATGTTGACGACATTCTCCTCATAACTCCTAAACGCTTCAACGTTCAAGCTCTCCAAGACAAGCTCAACCAGGTCGAGCCTTCAATCCAGTTCACACTTGAAGAAGAAGTCGACAACACTCTTCCTTTCCTTGATGTCCTGCTCTGCAAAGCTGACCACGAACTTCGTTTTAAAGTCTATCGAAAACCCACCAACCAAAACGATCTTCTCCACTTCTACTCTCACCACGACACCAAAACCAAACGTGGTGTAATTATAGGCTTCTTCCTGCGTGCACTCAGAATCTGCAGCAACGAGTTCCTTGAGGAAGAATGCACTATAATTGAACAAATATTTTCTAAACTCCACTATCCTCGTCACTTCATCAGAGACTGCAGACGGCGAGCATTAAACATCTTCAACACACCCAGAGAAGACACTGCCGAGAAGAGATACATAGTCCTTCCCACCAACTCCATTGCCAAACATGTTTCCAACATCTTTGCCAAAACATCATGTCTAAGGTATCCTACCACCACAACCACGACCATCAAGGACATCACCAGTAGTAGGCAGGACAAGCCTCCATCCTCTGCAGGGGTTAACATAATCCCTTGTATTGACTGCAACAAGTTAACGTGGGCGAAACATCAAGGGACCACCAAACACGTATTTCAGAACACCAATACGCAACAGGTCTGATCGACACAAGAATGCCTGCGTACAACACCGTATTTACACAACCACTTGATAAACTACAGAAACTCAAGATCTTATCGCCACAGAAGACAACACTCAATATCCGAAAATCCTGGGAATCATCCACTCATTTCTATATCCGAAACTTCAACAGAAATAGTGGCTTTCTATAACCATGCTGAACCACCTCTGCCAAGAAACTTCTTCACGCTATCCCACATAAGAACACTGTAGAAGGTCTGCTCACACCACTTATCCAATCTCCTTCCAAGCTACCCAAGTATTTTAGACTCTATAACCCCACTCGGTACATCATCAGATGCAGCATTCTTTCACCTGACCTCACCGGACCATAAATACTCGCGTTCCTTCCACCCCAGGTAGTTCTGTTGTGACTTGAAAAAGCCCACTGTGTGGGCGAAACGTAGTCAATAAAGGATCACATTATACTGGCATTTGGTGTTTATATAGACAACAGCTGTCAAGACAGCTTGACAAACAGCTGGTCAACACCGCTAGACTAACAGCTGGTCAAGACAGCTAGACTTAAACAGCTGGTCAAGACAGCTAGACAAACACTGGTCAAGACCGCTAGACTAACACAGGCACCCAAGACAGCTAGACTAACAGCGGTCAACACAGCTAGACTAACTGCAAGACAGCTAGACTAACACTGTCTCTAGAAAGCTAGACTAACACTGTCAAAGAGAGCTAGACTACAGCTGGTCAAGACAGATAGACTAACAGCTGCTCAAGATCTGCTAACTTAACACTGTCAGACGCTAGACTAACAGCTGGTCAAGACAGCTAGACTAACAGCTGGTCAACACAGCTAGACTAACAGCTGGTCAAGACAGCTAGACTAACAGCTGGTCAAAACAGCTAGACTAACACCTGGTAAACAGCTAAACTAACAGGATGTCAGGACAGCTCGACTAACAGCTTGGACAAGACAGCTAGACTACCAGCTGTCTCAAGAAAGCTAACTAACAGTTGTCAAGAGCAGCTAGCCTTACGCTGTTCAAGACAGCTTGACTAACAGCTGTATCAAGACAGCTAGACTAACAGCTGGCCAAGAGAGCTAGACTAACAGCTGTCAAGACGGCTAACATAACAGCTGGCCACGAGAGCATAGACTACAGCGGGTCAAGACAAGCTAAAATTAACAGCTGGCCCAGAAGCGCTAAGACTAACAGCTGGTTAAGACAGGCTAAACTAACAGCTAGTCAAGACAGCTAGGCTAGACAGCTGGTCAAACAGCTAACTAACAGCTGGTCAAGACAGAGCTAGACTAACAGCTGTCAAGAAAGCTAGACTAACAGCTGGTCAAGACAGCTAACTAAGAGCTGGTCAGAGACAGCTAGACTAACAGCTGCTCAAGGCAGCTAGACTAACAGCTGGTCAGGACAGCTAGACTAACAGCTGGTCAAGACAGCTAGACTAACAGCTGGTCAACACAGCAGACTAAACTGCTTGTCAAGACAGCTAGACCACCAGCTGTCATAACAGCTAGACTAACAGCAGGTCAAGACCAGCTAGACTAACAGCTGAGTCAGGACATCTGAGACTAACAGCTGATCAAGGGACAGCTAGACTAACAGCTGGTCAAGACGCTAGACTAACAGTTGGTCAAGAGAGCTAGACTAACAGCTGGTCAAGACAGCTTGACTAACAGCTGGTCAAGACAGCTAGACTAACAGCTGGCCAAGAGAGCTAGACTAACAGCTGGTCAAGACGGCTAGACTAACAGCTGGCCAAGAGAGCTAGACTAACAGCTGGTCAAGACAGCTAAAATAACAGCTGGCCAAGAGAGCTAGACTAACAGCTGGTTAAGACAGCTAAACTAACAGCTAGTCAAGACAGCTAGGCTAACAGCTGGTCAAGACAGCTAGACGAACAGCTGGTTCAAGACATCTATGAACTAACAGCTGGTCAAGACAGCTAGAACTAACAGCTGGTCAAGACTGCCCTAGACTAACAGCAGGTCAGACAGCGAGGCTAACAGCTGGTCAAGACTGCTATACTAAACAGCTGGTCAATACGCTAGACTAACCGCGTTGTCAAGACTGCTAGACTAACAGCTGGTCAAGACAGCTAGACTAACAGCTAGTCAAGATAGCTATAGACAAACAGCTGCTCAAGACAGCTAGACTAACAGCTGGTCAAGACTGCTAGATTAACAGCTGGTCAAGACAGCTAGACTAACAGCTGGTCAAGACTGCTAGACTAACAGCTGGTCAAGACAACTAGACAAACAGCTGTCAAGACTGGCTAGACTAACAGCTGGTCAAGACAACTAGACTAACAAGCTGTCCAGACTGGCTAGAACAAATCAGCTGGTCAAGACAACTAGACTAACAGCTTGGTACAAGACTGCCTAGACAAACAGCAGGTCAAGACAACTAGACTAACAGCTGGTCAAGACAGCTAGACTAACAGCTGGTCAAGACAACTAGACTAACAGCTGGTCAAGACTGCTAGACTAACAGCTGGTCAAGACAACTAGACTAACAGCTGGTCAAGACAACTAGACTAACAGCTGGTCAAGACACACATATTAACAGTTGTTAACACATCAACATATATTTGCCCAGAGCAGCTGTTTAGAGGTGCTTAGCACAGTTAGTGGAGGTGAACACAGTTAGTGGAGGCAACACAGTTATGGAGGTCAAACAGTTAGGTGGAGGTCAATCAACAGTTAGTGGAGGTCAAAACAGTTAGTGGAGGTCAACAAAGTTAGTGGAGGTCAAAACAGTTAGTGGAGGTCAACACAGTTAGTGGAGGTCAACACAGTTAGTGGAGGTCAACACAGTTAGTGGAGGTCAAAACTCGTTTTAGAGAGGTAAACACAGGTAGTGGATTCAACACAGAGTTAGTGTAGGTAAACACAGTAATGAGAGTCAAAACATGTTATGGAGGTCAACACAGGTAGTGGAGGTCCAACACAGTTTAGTGGGGTCAACACAGTTAGTGGAGGTAAACACAGTTAGTGGAGGTCAACACAGTTAGTGGAGGTCAACAGAGTTAGTGGAGTTCAACACAGTTAGTGGAGGTCAACACAGTTAGTGGAGGTCAACACAGTTAGTGGAGGTCAAAACAGTTAGTGGAGGTCAACACAGTTAGTGGAGTTCAACTTAGTTAGTGGAGGTCAACACAGTTAGTGGAGGTGAAAACAGTTAGTGGAGGTCAACACAGTGGAGGTCAACACAGTGGAGATCAACACAGTTAGTGGAGGTCAACACAGTGGAGGTCAACGCAGTGGAGGTCAACACAGTGGAGATCAACACACTTAGTGGAGGTCAACACAGTGGAGGTCAACACAGTAGAGGTCAACACAGTGGAGGTCAACACAGTGGAGGTCAACATAGTGGAGGTCATAACAGTGGAGGTCACGCAGTGAGAGGTCAATACAGTTGGAGGTCAACGCCAGTGAGAGTCACATAGTTGAGGTCAACACAGTGATAAACACAGTGGAGGCCAACACAGTTAGTGGAGGTCAACATAGTGTAGGGCAACACAGATAGTGGAGATGAACACAGTTGTGTCAACCAGAGTGGAGGTCAACACAGTAGAGGTCAACACAATGGAGGTCAACACAGTGGAGGTCAACACAGTGGAGGACAACACAGTTAGTGGAGGTGAACACAGTGGAGGTCACACCAGTGAGTTCAACACATTTATGGAGTCAACACAGTGGAATCAACACAGTGGAGGACAACACAGTTAGTGGAGGTCACAACACAGTTAGTGGAGGTCAACACAGTATATGGAGGACACACATGGATTTCACACAGTTCGTGAGGTCAACACAGTGGAGACAACACAGTAGGAGGTCAACACAGTTAGTGAGGTCAACACAGTGGGAGTTACAACGAAAAATATATATAAGGGGTGGAGATCAACACAGTGGGAGGTCAACACAGTTATGAGAGGTCCAACACAGTGGAGTCACACAGTGAGTCAACGCAGTGGAGTTCAACCACAGATAGTGGAGTCAACCCAGTGGAGGTCACACAGGGGAGGTCAACGCAGTGGCGGTCCAACAGAGTGAGGTCCACAGAGTGGAGGTCAACACAGTGAGTCAACACAGATAAGTGAGGTCACACAGTGGAGGTCAACACAGTGAGATCACCAGTGGATCAACACAGTTAGTAGAGGGTCAACACAGTGAGGTCAACGTAGTTGGAGATCAACACAGTTAGTAGAGGTCAACACAGTGGAGGTCAACGCAGTGGAGGTCAATACAGTTAGTGGACGTCAATACAGTTAGTGGAGGTCCAACACAGTGAGGTCAACACAGTGAGTATCACACAGTAGTGAGGTCAACACAGTGGAGGTCAACACGGTGGAGATCAAAACAGTTAGTGGAGGCCAACACAGTGGAGGTGAACTCAGTGTAGGTCAACACAGTGGAGGTCAACACAGTGGAGGTCAACACAGTGGAGGTCAACACAGTGGAGGTCAACACAATGGAGGTCATCACAGTTGAGGTCACACAGTGGAGATCAACACAGTGGAAGTCAACACAGTGGATGTCAACGCAGTGGAGGTCAACACAGTGGAGGTCAACACAGTGGAGGTCAACACAGTGGAGGTCAACACAGTTAGTGGAGGTCAACACAGTGGAGGTCAACACAGTGGAGGTCAACACAGCGGAGATCAACACAGTTAGTGGAGGTCAACACAGTGGAGCTCAATACAGTGGAGGTCAACACAGTGGAGGCTAACACAGTGGAGATCAACACAGTTATTGGAGTCAACACAGTGAGGTCAACAGAGTGGAAGGTCATTTTGGCCCCAAGTTAGTGGAGGTCACAGCAGTTGAGGTCAACACATTGGAAGATCAACACAGTTAGTGGAGGTCAACACAGTGGATTCAACCACAGGTGCGAGATCAACACAGTTCGAGTGAGGAGGTACCCAACACCGTGAGAGGTCAACACGTGGAGGTCACACAGCGGAGGTCAACACAGTGGAAATCAACTCAGTTAGGTGGAGGTCCACCAGAGTTGGAGGGTCAACACAGTGAAGGAGCCAAAACCCAGGATGAGGTCAAACGAGTGGGTCAACACAGTGGAAGTCAAGACATGGAGGTTCAATCACAGTGGAGTTTCAACACAGTGGAGGGTCAACACATGGAGATCACCACATTAAGTGGAGGTCAACACAGTGGAAGGTCAACACAGTGAGTCAACCAGAAGGAGTCAAAACACAGTTAGTGGAGGTCAACACAGTGGAGGTCAACACTGTGGAGATCAACACAGTTAGTTGAGGTCAACACAGTGGAGGTCAAAGCAGTGGAGGTCAACACAGTTGATGTCAACGCAGTGGAGGTCAAACACGGTTTGGAAGTCACACAGTGAGGTGAACATAGTGGAGGTCAACCAGTGGAGATCAAAGCAGTGGAGTTCAACACAGTTGATGTCCGAACGAGCAGTGGAGTCCAACACGGTGGAGGTCAACACAGCGTGGAGGTGAACATAGTGGAGGTTCAAACAGTGGAGGTCAAAACAGTGGGAGATCAACACAGTTAGTGAGATCAACACCAGTGAGATCAACACAGTGGAGTCAACACATCTGGAGAGATCAAACACAGTTGAGGTCAACAGAGTGTGTCCACACCGTGGAGGTCATCACAGTAGGAGGGTCAACTACCTAGCAGTTGACGTCAACCCATTGAGCAACAGTTAAGCCACACAGTGGAGGTCAACACAGTGGAGGTCAACACAGTGGAGGTCAACACAGTGGAGGTCAACACATTGGAGGTCAACACAGTGGAGATCAACACAGTTAGTGGAGGTCAACAAAGTGGAGGTCAACACAGTGGAGGTCAACACAGTGGAGGTCAACACAGTGGAGATCAACACAGTGGAGGTCAACACAGTGAAGGTCAACACAGTGGATGTCAACACAGTGGAGATCAACACAGTGGAGGTCAACACAGTGGAGGTCAACACAGTGGAGGTCAACACAGTGGAGATCAACACAGTGGAGGTCAACACAGTGGAGGTCAACACAGTGGTGGTCAACAGTGGAGATCAACACAGTGGAGGTCAACACAGTGGAGGTCAACACAGTGGAGGTCAACACAGTGGAGGTCAAGACAGTGGATGTCAACACAGTGGAGGTCAACACAGTGGAGGTCAACACAGTGGAGGTCAACACAGGGAGTCCACCACAGTGGAATCACACAGTTTTGAGTTAAGGTCAACACAGTGGAAGGTCAACACAGTGGGAGGTCAACACAGTGGAGGCAACACAGGGGAGGTCAACACAGTGAAAAAAAATAGAAAAAAGAAACACGGAGGGGAGAAGGGGGAAAAAGAGTCAACAAGTGGAGGTCAACACAGTGGAGATCAACACAGTTAGTTAAGGTCAACACAGTGGAGGTCAACACAGTGGAGGTCAACACAGTGGAGGTCAACACAGTGGAGGTCAAGACAGTGGAGATGAACACAGTTAATGAAGGTCAACACAGTGGAGGTCAACACAGTGGAGGTCAACACAGTGGAGGTCAACACAGTGAAGGTCAACACAGTGTCAACACGTGAAGGTCAACACAGTGAGGTCCACACATGGAGTCAACACAGGAAGTCAACACAGTGGAGTCAACACAGTGAGGTCAACCACAGTGAAGGTCAACACAGTGGAGGTCAACACAGTGGAGGTCAACACAGTGGAGGTCAACACAGTGGAGGTCAACACAGTGGAGGTCAACACAGTGGAGGTCAACACAGTGAAGGTCAACACAGTGGAGGTCAACACAGTGGAGGTCAACACAGTGAAGGTCAACACAGTGAAGGTCAACACAGTGAAGGTCAACACAGTGAGTCAACACAGTGGAGGTCAACACAGAGAGGTCAACACAGGGGAGGTCAACACAGTGGAGGTCAACACAGTGAAGGTCAACCCAGTGAGGTCAACACAGTTGGAGGTCACACAGGTGAAGGTCAACACAGTGAGGTCAACACAGTGAAGTCAACCGACACAGTGAAGGTCAACACTGTGAAGGTCAACACAGTGAAGGTCAACACAGTGGAGGTCAACACAGTGGAGGTCAACACAGTGGAGGTCAACACAGTGGAGGTCAACACAGTGAAGGTCAACACAGTGAAGGTCAACACAGTGAAGGTCAACACAGGAAGGTCAACACAGTGAAGGTCAACACAGTGAAGGTCAACACAGTGAAGGTCAACACAGTGAAGGTCAACACAGTGAAGGTCAACACAGTGGAGGTCAACACAGTGGAGGTCAACACAGTGAAGGTCAACACAGTGAAGGTCAACACAGTGAAGGTCAACACAGGAAGGTCAACACAGTGAAGGTCAACACAGTGGAGGTCAACACAGTGGAGGTCAAACACAGTGAAGGTCAACACAGTGAAGGTCAACACAGTGAAGGTTCAACACAGGAAGTCACCAGTGAAGGTCAACACAGTGGAGTCAACACAGGGAGTCAAACACAGTGAAGGTCCACACAGTTGGCGTCAACACAGTGGAGGTCAACACAGTGGAGGTCAACACAGTGGAGGTCAACAGTGAAGGTCAACACAGTGAAGGTCAACACAGTGGAGGTCAACACAGTGGAGGTCAACAGAGTGAAGGTCAACACAGTGGAGGTCAACAGAGTGAAGGTCAACACAGTGGAGGTCAACAGAGTGAAGGTCAACACAGTGGAGGTCAACACAGTGGAGGTCAACACAGTGGAGATCAACACAGTGGAGGTCAACACAGTGGAGGTCAACACAGTGAAGGTCAACACAGTGGAGGTCAACACAGTGGAGGTCAACAGAGTGAAGGTCAACACAGTGGGGTCAACGAGTTGAAGGTCAACACAGTGGAGTCACACTGTGGAGGTCAACCCAGAGTGAAGGGCAAACACAGTGGAGGTCAACACTGTGGAGGTCACACAGTGAAGGTCCAACCAGTGAAGGTCCACACAGAGAGGTCAACACAGTGGAGGTCAAACACAGTGGAGATCAACATCAGTGTGAGGTCAACACAGTGGAGTCAACCACAGTGGAGATCAACACAGTGAGATTCACACTGGAGGTCAACACAGTAGAGAGCAACACAGTGGGAGGTCACCTCAGTGTAGGGTCTCGAGTGAAGGTCAACACAGTGAGGTCAACAGAGTATGAAGGTAAACACAAGTGGAGATTCACCACTGTGGATGTCACCAGAGTGAAGGACAACACAGTGGGAGGTCAACACTGTGGAGGTCAACACAGAGAAGGTCCAACACAGTGAAGGCCAAACACAGTGGAGGTCAACCACTTTGGAGATCAACCACAGTGAAGGTCAAACACGTGAAAGGTCAACACAGTGAGGTCATCACATGCTGAAAAGGTCAACAGAAGTGAGGTCAACACAGTGGGAGGGTCAACACTTGGGAGGTCAACACAGTAAGGCAACACAGTGAAGGTCAACACAGTGGAGGTCAACACAGTGGAGGTCAACACAGTGGAGGTCAACACAGTGAAGGTCAACACAGTGGAGGTCAACACAGTGAAGGTCAACACAGTGAAGGTCAACACAGTGGAGGTCAACACAGTGAAGGTCAACACAGTGGAGGTCAACACAGGAAGGTCAACACAGTGGAGGTCAACACAGGAAGGTCACACTGTCACCTCAACAAACACCCCAAAAACACAAACTACAACACGAAGAACAAAAGCAGAAACAAAAGACTATCTGAATCTTCTTGAAGAAATATATTTTATATTTGTGTGAAGAAATGCAAAAAATATTCAATCAATCATGACAAAATTTTCAAGAATTTGTTACGTTTTGTTAATCAAAAATAAAGCCAACTTGTTAGTCCTTTTAATTAGAGTTTAATGCCTACAAATGTGTACTTTGTTGATACTTGCTGAATTTTTCTGAGTGTCAGCATTGATGGTGTTTATGTAGCTGAGGAAGTGAAATGGTTCCCCTCAGCTACCGTGAGTGATGGCTCTCACGAGTACCAACAAATTTAATAAGATAAAATAGGCTACGTTGGAATTTTTAACCCGGAATAGGGAGGACTGACCACATAGGGTAACTCAAGTCAATGCGTCAGCGAGGACTGTTTGTCTTATATCCATTGTGGTCCTACAGTCCTGTGCCCCAGGATGTGACCCACATCAGTCGACTAACACCCAGGTACATACTTACTGCTAGGTGAACAGTGACATTAGGTGTAAGAAAACATATCCAAAGGACATTCAGTGTGTGAGGAGAGAGCGTTGTCTGCCAGGCCACGGACAGATGGTAAGACTGTGTGGACCAGCATTAAACTGGTGGCTGATTAGTGACCACATGCCATGGTATCCCTCAGTCAGGCATACTGAAGCCTGTAGTGCACTTTGTTTAACATACACAGAAGCTTCCCTAGGTTAGGTTAGGTAAAATCGGTCAGGTAAACAGGACTCGTGTTTCCTAACCCGCCACTGAAGTTTTTAGTTATGTAACCGAGGCCTTCCACTGGCTTACCACTCCATCACTTTCAACATTAAGGTTGAACTAAGGTTCCCTAGCACTTGTACCTAGCAGGTGGTGAGAGACAGTTAGTTATGGTGGGGTGAAGATTTATGTGGTAAAGAATATTGCAGCGCTCTTATCAGTTATTATTATTTTGAGACTATTATCATTTATTATTGTTATGAGACTAAAGAATCCTGCTGAATATATCCAACAATTGCTCATGTGTCTTGTTTCCTGAATTTAATTTTTGACTGAGAGATAATTGCTCTTAAAAACACTTCCCTCGTGAATACCTTTGTATTGTTTTTCGATATACGTCTCTGTGCAGCAACGCAGCATTTAATGAGTACTGTTGTCTAGCAGTCAGTGAGTCAGAGAGGCTGTGTGCTGTGAAAAACATTTTTCCAGGACTTAATTAATGGAGAATCTTGAAAGGAAAATGTGTTGATCAACACTAGCCAGTGACCTGGATGGTTCCAGACGTCTGGAAGACCATCAAAGACAGCATCCAGCCTTCACCGCCTCCACACTTCTGAGACTACAACCATGAATCACGAAACTGTTGTGAGAGATGTCTGAAAGATGACTTCTGAGATTACTAGAATTAAAGGAGAATTATAGTTGCACGTCACCTGTACAACACTAGATACCTGTCAACCACACGAGGCTCATTAAGGCTCCACGTCACCTGTACAACACTAGAAACCTGTCAACCACACGAGGCTCATTAAGGCTCCACGTCACCTGTACAACACTAGAAACCTGTCAACCACACGAGGCTCATTAAGGAGCCCACGTCCACCTGTACAACACAAGAAACCTGTTCACCCCACGAGGCTCATTAAGTCTCCACGTCACCTGTACAACACTAGAAGACCTGTCAACCACACGAGTCATCTAAGGCTCCACGCCCTGTACAACACAGAGATACCTGTCCCAACCACACGAGCTCATAAGGCCTCCACGTCCACCTGTAACAACACTAGAAACCTGTCAACCACACGAGGCTCATTAAGACTCCCACGTCCACCTGTCCAACACAAAGATACCTAGTCAACCAACGAGCTCAGTAAGAGCTCCACGTCAATTGTACAACCTAAAACCTGTCGACACACACGAGGCTCATTAAAGGCTCCACGTCCCTGTACAACACCTAGATACCTGATCAACCAACACGGAGGCTCATTAAAGCTCCACGCACCTGTACAACACGAGAATACCTGTCAACCACACGAGGCTCATAAGCACCACGTCACTGTACAACACTAGAGAAACCTGTCAACCACACGAGCTCAATAAGGCCTTTCCTACGTCACCATGTACAACACTAGAAACCTGTCAACCACACGAGGCTCATTAAGGCTCCACGTCACCTGTACAACACTAGAAACCTGTCAACCACACGAGGCTCATTAAGGCTCACGCAACCTGTACAACACAGAAACCTGTCAACCACACGAGGGCTCATTAAGGCTCCACGGCAGCCTGTACATACACTAATACCTGGTCAACCACACGAGGCTCATTAAGGCTCCACGTCACCTGTACAACACTAGAAACCTGTCAACCACACGAGGCTCATTAAGACTCCACGTCACCTGTACAACACTAGATACCTGTCAACCACACGAGGCTCATTAAGGCTCCACGTCACCTGTACAACACTAGAACCTGTCAACCACACGAGGCTCATTAAGGCTCCACGTCACCTGTACAACACTAAGATACTGGCCAACCACACGACTCATGATGGTCTCAACGTCCACCTGTACTAACACTAATACCGTCAACCACACAGCTCATTAGGCTCCACGTCACCTGTACAACTCTCAATCCTGTCCGACCACACGAGGCTCATTAAGGCTCCACGTCACCTGACAACACTAGATAACCTTCCAACCACACGAGGCTCTTAAGGCTCCACGGTCACCTGTAACAACACGAGAATACCTGTCGACCACACGAGGCTCACTAACAGACTCCACGTCTCACCTGTACAAAACACTAGATACCTGATGACGCACACTAGGCTCATTAAGACTCCACGTCACCTGTACAACACTAGAAACCTGTCAACCACACGAGGCTCATTAAGGCTCCACGTCACCTGTACAACACTAGAAACCTGTCGACCACACGAGGCTCATTAAGGCTCCACGTCACCTGTACAACACTAGATACCTGTCAACCACACGAGGCTCATAAGAGCTCCACGACACCTGTAACACTAGTACCTTGTCAACCACACAGGCTTCATTAAGGGCTCACGTCACCTTAACATCACTAGATACCTTCACCACACGAGCTCATTAAGACTCCACGTCACCTGTACAACACTAGATACCTGTCACCCACACGAGGCTCATTAAGGCCCCCCCTCGCACTCACCTGACAACACTAGAACCTGTCAACCACACGGAGCTCATAAGGCTCCACGTCACCTGTACAACACTAGATACCTGTCGACCACACGAGGCTCATTAAGACTCCACGTCACCTGTACAACACTAGATACCTGTCAACCACACGAGGCTCATTAAGGGCTCCCACGTCACCTGTACACACTAGATACCGTGGTCGACCACACGAGCTCATTAAGACTCTCACGTCACCTGTACAACACTAAGATACTGATCAACCACACGAGGCTCATTAAGGCGTCCACGTCACCTGTACAACACTAGCAAAACCTGTCAACCACACGAGCTCATTAGGCTCCACGTCACCTGTACAGCAAAGATACCTTCGACCATCACGATCCATTAAGACTCCACGTCATCCTGTACAACACGAGATACCTGTCAACCAACACGACTCATTAAGGCTCCACCGTCACCTGTACCAACAGCTAGATACCGTCCACCACACAGGCTTAAACATTAAGGCTCCCACGTCACCTGTACAACACTAGAGACCTGTCGACCCACACGAGGCGCATTAAGGCATCCACGTCACTTACAACACTAGATCCTGTCGACCACACGAGGCTCATTAAGGCTCCACGTCACCTGTACAACACTAGATACCTGTCGACCACACGAGGCTCATTAAGGCTCCACGTCACCTGTACAACACTAGATACCTTCAACCACACGAGGCTCATGAAGCCTTCCACTCACCTGTACAACACTATATACCTGTCAACCACCCGAGTGCTCCTTAAGGCTCCTACGTCACCTGTACAACACTAGATACCTGTCAACCACACGAGGCTCATTAAGGCTCCACGTCACCTGTACAACACTAGATACCTGTCGACCACACGAGGCTCATTAAGACTCCACGTCACCTGTACAACACTAGATACCTGTCAACCACACGAGGCTCATTAAGCTCCACGTCACCTGTACAACACTAGATACCTGTCAACCACACGAGGCTCATTAAGACTCCACGTCACCTGTACAACACTAGATACCTGTCAACCACACGAGGCTCATTAAGACTCCACGTCACCTGTACAATATCAGTCAAGAATTCTTTATTGCCAAGCTTAGGAATAGAATTCACATTCAATTATTTATACATTCTTGGGAAAACTGGAAATACCCACATGTAGAGAGAACATCTCTGTAGAGACTATTTATCTCCATCAGAGATCGTCATCGCTGAAGAAGAGATCTCAGAAGTATAGGACATGTACAGAACATTTCCTTGTGTTTCTATTTGTCTCTTTCTAAGCAGTTTTTCCATACATTTTGATATTTTACATTATTCTACTGTATATACCCTTCTATGTATATACCCTTCTATGTATATACCCTTCTATGTATATACCCTTCTATGTATATACCCTTCTATGTATATACCCTCTATGCAATACCCTTCTAAGTAATACCCTTCTATGGGATATACCCCATTCTATGTATAACACCTTCTTTATATACCCTCAAGTAGAAACCCTTCTACGTATATACCCTTCTATGTATATACCCTTCTGTGTATATACCCTTCTATGTATATACCCTTCTATGCATATACCCTTCTATGTATATACCCTTCTATGTATATACCCTTCTATGTATATACCCTTCTATGTATATACCCTTCTATGTATATACCCTTCTATGTACATACCCTTCTATGTAAAAACCCTTCTATGTATAATCCCCTCTATGATACATACCCTTCTATGTACATACCCTTCTATGTATATACCCTTCTATGTATATACCCTTCTATGTATATACCCTTCTATGTATATACCCTTCTATGTATATACCCTTCTATGTATATACATTCCTGCTCTGATTGAGAACACATTAAGTAAAGGTATAGTCCTGAGAATACAGAGTGTAGCAAAGTAGTTACGATACAGTGTAGCAAAGTAGTTACGATACAGTGTAGCAAAGTAGTTACGATACAGTGTAGCAAAGTAGTTACGATACAGTGTAGCAAAGTAGTTACGATACAGTGTAGCAAAAGTAGTCCGATCAGGTAGCAAAGTAGTTCGATACAGTGTAGAAAAAGTATTTTACGATAATGTACCCAAAGTGTTAAACAAGCAGTGTAGAAAAAGTTAACGATACAGTGTACAAAAGTAGTTTTACAGTTGTAGCAAATATTTACGATACATGTACAAAGTGTTCGATGCAGTGTAGCAAAGTAGTTACGATACAGTGTAGCAAAGTAGTTACGATACAGTGTAGCAAAGTAGTTACGATACAGTGTAGCAAAGTAGTTACGATACATTTGTGCAAGTAGTTACGAATGTAGCAAAGTAGTTACGATACAGTATGTAGCAAGTAGTTACGATACGTGTAGCAAAGTAGTAGATATACTGTGCAAGTAGTTACGATATCAGTGTAGCAAAGTAGTACGTACAGTGTAGCAATAGTTTACGATACAGTGTAGAAGTAGTTACCATACAGTGTAGAAAGTAGTTACGATCAGTGTAGCAAAGTAGTTACGATGCAGTGTAGCCAATGTAGTTACGATGCAGTGTAGCAATGTAGTTACGATACAGTGTAGCAAAGTAGTTTACGTATCAGTGTAGCAATAGTAGTTACGTTGCAGTGTAGCTCAAGTAGTACGTTGCAGTGTAGCAAAGTAGTTACGATGCAGTGTTAGACAAAGTTAGTTACGATACATTCTGTAGCAATATTACGATGCAGTGTAGCAAAGTAGTTACGATACAGTTAGCCAAAGTATTACGTTACAGTGATAGCAAGTAGTTACGATACACGATGTAGCAAAGAATGTTACGATCAGTGTAGCAAAGTATGTTACAATGCAGTGTAGCAAAGTAGTTACGATACAGTGTAGCAAAGTAGTTACGATGCAGTGTAGCAAAGTAGTTACGATACAGTGTAGCAAAGTAGTTACGATGCAGTGTAGCAAAGTAGTTACGATACAGTGTAGCAAAGTAGTTACGATACAGTGTAGCAAAGTAGTTACGATACAGTGTAGCAAAGTAGTTACGATACAGTGTAGCAAATTAGTTACGATGCAGTGTAGCAAAGTAATTACAATAGTAATATATAAAAAAATAATTTAAATTATTCTAAGTCCACCAGGAAAGAAATCAGAAATTGAATTATATATCAAGATTAAAAATTGACAAGGGGATGGATATATGTAACTCTGGATCTTCCGCACTCTCGTGCGTCGTCAGGAGCTATGCAGTGTTATAACACTAACAACTGATAAGAGGAGAAATTCTCTGAGGCAAGACAAAAGCGTATCAGCTGCAGTAGTGTCACAGTGAGAGGGTTTCAGGGGTCAACGCCCCCGCGGCCCGGTCTGTGACCAGGCCTCATGGTGGATCGGGGCCTGATAAACCAGAGTGTTACTGTTGGTAGCACGCAATCCAACCTATGAACCACAGCCCGGCTGGTCAGGTACTGACTTTAGGTGCCTGTCCAGTGCCTTCTCGAAGACAGTCAGAGGTCTATTGGTAATCCCCCTTATGTATGCTGGGAGGCAGGTGAACAGTCTAGGCCCCTGACACTTATTGTGTTGTCTCCTGTCGTGCTAGTAGCGCCCCTGCTTTTCATTAGGGGATATTGCATCGTCTGCCGAGTCTTTTGCTTTCATAGGGAGTGATTGTCATGTAAGGCCTAGTGTTGAAGGGTACAGTTAAGAGGAGACTACAGCATTATTGGCAACACAGGATGTCATGTTATTGGTAGGAACAGCATCCTTGGCATTATAGGATGCCAAATTTTGTGGCATCCTATGGATGCCGCCATTGGGGACACAACATCCCCGGCCCAAGGAGATGTCACCTTATTAGTTGGTACAGCATTCTTGGCATCATAGGATGTCAGGTTATTAGCGGGTACAGCATCCTTTGATGCGAGATGTTACATGTCATACAGCATCCTTGGACCTGAGAGATGTTATCTTACTGGTGGGAACAGCATCCTGGGCCTCCGGAGTTATCTTACTAGTGACAACAGCATCCCTGGCTCTGTGAGATGTTATTGACTTGATTCCCAAGTTTTCTGTTATCCCACCTCTTCTCTCCCATTTTTCTCTCTCCTTTCTTTCTAGCTCCCTCACCCCTTCCTTCCCCTCCTCCCTCTTTCTCCATCCCCTCCCATCTCCTTCCTCCCTCTCTCACCCCTACCTTCCCGTGAAAACTTTGCAGTTAGTTTACACGGAGCGTGAGTGCACATTAACGAGCAGGTCAAGCAATCACAATTACTTATGCTGATTGTTCCCTAGGTAATTACTGGCGGGGAAATTTTTACAGGAAGGGAGAGAATTTTTATCCCTAAATGTTTATGTTAATTGTTGTTGTTGTAGAAGTAATAGTACCTTATTTTGCTGCTGCTGTTCTGTCAGGCTGTTGTTGCTGCTGTATGGTTTTATTATTGATAATGTTGTTGTTGTAGTTGCTGCTTTTGTTTTTGTTTTAGGCTGTTCTTGTTGTCTTTAGTCTTTCTTGTTGTAAATAATAATAATAATAATAATATAATAATAATAATAATAATAAATAAATAATAATAATAATAATATAATTATATAATAATAATTATTATTATTATTATTATTATTATTATTATTATTATTATTATTATTTATATTATTATTATTATTATATTTGACTTGGTCGTCAAGACCACACTGGTAGTCCAGCAACACTGTGTTACACAGACCTGGTTTTCAAGGCGTGGTCACAGACCGGGCCGCGGGGGCATTGACCCCCGGAACTCTCTCCAGGTAAACTCCAGGTAAACTGGTGGTCCAATAATACTGTCATACACTGACCTGGTCTTCAAGACCACACTGGTGGTCCAATAACACTGTCATACACTGACCTGGTCTTCAAGACAACACTGGTGGTCCAATAACACTGTCATACACTGACCTGGTCTTCAAGACAACACTGGTGGTCCAATAACACTGTCATACACTGACCTGGTCTTCAAGACAACACTGGTGGTCCAATAACACTGTCATACACTGACCTGGTCTTCAAGACAACACTGGTGGGTCCACTAACACTGTCATACACTGACCTGGTCTTTAAGACAATATTGATGAACCAGAAACACTGTGATACACTGACCTGGTCTTCAAGACCACACTGGTGGTCCAGCACACTGTGAAACACTGACCTGGTCGTCACGACCACACTGCTGGTCCAGCAACACTGTGATACACTGATCTGGCCTTCAAGACAACACTGGTGAACTAGCAACACTGTGATGCACAAACCTGGTCTTCAAGGCAACACTGGTGAAGCAACAACACTGCGATACACCGACTTAGTCTTCAAGACCACACTGTGGTTCAGACAACACTGTGAATACAATGACACTGGTTGTCAGAGCCACACTGGTGGTCAGCAACAACACTGCTGAAACACTGACCTGGCTATTAAGACAACACTGATGAATCAGAAACACTGTGAAACACTGACCTGGCTTTCAAGACAACACTGGCGAACCAGCAACACTCTGATGCACTGACCTGGTCTTCAAGGCAACACTGGTGAACCAGAAACACTGGTGGTCCAGCAACACTGGTGGTCCAGCAACATTGGTGGTCCAGCAACTCTGGTGGTCCAGCAACACTGGTGGTCCAGCAACACTGGTGGTCCAGCAACATGGTGGTCCAGCAATACCCAACTGGTGGTCCAGCAAGACTGGTGGTCCAGCAACACTGGTGGTCCAGCAAGACTGGTGGTCCAGCAAGACTGGTGGTCCAGCAACACTGGTGGTCCAGCAAGACTGGTGGTCCAGCAACACTGGTGGTCCACAAATGGTGGTCAGCAACACTGGTGGTCCAGCAACACTGGTGGTCCAGCAACACTGGTGGTCCAGCAACACTGGTGGTCCAGCAACACTGGTGGTCCAGCAACACTGGTGGTCCAGCACTGTGCCAGCAACACTGGTGGTCCAGCAACACTGGTGGTCCAGCAACACTGGTGGTCCAGCAACACTGGTGGTCCAGCAAGACTGGTGGTCCAGCAGCTAACACTCGTGGTCCAGCAAGACTGGTGGTCCAGCAAGACTGGTGGTCCAGCAAGACTGGTGGTCCAGCAAGACTGGTGGTCCAGCAAGACTGGTGGTCCAGCAACACTGGTGGTCCAGCAACACTGGTGGTCCAGCAACACTGGTGGTCCAGCAACACTGGTGGTCCAGCAAGACTGGTGGTCCAGCAGACTGGTGGTCCAGCAAGACTGGTGGTCCAGCAAGACTGGTGTCCAGCAAGACTGGTGGTCCAGCAACACTGGTGGTCCAGCAACACTGGTGGTCCAGCAAGACTGGTGGTCCAGCAACACTGGTGGTCCAGCAACACTGGTGGTCCAGCAACACTGGTGGTCCAGCAAGACTGGTGGTCCAGCAAGACTGGTGGTCCAGCAACACTGGTGGTCCAGCAAGATGGTGGTCCGCAACACTAGTGGTCCAGCAACACTGGTGGTCCAGCAACACTGGTGGTCCAGCAAGACTGGTGGTCCAGCAACACTGGTGGTCTCAAGACCACTCAGGGAGAAACATGGCTTAAGGACCATTAATATTACAACAGGATAATCAATGGATATTTTTTTTTTCAATTTAAGCAAAGAACAAAACGATAATCCATACCCCCGGCCGGGATTGAACCCGCGGTCAGAGAGTCTCAAAACTCCAGCCCGTCGCGTTAGCCACTAGACCAGCTAGCCACAATAAGATTCATCCAACTAGGTATATTTCTACACCATAGGAAGGTTAGCACAGGCACCACTGTGACCACAAATGCAAGTTTTTACAGACGAATCTCCAGCTAGCGTGGCCGTGACGAACTCTAGCTCAAGTCCCTTCACTGCCGTCACGGCCACGCTAGCTGGAGATTCGTCTGTAAAAACTTGCATTTGTGGTCACAGTGGTGCCTGTGCTAACCTTCCTATGGTGTAGAAATATACCTAGTTGGATGAATCTTATTGTGGCTAGCTGGTCTAGTGGCTAACGCGACGGACTGGAGTTTTGAGACTCTCTGACCGCGGGTTCAATCCCGGCCGGGGGTATGGTTTGTTTGCAATCGTGTCATTACGATTTCTTGAGTCAACATAACGATACTTTATTGTAATTAATGTAATTTAATATTCAGCTCTAAAAAATTATGTGCACACACACACACACAAACACACACACACACGCACACACACACACACACACACACACACACACACACACACACACACACACGCACGCACACACATATATATACACACACCTCAGAGGCTGGCAGAATAACTTGCGCAAATACACACAAGAACTCCACAGTCAAACACGCTATACCAACACAACCCACAAGCCACACTTACAGCCCCAACCCCACAGTATGCAGTGGAATCCCACAGCACACTGCCAGGTTCCCCACCTCCACTAACCCCTCAGAACGCAGTGTTGGAGACGAAACTGAAGGTATGGCACACCAACTCTGATGGAATAACGAATGAGTGGGAGGAGTGGCACGAAGGAATCAAAGAGGCATCACCGGACATCATAGCTCTCACAGAAACCATGCTCACACAAATGATAACAGATGCCATCTTTCCAGTGGGATATCAGATGCTGAGGAAAGACGGAGGGAACATAAGGGATGAAGGAGTGGCACTGCTCATCGACAACCAAAGGATTTTGAAGAACTTGAGAAGACAGAGGAGTAGAAAAAGACTAAACAATAGGAACTCTTCAGTCTGGAGGTCCAAAGGTGGTAATTACAGTAATATATAACCCGCCACAGAATAGCAGGAGACCAAGGAAAGAATATGAGAGTAACAGAGCAATGGTTAAAACACAGTCTGAAGTGGTCAGAAGGATTCATGAATCACAAAGAAATTGACTAGGAAAACCTGGAGTCATACGGGGGCCTAGAAACGTGAAGGGCTAAGAAGATGGAGGTGGTACTGGAAAACTTCATGTGCCAACACATAAGAGACACTTCCAGAGAGAGAGGAGGACGAACCAGCAAGACAGGACCTAGTATTCATCTTGAGTAATGCAGATATTGAGGACATCACATCTGAAAGACCTCTCGAGGCCAGTGACCACATGATTCTGAGCTTCGAATACATAGTAGAGTTACAAGTGGAGGGGGAAGCAGGAAGGGCAGAAGGAATAAAGAGAAACTACGAGAGACGGGACTACTCAGGCATAAAGAATGTCCTGCATGAGGTTCAGTGGGACAGAGAACTGGCAGTAAATGAAATGATGGAATATGTGACAGCAATGTACAAGGAACCTGAGGAGAGGTTCATACCCAAAGTTAACAGAAATAACGACAAGGCCAGGACGAGCCCTTGGTTTACCCTAAGGTGTAGAGAGGCCAAAACCAAGCTAGCAAGATAATGGAAGAAACATAGAAGGCAAAGCACCCAGGACAATAAGGAAACCAGTCATTGAGCCACAAATTAATATGCACAGGTAAGAAGGGAGGCCCAACGACAATACGAAAATGACATAGCTGTGAAAGCCAAATCTTACCCGAAGCTGTTGTACAGGCACATCAGGAGGAAAACAACAGTCAAGGACCAGGTAATCAGGATGAGGAAGGTAGGAGGGCAGATCACAAGAAACGACTGAGAAGTATGTGAGGAACTCAACATGAGATTCAAAGAAGTGTTCACAGAGGAAACAGAAGGGACTCCATGAAGATGGAGAGGTGGGATACTCCATCAAGTGTCGGGTACAATACAAACAACCGAGGAAGAAGTGAAGAGGCTGCTAAATGAGCTAGATTCCTCAAAGGCGATGGGGTCAGATAACACCTCTCCATGGGTCCTGAGAGAGGGAGCAGAAGCGCTATTTGTACCACTAACAATAATCTTCAAATGATCTATTGAAACAGGGCGACTACCTGAGGTAAGTAAGACAGCAAATGTTTCAATTTTTTTAAAGAAAAAAAAAGGAGAGAGACACGAAGCATTAAACTACACACTAGTGTCACTGACGTGCACAGTATGCAAATTCATGGAAATACTCAGGAGAAGAGTGGTGCAACACCTAAAAAGGAATGAGCTCGTCAACGACAACCAGCAAATGTCAGGGACGAGAAATCCTGTGTCGCAAAGATACTAGAGTTCTATGACAGGGTGACAGCAGTAAGAAAAGAGAAAGAGGGGTGGGTAGACTGTGTTTTCTTGAACTATAGGAAGGCTTTTCACACAGTTCCACACAAGAAATGGAGGACCAGGCAGATATAACAGGGAAGTCACTGCAATGAATCAGGGAAAATCTGTCTGGAAGACAACAGAGACTCGTGGTACATGACGAGGTGTCACACTGGGCGCCTGTGACGAGCGAGGTTACACAGGGGTCAGTCCTAGGACCGGTGCTGTTTCTGGTATATGCGAACAACATGACGGAAGGAGCAGATACAGAAGTGTCCCTATTTACAGATAATGTGAAACTAATGAGAGGAATTCAGTCGGACGAGGATCAGGCAGAACCACAAATGGATCTAGACAGGTTGCAGGCCTAGTCCAGAAACTTACTTCTGGAGATCAACCCCAACAAGTGCAAAATCATGAAGATTGGGGATGGGCAAAAAAGACCGAAGACGGAGTACAGTCTAGCGGCCAGAGACTACAAACCTCACTCAAGTAAAAGGAACCTGGGGTGATTATAACACCGGGCACATCTTCTGAGGTGCACACACAATCAAATAACTGCTGCAGCATACGGAGGCCTAGCAACCTAAGAACAGCATTCCGACATCTCAATAGAAAATCGTTCAGGATCCTGTACACCGAGTACGTTACGCCTATATTGGAGTATGCAGCACCAGTTTGGCACCCACCTAGCCAAACACGTAAGGAAATTGGAGAAACTGCAAAGGATTGCAACAAAACTAATCTCGAAGCAAAGGGGCATGTTCTACGAGGAGAGGTTATGGGAAATCGACCTGACGACACTGGAGGACAGGAAAAATAGGGGGGACATGATAACGACACAAAAATATTGAGAGGAATCGACAAGGTGTGCCGAGAGAGGATGTTCAAGCGATTGGACACAGCAACAAGGGGTCACAATTGGAAGTTGAAGATTCAGGTGAATCACATGGATGTTAGGAAGTATTTCTACAGTCACAGAGTTGTCAGGAAGTGGAACAGTCTGGGAAGTGATGTAGTGGAGGCAGGATCCATATATAGCTTTAAAGAGGAATGATAAAGCTCACGGCTCAGGGAGAGTGACCTAGTAGCGACCAGTGAAGAGGCGGGGCCAGGAGCTTGGACTCGACCCCTGCAACCTCAACTATGTGAGTACAACTAGGTGAGTACACACACACACACACACACACACACACACACACACACACACACACACACACACACACACACACACACACACGCACACACACACATACACATACACACACACACACACATACACACACACATACACACACATAAACACACACATACACACACACATACACACACACACACATCACACACACACACACACACACACACACACACACACACAAAACACACATACACATACACACACACACACACACACACATACACACATACACACATACACACACACATACACACACACACACACACGTACACACACACACACACATACACACACACACACACACACACACGTACACACACACACACACACACACATACACACACACACACATACACATACACACACAGGAACAATCACTTGTAAGCTGTAGTACACACGCAAACACACATACACAGGATTTCACACCGTCCTGTGAACTGACCATCTGAACCTTTTCTCCTCTCCCCCCCCTCTTTCTACCCTAAGTAGACCTATCTCTACCTCTCTCACTCTTTACCTATATCTCTCTCTCTACCTATCTCTCTCTCTCTCTTCCCTCTCCCATCTCTCCCTCTAACATCTCTTACCTCTAACACCTCCCCCCCTCTAACATCTCTCCCCTCTAACATCTGTCCCCTCCCATTATCTCTCCCCTCTCCCTTTCCCCACCTCTCTCCCATCCTCCCCTCCCTCTCCCCTAGCCTCTCTCCCCTCTCGCTCTTCCATCTCCCCCTCTTTCCCCCTTCTCCCCTCTTGCCTTCTCTTTCTCCCTCCCTCCCTCCCTCCTCCCTCTCTCTCTCTCTCTCTCTCTCTCTCTCTCTCTCTATCTCTCTCTCTCTCTTGCTCTCTCTCTCTCTCTCTTGCTCTCTCTCTCTCTTGCTCTCTCTCTCTCTTGCTCTCTCTCTCTCTTGCTCTCTCTCTCTCTCTTGCTCTCTCTCTCTCTTGCTCTCTCTCTCCTCCTGCTCTCTCTCTCTCTTGCTCTCTCTCTCTCTTGCTCTCTCTCTCTCTTGCTCTCTCTCTCTCTTGCTCTCTCTCTCTCTTGCTCTCTCTCTCTCTTGCTCTCTCTCTCTCTTGCTCTCTCTCTCTCTTGCTCTCTCTCTCTCTTGCTCTCTCTCTCTCTCTTGCTCTCTCTCTCTCTTGCTCTCTCTCTCTCTCTTGCTCTCTCTCTCTCTTGCTCTCTCTCTCTCTCTTGCTCTCTCTCTCTCTTGCTCTCTCTCTCTCTTGCTCTCTCTCTCTCTCTTGCTCTCTCTTCTCTCTCTTGCCTCTCTCTCTCTCTTGCTCTCTCTCTCTCTTGCTCTCTCTCTCTCTTGCTCTCTCTCTCTCTTGCTCTCTCTCTCTCTTGCTCTCTCTCTCTCTTGCTCTCTCTCTCTCTTGCTCTCTCTCTCTCTTGCTCTCTCTCTCTCTTGCTCTCTCTCGTCCCCATTTTCCCTTCTAACTCTCCCCTCTCCTATTCTTCCTTCACCTCTCTCTCCCCCTCTACCTTTCCCTTCTCTCTTCTCTCACAAAAAAAAAAAAAAAAAAAAAAAAAAAAAAATGGTGGGGTCTCGCAGGAACCAAGGATCAGATGAGAATGGTTCTGGTAGGGAGGAGTGGATGGAGGAGCAGTGGAAAAGGATGGAACAAGAGTGGGAGAGAAAATTAGGAGAGCTTTCTGAAAAAATGGAGAAAGAGCTCTCTGTGAAATTGGAAAAGAGGTTGGAGAAGGAGACAAAGAATTGGGAGGCACAAGTCGAAACTGCAGTAGCCAAGATAAGGGTCCTAGAAGTTGAGATAAAAAGGCAGAAGCGAGTTACAGGGGCAGTGACCAGAGAAGACACAGCATATGAAGCTGCGAGGCCGAACAGGAAGGAAGGAATTATGAATTATGCTAAGGTCACATCAATCTGCCAAGGAGGACCAAGGAGTGAAAGGGAAGATCAGCTGGATGCAGATGGAGAGGGTGATAGGTCGAATGCTGAGGCACAACAAGGCTATCAAGAGCCACTGGAAAAATCAAGGGAGAAACTGACCACATACAGGCAGGATCCAGAGTCACAGAGGGTGAGGCAATGGGAGGAAGAAAGGGCAAAATCAGTGTTTATCCATGGGCTTCAGGAGAGAGAGGAAAGGACACACACTGAAAGGCAGCAGGAAGAAAGAAAGGAGATTGAGAAAATCATCACGGAAATAGGTGAAGAGATGGACGAGATTGTAAATTTTCAGAGAATAGGGGGTACTCGAAGGGGAGAAACCGACCAATCAAGCTGATTCTCAGGACGGAAACAGTGCGGAACAGGATCCTCCAAAAGAAACCACGATTGAAAATACTCGAAGAGTACAAGAGGGTGTTCCTAGACAGAGACAGAACAAAATCAGAACGACAGCAGCTGAGGGAGAGGACAAAAAAGCGAAAGGAGCTAGGAAAAGAGACAAGGAGGGAACCAGCAGAGGTCAGTCAGACAGAACAGAACAGCAAGGGCAAGCACACACACAACTACTCTCAGAACCATAACAACCTATCACACCATCCCAACACACACTACAATCCATACCCACAGCCTCCACCCAACACCGAGCTATAGAATCCCACAGTATGCCACCAGGTCTCCCACCCTCACAGGCCCCCCAAAACACAGTGTTGGAAAGGAAACTGAAGGTATGGTACACAAAACGCTGATGGAATAACAAATAAGTGGGAGGAGTGGCATGAAAGAGTCAAAGAAGCATCACCGGACATCATAGCTCTCACAGAAACCAAGCTTACAGGTATGATAACAGATGCCATCTTTCCAAAGGATACCAAATCCTGAGGAAAGACAGAGGGAACAGGGGGGGAGGGAGGAGTGGCATTGCTGATCAAAAATCGCTGGAATTTTGATGAGCTGGAGAGAGGAGACAGCGGAGAAGAAAGTGATTACATAGTGGGAACACTTCACTCTGGAGGTCCCAAGGTGGTAATAGTAGTGATGTATAACCCACCACAGAACAGCAGGAGGCCAAGGCAAGAGTTACGACGAGAGCAATAGAGCGATGGTGACACAATGGCTAGAGTGGCCAGAAGAGCTCATGCATGCAGGGCAAAGCCCTGATCATGGGTGACTTTAACCACAAGGAGATCGATTGGGAGAACTTGGACCCACATGGGGGCCAAGATACATGGAGGGCTAAGATGATGGAGGTGGTACTGGAAAACTTCATGTGCCAACACGTAAGGGACACTACAAGAGAGAGAGGAGAGGATGAACCAGCAAGGCTGGACTTAGTATTCACCTTCAGTAGTGCAGATATCGAGGACATCACATATGAAAGACCCCTTGGGGCCAGTGACCATGTGGTTTTAAGCTTCGAATACACAGTAGAGCTACAAGTGGAGGGAGAAGCAGGAAGGCCAGGACGAATGAAGCCAAACTACAAGAAAGGGGACTACACAGGAATGAGGAACTACCTGAACGGGGTTCAGTGGGACAGAGAACTGGCAGGGAAGCCAGTTAATGAGATGATGGAATATTTTATTTTATTTTATTATCACACTGGCCGATTCCCACCAAGGCAGGGTGGCCCGAAAAAGAAAACTTTCAAACCATCATTCACTCCATCACTGTTGGCCAGAAGGGTGCTTACACTACAGTTTTTTTTAAACTGCAAAACATTAACACCCCTCCTTCAGAGTGCAGCACTGTAATTACTATCTTCCCAGGGACCCAAGTCCCGCTGGCCGGTTTCCATCCTGAACCCCTTCATAAATGTAACTTTGACTCACACTCCAACAAGCACTCAAGTATTAAAAACCATTTGTCTCCATTCACTCCTATCAAACACGCTCATATGCATACCTGCTGGAAGTCCAAGCCCTCGCACACAAAACCTCCTTTACCCCCTCTATCACCAACCTTTCTAGCGGCGAGACCCCTACCCCGCCTTCCTTCCGACTACAGACTGATACACTCTTGAAGTCATTCTGTTTCGCTCCATTCTCTTCTACATGTCCGAACCACCTCAACAACCCTTCCTCAGCCCTCCTGGACAAACAGTTTTTTGTAATCCCGCATCTCCTCCTAACTTCCAAAACTATACGAATTCTCTGCATTATATTCAATTCACAACCACACATTGCCCCTCAGACAGACATCTCCACAGCCTCCAGCTTCTCCCGCGCAACATTCATCACCCTGCCTTCACAACCCATATAAGAGCGTTGGTAAAACTATACTCTCATACATTCCCCTCTTTTGCCTCCAAGAAAAAGTTCTTTTTGTCTCCACAGACCCTGAAGTGCACCACTCACTCTTTTTCCCTCATCAATTCTAGATTCACCTCATCTTTCCATAGACCCATCCGACTGACACGTCACTCCCAAATATCTGAATACATTCACCCCTCCATACTCTCGCCCTCCAATCTGATATTCAATCTTTCATCACCTTATCTTTTGTGTATCCTCATAACCTTACTCTTTTCCTGTATTCACCTTTAATTTTTCTTCTTTTGCACCACCTATACCAAATTCATCACCAATCTCTGCAACTTCTCTCAGAATCTCCCCAGAGCACAGTGGTCATCAGCAAAGAGCAGCAGTGACAACTCCCACCTTTGTGTTGATTCATTATCTTTTGAACTCCACGCCTCTTTGTCAAGAAAGACCCCGCATTTACCTTCTCTTACAAACCCCATCTATAAATATATTAAACAACCACGGTGACATGCACACATCCTTGTCTAAGGCCTACAATTACTGGGAAATAATTTCCCTCTTTCCTACGTAACTCTAACTTGAGCCTCACTATCCTCGTAAAAACTCTTCGCTGCTTTCAGTAACCTACCTCCTACACCATAACTTGCAACATCTGCCACATTGCCCCCCTACCCCACCCTGTCATACGCCTTTTCCATATCCATAAATGCCACAAAGACCTTTTTGAGCCTTATCTAAATACTGTTCCCCTTATATGTTTCAACTGTAAATACCTGTCCGCACCCCCCTACCTTTCCTAAAGCCTCCTTGTCTTTCTGCAATCCTATTCTCCGTCTTACTCTTAATTCTTTCAATAATAACTCTACCAACACTTTACCAGGTATACCAGCAGACTTACCCCCCAATAATTTGAAACTCTTTTTTATCCCCTTTCCCTTTATACAAAGGAACTATGCATGCTCTCTGCCAATCCCTAGGTACCTTACCCTCTTCCATACATTTATTAAAAAATTTTGCACAACCACTCCAAAACTATAACCCCCCTGCTTTAACATTCTATCTTTATCCCATCAATCCCGGCTGCCCTTACCCCCTTCATTTACCTACTGCCTCACGAACTTCCCCCACACTCACAACTGGCTCTTCCTCACTCCTACAAAGATGTTATTCCTCCTTGCCCTAACACGAAATCACAGCTTCCCTATCTTCATCAACATTTAACAATTCCTCAAAATATTCCCTCCATCTTCCCAATACCTCTAACTCTCCATTTAATAACTCTCCCTCCTATTTTTAACTGACAAATCCTTTTGTTCTCTAGGCTTTCTTAACTTGTTAATCTCACTCCAAAACTTTTTCTTATTTTCAACAAAATTTGTTGATAACATCTCACCCACCTCTCTCATTTGCTCTCTTTTTACATTGCTTCACCACTCTCTTAACCTCCCCTCTTTTTCTTTCCCTATACTCTTCCCCTCCTTTCCAAACACTTCTACTTTGTAAAAACTTCTCATATGCTAACTTTTTTCTCCCCCTTTCTACTCTCTTTACATCATCATTCCACCAATCGCTCCTCTCCCTCCCGCACCCCACTTTCCTGTAACCACAAACTTCTGCTGAACACTCTAACACTACATTTTTAAACCTACCCCATACCTCTTCGACCCCATTGCCTATGCTCTCATTAGCCCATCTATCCTCCAATAGCTGTTTATATCTTACCCTAACTGCCTCCTCTTTTAGTTTATAAACCTTCACCTCTCTCTTCCCTGATGCTTCTATTCTCCTTGTATCCCATCTACCTTTTACTCTCAGTGTAGCTACAACTAGAAAGTGATCTGATACATCTGTCTACTCAACAGTCTTTTATCTACCAATACATAATCCAACAAACTACTGTCATTTCGCCCTACATCATATCTTGTATACTTATTTATCCTCTTTTTCTTAAAATATGTATTACCTATAACTAAACCCCTTTCTATACAAAGTTCAATCAAAGGGCTCCCATTATCATTTACACCTGGCACCCCAAACTTACCTACCACACCCTCTCTAAAAGTTTCTCCTACTTTAGCATTCAGGTCCCCTACCACAATTAATCTCTCACTTGGTTCAAAGGCTCCTATACATTTACTTACACTCCCAAAATCTCTCTCCCTCCCGCATTTCCCTCTTCTCCAGGGCTACACGCTTTTTATACCCACTTTTCGCATCCAACCTTTACTTTAATCCACATAATTTTTGAATTTTTCACATTCTATTCTCTTTTCTCCTTCCATAACTGATCATTAAAATTAAAATCACCCCTTCCTTTGCTCTTTTCCTCTCAATCTCCCAATTTAAACCCATTTATTTCCCCCCCCGAAAATCTCCTACCCCCTTCAGCTTTGTTTCGCTTAGGGCCCGGACATCCAACTTCTTTTCATTAAAAAACATCAGCAATCAATCTGTTTCTTTCATCCGCACTACATCCACGCACTTTTAAAAGCATCCCAGTTTTATAAAGTTTTTCTTCTTCTCTTTTTTAAGTAAATGTCTACAGGAGAAGGGGTTACTAGCCCATTGCTCCCGGCATTTTAGTCGCCTCATACGACACGCATGGTTTACGGAGGAAAGATTCTTTTCCATTCCCCATGGACAATAGAAGAAATGAAGAAGAACAAGAGCTATTTAGAAAAAGAAAAAAAAACCTAGATGTATGTATTTTATATATGCATGGCGTGTCTGTGAAGTGTGACCAAAGTGTAAGTAGGAGAAAGCAAGATATCCCTGTTATCTAGCGTGTTTATGAGACAGAAAAAGAAACCAGCGATCCTACCATCATGCAAAACAGTTACAGGTTTCTGTTTCACAGTCATCTGGCAGGACGGTAGTACTTCCCTGGGTGGTTGCTGTCTAGGGAAAATATGTACAACAAAATGCAAGGAGGCTGAGGAGAGGTTTGTACCCAAGGGTAACAGGATTAATGAAAAAGCCAGGATGAGCCCATGGTTTACCCAAAGGTGCAGGGAGGCAAAAACCAAGTGTGCTAGGGAATGGAAGAAATATAGAAGGCAAAGGACCCAGGAGAATAAGGAGAACAGCGTCGTAGAGCCAGAAACGAATATGCACAGATAAGAAGGGAGGCCAAAGACAATGTGAAAATGCCCATAGCAGCGAAAGCCAAATCTGACCCGAAACTGTTGTACAGCCACATCAGGAGGAAAACAACAGTCAAGGACCGGGTAATCAGGCTAAGGAAGGAAGGAGGAGAGACAACAAGAAATGACCGTGAAGTATGTGAAGAACTCAACAAGAGATTCAAAGAAGTGTTCACAGGAGACAGAAGGGGCTCCAGAAAGAAGGAGAGGTGGGCACACCACCAAGTGCTGGACACAGTGCACACAACCGAGGAAGAAGTGAAGAGGCTTCTGAGTGAGCTAGATACCTCAAAGGCAATGGGGCCAGATAACATCTCCCCATGGGTATTGAGAGAGGGAGCAGAGGCGCTATGTGTACCCCCAACAACAATATTCAATACATCTATCGAAACTGGGAGATTGCCCCGAGGCATGGGAAAACAGCGAATGTAGTCCCAATCTTTAAAAAGGAGACAGACATGAAGCATTAAATACAGACCAGTGTCACTGGGCATGTATAGTATGCAAAATCATGGGAGAAGATTATCAGGAGAAGAGTGGTGGAACACCTAGAAAGGAATGATCTCATCAACAGCAGCCACATGGTTCCAGGACGGAAATCCTGTGTCACAAACCTACTGGAGTTCTATGACATGGTGACAGCAGTAAGGCAAAAAAGAGAGAGGGGTGGGTGATTGCATTTTCTTGGACTGCAAGAAGGCGTTTGACACAGTTCCACACAAGAGATTGGTGCCCAAAAATGGGGGGGACCAAGCAGGGATAACAGGAAGGCACTACAATGGATCAGGGAATACTTTTTCAGGAAGACAGAGCGAGTCATGGTACGTGGCGAGGTGTCAGAGTGGGCAAACCCGTGACCAGCGGGGGCCCCCGCGGGGGTCGGGCCCCGGGAACCAGTCTGTTTCTGGTTTTTGGGTGAACGAAAAGACGGAAGGAAAACTCTAAAAGGGTTGCCCTTTTTGGGCAGATGACGGAATTTTTGATGAGAAAAAATTTTCCTCGATCGAAAACCGGGCAGAACAAAAAAAGGGGATCTGGACGGGCCCCTGCAGACCGGGTTTAAAGAAATTGGCCCCTGGAGTTCAATTCCACCAATGAAAAGTCATGAAGATTGGGGAAAGGGGGGCAAAAAAGGCCACAGACGGAGTACAGTCTGGGGGGCCCAAGACTAAAAAACCTCACTCAAGGAAAAAGATCTTGGCGTGAGTATAACACCAGGCCATCCCTGAAGCGCCCCTCAACCAAAAAATGCTGCAGCATATGGGCCCCCTAGCAAACCTCAAAACCACATTCCGAAAATCTTAATAAGGAATCTTTCAGGCCCCCTGTAAAACCGTGTATTTTTGGGCCCCATTTTGGGAGTTTTTCGTTACATTTGGGAACCCAAAACCAAACCAAAGCACTAAAGGGAAACTAGAGAAATTTTGAAAAGGGTTTTTGCAACAAGACTGCCCAGGGGTTTAAGAGGAAATGCCAAACGAGGAGGGGTTAAGGGAAATAAACCTGACGACCTGGAGGACAGGAGAGATAGGGGGGAAAAATGAAAAAACGACATACAAAATACTGAAGGAATTGACAAGGGGGACAAAGACGGGAATTTTTCCAAAAGTTTGGAAAACAGTAACAAGGGGACACAGTTGGAAGCTGAAGACACAGTAATTTACGGGGAAATTTTAAGGAATCCTTCTCACCACAAGAAATCAGTAAGTGGAAAGTTTGGGAAGCAAATTTTTAGTGGGGGCAAACCATACATATTTTTAAGCAGGGGTTTTGAAAAAGCTCAGGCTCAGGGAGAGGGGACCTAGTACGTTTCCATGAAGAGGCGGGGCCGGGAGTTTCGGACTCGACCCCCCGCAACCTCAACTGGGTTAGTACAACACAAAACACACACCCAAACCCCCACACCCACATACACAACACAACACCCCACACACACACCACACACCACACACAACCACCAAAACCACACAAAACACAAAACACACACAACACGTAAGTGCGGAAACCCCGGGAAAGGGTTTTGGGTTTCCCCCGGGCCCAAAAAGAAGGTGTGGGAAAGCCAAGGACCGGGGGAGACTTCCCTTTAAAAACGAAACAAGCCACCAAACCCTTTCAGAAACATAAAAAACCCACACATGATTCCACACACAAAAACACACAAAATTACATACACACTCACACACACTCACCCACACACAAAAACACCACACACAACACAAACACACACACCACACAACACACACACCCACACACACACCCCATATCCAGACACACATACACCCCCCCCTCCCCAAACCGACATCTCACTACTTCCCCTGATCCGTCCCCCCCCTCGATCACCCTCCCCCCCCCCCCCCCTTTTTCACCCCCCAAACCCTCCCCACCCCCTCCCCACTCAGCTCCCACATAGCCACATTTTTCCTCCACTACCCCCCCCCCCCACACCCTGACATACACACTACTAACCTAACATCCCAAAACCCTACATTTTTTTCCCACTCTGGGGCAATCGGGAAAAAAACAAAAAGGGGGTTGCCAAGAGAACAAAAAAAAACCAAAGGGGGCAGGGAGGAAAATGAAAAGGAAGTTTGGGGCACAGAGTCAAAAAAAGGGGATCAAAAATGGGAAAAAAACTAAAAAATTTAAGCATGAGAATGGAAGAGGGGAATAGATAGGGAAAAAGGAGGAAGGGGGAGGCGCATTCAAACCCAGAAAGAAGCTGGGATACAGAGTTTAGAAAGGAAATTGAAAAATCTGAAACAGCCTAAAGAACTAAAAAAACTTTTTTTGGGATTGAAAACCCAGAGACTGCACCCCCACCACAAAAAAGGGGGGACTGTAGGAAAGAAGGGGCAAACCTTTTTTGGAGATGCCCCTATCAGGGGAGACTGTGCAAATAAAAGGGGCTAAGCTTTATGTGGGGGCCCAAAAAAACAACAACAACAACCCCAAGGGAAAGCCGGGGAAGGGAAAAATGACGGCCACTGACCCCAAAAATTAAACCTTTAGCCAGGGGAAAACTGAAAAAGGGAAAGCTGCAGGGGAAAGGAAAACCCAAAATTTAAAAATGAGGGGATACAAAAGGTACCCAGGGGGGAGAATAAAAGGGGTTGAGGTCATCTTTGTGAAATGGGTTTCCAGGAAGTCGAAGGGGAAACAAAATAAGCAAAAAAACCCAAGGGGAAAAAAAAAAAAGAATTGAAAGCATCATAAAAGCAATAGGGGGAAGACGATATGCCCCAGCGGGAAAATTTTCCGGAGAATGGGGGGGTTTAAAAAAAAAAGAAGGGGGCCCATGAGATTTACCTTAAAGGAAAGAATCGACCGGACCGGGAAATCCCCGGGAAAAGCACGTTTAAAGGGGAATTGAGGGCATACAGGGGGGTTTGGATCTCGACTGCGACAGAACACAAGAAGAAAGGAAAAACTGAGAGAATGGGTACAAAAGGCGAAAGGGGGAAAGAGAGGGGATGGAGAAGACAACGGGAGATCCCAGCCCCAGGAAGAAGATTTTAATACACCCCCCTCACAATTTTTCTATAGAAGCCTCCCAACCAGGTCAACCCCAGTGCAACCAAACACTCTAAAAAAACACCCCCCAAACCAACCCCCCCCCCACAAAATTACAAAACCCCCCCCCAACAAACCCCCCCTTTTTCCCCCCCCCCCCCCCAAAATTCCCCCGGGGGGGGCCAAAAAAAAAAGGGGGTTTAAAAAAAGGAAAAAAAAAAAAAGGGGGGGGGCCAAAAAAAAAAAAACCCAAAAAAAACCCAAAAAAAAAACCAAAAAAAAATTTTTTAACCTTTTTAAAAAAAAAAAAGGGAAAGGGGGGGAGAGGGGGGGGTTTAAAATTTTTAAAAAAGGGGGGAAAAATGGGGGGGAAAGGGGAAAAAAATCCCTTTGGGGGAAAATTTTTTGGGGAAAAAAAAAAAAAAACCCCCAAAAAAAGGAAAAAAAAGTTTCCCCCCCCCAAAAAAAAAAAAAAAAGGGGGGGCCCCCGGGAAAAAGGGGGCAAAAAATTTTTTTTGGGAAAAAAAAGGGGGGGGAAAAGGGGGCCCCCCTTTTTGGGGGGGGGGGGGGGGGGGGGGGGGGGGGTTTTTTAAAAAACCAAAAGGAAAAGGGAAAAGGGAAAAGGGGGGAAAAAAGGGTTCCCCCAACCCTTTGGGGGGGGGGGGAAATTTTTTTTTTGTTTTGGTTTCCCAAGTTTAAAAGGAGGAAAAAAAAAAAAAAAATTAAAAAAAACCCTTTTCCCCCCCAAAAAAGGGGGGGGGGGAAAAAAAACCCAAAAAAAAATGGAAAAAAACCCAAAGGGGGAAAAAAGGGGGGGGGTTTTTTTAAAAAAAAAAAGGGAAAAAAAAAAAGGGGGGAAAAAGGGGGGAAAAAAAAAAAAAAAAAGGAAAAAAAAAAGAAAGGAAAAAAAAAAAAAAAAAAAAGGAAAGAAAAAAGGAAAAAAAAAAAATAAAAAAAAGTAAAAAAAAACCCAAAAGGAAAAAAAAAAAAAACCCAAAAAAAGGGGGGGGTTTTAAAAAAAGAAAGGGGAAAAGGGGGGGAAAAAAAAAAAATTTTTTTTAAAAAAAAAACCCAAAAAAAAGGGGGAAACCAACCCCGGCCCGGGGGGAAATAAACCAAGGGGGGGAAAAAAGGCGAACTTGGCCCCAAAGGGGGGGGAAAAAAAAATTTCCCCCCAAAAAAAGGGGGGAGAATTTGTGGGAAAAAAAAAAAAAAATTTTTTAAACGGGAAATCCCCGGGGGGAAAAAAAAACCCAATTTTTTAAAAAGGGGGGGGAAAAACAGACCTGTAAAAAAAAAGGGCCGGGAAAAAAGGGGGGAGAGTGGTGGGGGCCCCAAAAAAAAAATTTAAAAAACCGGGGGAAAAAAAAAAGGCCCCAAAAAAAAAATTTTGGGGGAAAAACGGGGAAAAAAAGGGGGGGGGAAAAAAAACCCCTTTTTTAAAAAAAAAATTCCCAAAAAGGGAAAAAAAAAAAAGGCACAAAAAAAGGAAAAAAGGGGAAAAAAAAGGGGGGAAAAGGGGTTTGGGGCCCCAAAAAGGGGGTTTTCCCGGGGGGGGTTTCCCCTTTTTTTTTGGGGGGGGGGGGCCCCCTTTGGGGAAAACCCTTTTTAAACAAAAAGGGGGAAAAAAGAAAAGGGGGGGGGGAAAAAAAAAAATTTTTTTTAAAAATTCCCAAAACCCCGGGGGGAAAAAAAAAAAAAACCCCGAAAATTTAAAAAAGGGAAAAAAAACCCAAAAAAAAGGAAAAAAAACCGGGGGGGAAAAAACCAAAAAACCCGGGGGGTTTTAAAAAGGGAACCCGGGGGGCCCAAAAAAAGGGGGGGGCCCCCCCCAAAAAAACCTTTAAACCCCCGTGGTTTTTTTTAAAAAAACCCCCGGGAACCCAAAAAAGGCCCCGGGAAAAGAAAAAAGTTATAATTGACAACCACAGGGTTTTCGGAAGGAAAATCCTTGTCAAAAATTAAGATTTTTTATGACAAGTGACAGAAGAAAGACAAGAGAGAGAGGGGGGGATCGACTGCGTATTTTTGGACTGCAAAAGGGCTTTCGACACAGTTCCTCACAAGAGTTACTGCAAAGCTAGGGGGACCGGGGCACACAAAACAGGAAAGGAAAGCAAGGTCAGAGAATATCTGACGGGGGGAACAACGAGTCATGTACCGACAGGTGCAAGGGGGCGCCTGTGAAAGGGGGGTTCCACAGGGGTCGTCCTAGGACCTGGCTGTTCTTGTTACGGAACGACATAAGGGGAAGGGATAGCCAAAGTGTCCTTGTTTAGACGTTTTGGAATTAAGAGAAAAAACAAATCGGACGAGGATCGGGAGGACAAAGAATCTGGACGGGCTAAAAGCCTGGCCGCAACGGGCCCTTAATTTTAAAACCCTGCCAAATGCAAAGTCATAAAGATTGGGGAAGGAAAAGAAACCGCAGAACAATATGTTTAGAGGGCCAAAGACTGCAAACCTCACTCAAGGAAAAAGATCTGGGGTGAGATAACACCGAGCATATCCCCAAAAGGGCGACATAAATAGATAACTGCTGCCATAGGGCGCCGGGCAAACCTACGGATAGCGTTCCAAAATACCTCAGTAAGGTTTCGTTTAAGACTCTGTAACCCTACGTCAGCCATACGGGAGTATGCAGCACTTTTTGGAATCCACACCTGTAAAAGCACGTAAAGAAATTAGAGAAAGTGCAAATTTTTGCAACAAGACTGCCCCAAGGCTACGGGATTGTCCTATGAAAAGGTTGAGGAAATCCCCCCACACACTGGAGGCCGGGAGGGTCGGGGGAGACAGATAACGACATAAAAAAAACGCGCGGAATAGACGAGGGGGGCAAAGAGGGGATTTTCCCAGAGTGGGCACAACACAAGAGGCCCAAAATTTGGGAAGTTGAAGACTCGAAATAAAAGGGGATTTGGGAAGATTTCTTCATCAAGAGTAGTCAGGCCATGGAATAGCCTAGAAAGTGATGTGGTGGAGGCAGGAACCAAATTTTTAAGGCGAGGTAAAAAAGGCTCAGGGGGCGGGGAGAAGAGGACCAGTACAATCACGAAACCCGGGCCCCGGAGCTGTGACTCGACCCCCGAACCACAAAAGGGAGTACAATAGGGGAGTCACACAACCCAAAACACCAACACAGGGGAAAAGAGGGGGGGAGGAGTGCAAGCCATCAAAAAACCCATGGGGTTTTGATGAGCTGGAGAGAGGAGACAGAGGTTTAAACAAGAGACTACTAATAGGAACACTTCATCCCGGAGGTCCCCAAAGGGGATAATTACAGTGATGTATAACCCACCACAGAACAAAGGAGGCCAAAGGAAAACGTTGACAATGGTTGACTCACTGCGAAGTGGGCCCGAACGGGTCATGAAGCAGGCAAACTGCTATTGTGGGGGACTTCATTCACAAGAAAAAACGACGGGATCCTAAGCCACTTGGGAGCCAGAAACCCTGAAGGGCAAGATTGGAGGTGGGACTGGAAAACCCAATACGAAAATATGGGGCACACAAAGAGAAGAGAAGGGGAGAAAGAGAAGAGAGAGAGAGAGAGAAGAGAGAAAGAGGGGGAAAAAGGAGAAGGGGGGAGAGAGAGAGAGAGAAAAGAGAGAGAGGAGAGAGGGAGGAAGGATGAACCACCCGATGGGCCCAATTTTTACCGAGTATGCAGATATTGGGATATTTCATATAAAAGACCTTTCGGGCCATGACCTCGTTGGGCGACTTCGAATTCTAGTAGAGACAAGTGGAGGGGGGGCAGGGAGCAGTCGAAGAAGCCAAAATACAAGAAGGGGACTTCACAAGCATTAAGAATTTTCCGCACCGGGTTTAGTGGACAGAGAACTGGGAGGGAAGTCAGTAAATGAGATGATGGAATATGTGACAACAATATGCAAGGAAGCTGAGGAGGTTTGCACCCAAGGGTAAAAGAAATAGCGAGAAAGCCAGAATGAGCCGTTGGTTCACCCAAAGGTGAAGGCAAAGGTCCCAGGAGAATAAGGAGTGCAGTTATAGAGCCAGAAATGAATATGTACAGGTAAGAAGGGAGGCCCAACGACAATACGAAAATAACATAGTAGCGAAAGCCAAATCTTACCTGAAGCTGTTTTACAGCCACATCAGGAGGAAAACAACAGTCAAGGACCAGCTAATCAGGCTGAGGTATGAAGGATGGGGGATCACAAGAAATGGCCGTGAAGTATGTGAGGAGCTCAACATGTTCACAGAGGAGAGAGAAGGGACTCCCGAAAGACAGAGAGGTGGGGTACACCATCAAGTGTTAGACACAATACATACAACCGGGAAGAAGTGAAGAGGCTGCTAAATGTGTGGAGAAATTTTCTCCAGGAGGGGGGTATCAGCCCCCTTCAACCCCTTTCAGCCCTTTCAGCCCTGAGGGGCCCAGCCCTCTCAGAAGGGGCAAGCGTCTTGTTTACTGCTACAGTGAGTAATTGATCCCAGATGCAGTACCAGTATGCGACGTATGGTCAAGCGACCGCCACTCCATGCGGTCCAGTGTTGCAAAGTGTAGTTTAATAAGAGGCAGCCCATCTCTTACCTTAGCAGGACAATTAAGGAAAATCCTGCTCCCACTTTATTATCATGGTGAAGATAGTGTATATTGTTGTCTATGCTTAAGACAGCAAGAATCAAACATTCTGTTTTGCTTCATGGAGGAAGTGATAAGATTGTGAACAATGAAGACAAATCTTGTGGAACACAGTGTACCAGTGTGCGTATTCCTAGACTATGGAAGACGTGGACATCCAAGGACACTTCAGCTTCTATCAAGTCACCGATATCTGTCGAAGGTGTGAAGAACACCATAGCTCACGCTACAAGAGCGAGGTAGGTTACCAATTTCTTGTAGTATGGGGGACTGTGCAGTTCTTGAGTTGCATATAGTCGGCAGTTAGGTGCGGACTTTTGAGTCCACACAAGTAAGTTTGTCAGCCATCAGTGAATGAAATATGCTGACATAACACCCCCTAGGAGTAAATTATTGTTTACATAATATGATCTATTACAGCCCGTTGAGAGATGATCATGACAACAATTCAAGACCTCGTCTGCAGGGGCGGCTGTGTAGACGATTTGCGGCTTTTATA
>NC_069415.1:61681760-61699833 GCF_026875155.1 Cherax quadricarinatus | reverse complement strand
TATATATATATATAAATATATATTATATTATATATATATTATATGTTGCATTGTTATGTTCAGTTCACTATCAGTGTTACATTATCATGTTCAGTCACTATCAGTGTTACATTATCATGTTCAGTCACTATCAGTGTTACATTATCATGTTCAGTCACTATCAGTGTTACATTATCATGTTCAGTCACTGTCAGTGTTACATTGTTATGTTCAGTCACTATCAGTGTTACATTATCATGTTCAGTCACTATCAGTGTTACGTTATCATGTTCAGTCACTATCAGTGTTACATTGTTATGTTCAGTCACTATCAGTGTTACATTATCGTGTTCAGTCACTATCAGTGTTACATTGTTATGTTCAGTCACTATCAGTGTTACATTATCATGTTCAGTCACTATCAGTGTTACATTATCATGTTCAGTCACTATCAGTGTTACATTGTTATGTTCAGTCACTATCAGTGTTACGTTATCATGTTCAGTCACTATCAGTGTTACATTGTTATGTTCAGTCACTATCAGTGTTACGTTATCATGTTCAGTCACTATCAGTGTTACATTGTTATGTTCAGTCACTATCAGTGTTACATTATCGTGTTCAGTCACTATCAGTGTTACATTGTTATGTTCAGTCACTATCAGTGTTACATTATCATGTTCAGTCACTATCAGTGTTACATTATCATGTTCAGTCACTATCAGTGTTACATTATCATGTTCAGTCACTATCAGTGTTACATTGTTATGTTCAGTCACTATCAGTGTTACATTATCATGTTCAGTCACTATCAGTGTTACATTGTTATGTTCAGTCACTATCAGTGTTACATTATCATGTTCAGTCACTATCAGTGTTACATTGCTATGTTCAGTCACTATCAGTGTTACATTGTTATGTTCAGTCACTATCAGTGTTACATTGTTATGTTCAGTCACTATCAGTGTTACATTGTTATGTTCAGTCACTCTCAGTGTTACATTATCATGTTCAGTCACTATCAGTGTCACATTGTCGTGTTTAGTCACCATAATGGTAGTAATGTTACATTGTGACCTCATACACTCCCCCGCGTGCTCCTCTCTTTTCCGTGGATTATCGTTATATTTCGCAGTGTCAGAGGCGTAGAATTGTGTCAGTGAACCTATAAAGTACATCGTTCCAACGTTTGGAACTAATCTAGAAAGAAAATAGTAGCCACTGAATCAAAAACAAAGTAAGAAGTGTGCAAATAACGTAGTGCCACACTAACAAGAGATCAAATAAAGCCTAGAGTGTATATGTCGCTTTTTTTACCTACTGGAGCACAATGGCAAGGTCCTGGATGCAGGTGTAGTATACACAGGCTTTGCGAAAGCCTTCGACAAGTGTGACCACGGTGTAATTGCGCACAAAATGCGTGATGAAGGAATAACAGGAAAAGTTGGTAGATGATCTATAACTTCCTAACAAATAGAACACAGAAAGTAATAGTAACCAGAGTCAAGCCTGAGGCGGCTATAGTGAAAAGCTCTGTTCGTGATAGTTGCAGTGCTTGCAGCAGTGTGCAGCAAATACAGTACTGCACTGTATTTCAGTGCTTGCTACAGCAGCAGCTGGTGTTAATGATCCTGACAGTTGCTGTGCTTGCAGCAGTGTGCAGCAAATACAGTACTGCACTGTATTTCAGTGCTTGCTACAGCAGCAGCTGGTGTTAATGATCCTGACAGTTGCTGTGCTTGCAGCAGTGTGCAGCAAATACAGTACTGCACTGTATCTGTGAAAGGTTCTTCCTATGTCTCTCACTGTTTCTTCCAAATTCTCTGCCTCCTGTCTTTTGTTTTTTTGCTCTTATTCTTCTTATTGTTTCCCTTCTCCTTATCTGCATCTTTTTATTTTGTTATCCTTCTTCTCTTCTTCTCTCAATCGTTTGTTTGCTGCTCTTCTACTCTGGTTTCTTTATCCAGTTTAAGTCTCCTCCAGGTTATGATATTTCTTTGACTCCCTGACTCCCCCCTGACTCTCCCTGACTCCTCCCTGACTTCCTCCTGAATCGCTTCCTTCCTCCCTGTACTCCTCCTGACTCCTCCAAGGATCCTCCCTGAACTCCTCCCCGGAGACTCCTCCCACTGACTTCCTCCTCGACTCCTCCTGACTCCTTCCTGACTCCTTCCCGTGACTCCCTTCCTTCCGCTCCCTGGTACTTCTTTCCCCCTGACTCCTCAGCGCTGGCTCCTTCCTTCCTCCATGACCTCCTTCCTTCCTCCCTGGAGATCCTCCCTTGATCTCCTTCTCCTCCTTGACCTTTTCCCTGACTTCCTGCTGTCCGTCCTCCCTGGACTCTTTCCTGGACGCCTCCTAACTCATTCCCTGACTCCTCCTCTGACTCCACCTCCCTGACTCCTCCCTGACTCCTCCCTGACTCCTCCCTGACTCTCCCTGACTCCTCCCTGACTCCTCCATGACTCACCTTCCCTGAGACTCCTCCTGACTCCGGCCTGACTCCTCCTCATGACTCCTTCCTGACTCTTCACTGACTCCTTCCTTCCTCCTGACTACTTCTTTCCTCCATTGATGCCTCCATGGCTCCTTCCTATCCTCCCGGACTCCTTCCTTCCTCCCTGACACCTCCTGGACTCCTTCCTTCTCTCCTTGACTTTTCCTGACTCGCTTCCTGTCCTCACCTGACTCCTTCCTTCCATCCCTGACTCCTACCTGACTCCTTCATCTTCCTACCCTGACTTCTAACCCTGGACTCCATTCTGGACTCCTTCCTTCCTCCCTGGGAGCTCCTTCCTTCCTCCCTGACTCCTCCCTGATCCTTCCTGACTCCTCCTGATTCCGCTTCCACTTCCTCGCCCTGTCTCCTCCCTGACTCCTCCCTGGACTCTCTTCCATCCTCAACTGTCTCACCTTTACTCCTTCCTCACTCCTTCTGACTCCTTTCATTCCTCCGCTGACTCCTCCCTGACTCCTCCCTGACACCTTGCCTTCCTCCCGACTCTTCCTCGCCTTCCTTGTCTCCGTTCCTACGCCTTCCTTCCTCCCTGACTCTCCTGACTCCTTCCTTCCTGCCCGGACTCCATTCTTTCCGGACTCCTTCCTCCCTCCTTGTCTCCTGTTCCTGACGTCCTTCCCTTCCTCCCTGACTCCTCCCTGACTCCTTTCCTTCTCCCGTGACTCCTCCCTGACTCGCTTCCTTCCTCCCCTGACTCCTTTCTTCCTCCCTGACTCCTCCCAGACTCGCTACCTGGACCTCGGCCTTCCTGACTCCTCCCTGATTCCTTCCTTCATCCCTGTCTCTCCCTGAAGTCCTTCCTTCCTCCCTGTCTCCCTCCTTGACTCCTTCTCTGACTCCTCTCTGACTCCTTCCTTCCTCCCTTGACACCTCCCTGACCGCTTCCTTCCCCTGCATCCACTTCCTCCTGTCATTGTCTCCTTCCTTGACTCCTTCCTTCCTCCCTGACTCCTCCCTGACTCTTACCTTCCTCCCTGACTCCTTTCCTCCTCCCTGACTCCTTCCTCCCGTCCTTGTCTCTTCCTGACTCCTTCCTGCTCCCTGGACTCCTCCCTGACTCCTCCCTGACTCCGCTACCTGACTCCTCCTTCCTACCTGACTCCTTCCTGACTCTTCCTTCCTCACCCTGACTCTCACCTTGATCCTTGCCTTCTATACTGGACTCCTTCCTGACTACACTTCTTCACTCCTGACTCCCTTTTCTCCCTCCTTGTCTCCTTCCTGACTCCTTCCTTCCTCCCTGAACTCCTCCCTGATCCTCCATGACTCTCCTGAGAACTCCTTCCTGACTCCTTCCTTTCCTGCCTGCTCCTCCCTGGCCTCTCCTCCTCCTGACTCCTCCTCTGACTCCGTTCCTTCACCTGCCCTGACTCCTCCCTGAGTCCTTCACTTCCTCCCTGACTCCTCCATGACTCATCCCGGAGAGCTCCTTCCTTCCCTCCCTGAATCCATCCCTGATTCCTTCCTTCCTCCCTGAACTCCTCCCTGATCGGCTTCCTCCCTCCCTGTCTCCTTCCTCGAATCCCTTCATTCCTTCCCTGAATCTCCTCATGGAGTCCTTCACTTCCTCCCTGACTCGCTCCCTGAGTTCTTTCCTCCCTCCCTGACTCGCTTCCCCTTCCTTTCTGTGACTCCTTCCAGGACTCCTCCCTGATCCTCCCTGACTCCTCCTGAATACTCCATGACTCCTCCCTGCTCTCCCTGAGTTCTCCCCTGACTCTCCTGACTCCTCCCTGACCCTCCCTGATCTTCGATGACCCTTCTTCCTCCTCCCTCCGTACCTTCCTCGTCCCTTAATTCTTATCTTCTTGCATTGTTATCTTTCCTTCTTTACCTTGATTTTGTTTCCTTTTCTCTTTCTCATCGTCTTTCTGTATTTCTGCATTTCTTTCTTCACGCTTTCCACCCTTTTATTTCCTTGGTTAATCTGGTCTGTCTGTCTCGTGTTGTATCTCGCTGTCTCTGTCTGTCTGTCTGTCTGTCTGTCTGTCTGTATGTCTGTCTGGTCTGTATGTCTGTTCTGTCTGTCTGTCTGTCTGTGTTCTGTCTCTGTCACTCTCTCTTTTACAACAGGGTTTTTAACAACGTTAAGGATTCCTGAACTTTATTGGGAAAGCTGTAGAGCTGTGTGTACCTACATCAGCTCATTTGAAATGTATTTTTATTGTATTGAGACATACAAGTATGGGGAGACAGGATGAGGTTGGAGCCATCTGTGGCCAGCTGTTTTCATTTGACTCAATAGACTGTTATCTCGTTGAATCTTTATGCTGTACGAAATGTGTTCCATACCTAGAGTCATCCTGGGTATGTAAGAGTCTCAGATGGAGTGATGTTCTGGAGAATGGTGTACAGGCCAGAGTGAAGTTTGATGCTATCTCTCACTCGTCTCTCCTACTCTCTCTCTTCTCTGCATCTCTCTCCGCCCTCTTACTTCTCACAGCTCGGCTGCTCAGTAAACGTTTGCATTATTACTTTCATTGTTTTTTTTTTTTTTTCTCTTGTTTAATGGAAGTTATTATCAGAAGAGAGTGATAGGAAAACGCAGAACCCCATTTTTTTTGGAAATTATGTACTCATTGTTAGGTACCCTGGTGTGTTCCCCTTTCTTTCCGCTTCGCCTCTCGTCATTCATTTGTGTCGTCGATCTCTGTCGTCGTCTCTGTCTCTCTCCGCTCTCTCTCTCGTCTTCTCTCTCTCTTCGTTCTCCTCGTTCGTCAATTTCTCTCGCCCCTCCATTACCATTTTGGCTTTGATATTCCTCCAGTCGATCGCTCTTTATCGGTGAGTTTGTTATCTTCCGCTCTTCTCGCTCTTAACTCTACTTTCCCTTCTTTCACTCACGGTCTCTGTTGTATTTTGTTAAGTGTTTTCTCATTGGGGTTTTTGCTACTTCGAGTTTCGCTTTATCCATTCCTTGATCCACTCTCTTCGTTTCTCTACTCCCTCCCTCCCTCACTCCACTCATTCCTCACTCTCTTCCTCCCTGTCTTCCTCCCTACCAAATATCCAACCCTGGCCAGCCTGGTCATTACGATAGCTCCCTGCTTTTGAAGTCGAGCCTAGAGGCGAAGTTAACATACTTCTAACATACGGAAAGTTACAAACAACAGTGTAGTATACGAGCCAACGCAAAGTCACAAGCAAGCACTTAACAATATCCAACCTATTTTATAATTTTTACGACGTTTATATATCTGAGGAAGAACACGAGTGTTTGTCAACACTGACGTTACTGATGGTCCTAGTATAACAAGTGTGGGGGCTGGCAGACGGGCTATTTCTACAGGTAAATATCACCCAGGAAGCTCTGCTATGCTTCTCAAATAACAGTTGGCTTAGGTTAGGTAAGGTTGTTCAGTATAAAGTGGACAGGTCTTTCCTGACGCGGGTCCTAGGAATGTGATGACCTGCCCCAGGAGATTTTTCTCATCTGACTCAGATCTTCAGCTGGCTTACTGATCCACGACTTATGAAAGTAAGGATAATATTGATTATGAAATTGGAGGGACAGACAAGTACACAATGAGCCGAGTTGCTGAACCAAGATTGTAGTGACCACTCCAGCGACCACTGCAAGTGACCGCTACAAGTGACCACTACAAGTGACCACTGTAAGTGATTACTGTAAGTGACCATTACAAGTGATCACTACAAGTGACCACTGCAAGTGACCACTACAAGTGACCACTGCAAGTGACCACTACAAGTGATCACTGCAAGTGAGCACCGCAAGTGACCACTACAAGTAACCACTGCAAGTGACCACTACAAGTGACCACTACAAGTGATCACGACAAGTGACCACTACAAGTAACCACTGCAAGTGACCACTACAAGTGTCCACTACAAGTAACAACTACAAGTGACCACTACAAGTGACCACTACAAGTGACCACTACAAGTGACCACTACAAGTGATCACGACAAGTGACCACTACAAGTAACCACTGCAAGTGACCACAACAAGTGTCCACTACAAGTAACAACTACAAGTGACCACTACAAGTGACCACTACAAGTGACCAATACAAGTGACCACTACAAGTGACCACTACAAGTAACAACTACAAGTGACCAATACAAGTGACCACTACAAGTGACCACTACAAGTGACCACTACAAGTGACCATTACAAGTGACAACTACAAGCGACCACTACAAGTAACCACTACAAGTGACCACTTCAAGTGGCCACTACAAGTGACCACTTCAAGTGGCCACTACAAGTGACTACTACAAGTGACCACTACAAGTGACCACTACAAGTGACCACTACAAGCGACCACTACAAGTAACCACTACAAGTAACCACTACAAGTGACCACTACAAGTAACCACTACAAGTGACCACTTCAAGTGGCCACTACAAGTGACCACCACAATCAACTCAAATCTTGAAGCCAAGTTCCCTCCCATCACAATATCCTCACAATAACATTATCTCCCTCGTGCTTCCCTTCCTCTAACTTAACTACCATCTATTTCCATTAAAAAATTCTCCAAAATTTTGACATTTTGATTAATTGTGATTTAAGCTCTACTAAATTAATTCTTCAACTTACACTCCCTGATGAAATGTTTCTGTAAACACAGATACATACATCTGTTTACACAAACACTCAATTACAGTCGTAGGCATCACACACAGAGTTTGTCAGACAAGGAAACAATTTTAAAAATTCACAAAACACTATTAACTTTGCTGGGAGTTCGAGTTTCTGTATGAAAATCTACACAAGTTTAGTAATGGAAAAGAAACACAACTGTGATGGAAGAGGGAGTCACACCATCAGATATTACACACTTTACTAAATCTAAAAGGAAGGAGGTGAAGATGATGGAAGACGTAGTAACATACTGTGTCATTAATCTGTGTTAAACTGATATACCAAGAACATGAGAATAACACTGTGTGTATATTACCAAAATCGCCTATTTACTCTAATGTTTATGTCTGTTGACTGGTTAGTAACTCTCGACTCCAAGAGGATCATTAACTCAACCTTCAAACTGTTTACCAACAGTCAAAAATTCACTATATAGGCCTCTTGAGAATAAAATAAATTATTAGCCCACTTAAATTGGGATATACATCCCTCTGATGAACTGTCACAAGGAGATACACTTCAGAATATATGCACAGTGATATGCTAATTTGGTCGGTTTAGTTAACTGCACTCAAGAACTCACCACCACCAGTCAAGAACACTTAAATTCTTGTAGAAGTTAAGTAAATTCTCAATGTATATACGCTGACAGATAAACACCTCGCAGTGTATATACACACCTCTCAGTGTATATTCATTGAGAGATACACACCTCTCAGTGTATGTACACTGAGAAATACAAACCTCTCAGTGTATATACGTTGAGAGATGCATACTTCGCAGTGTACATACACTGAGATATAAACCCCCTCTCAGTGTATATATACTGAGAGATACACACCTTGCAGTGTATATACACCGAGGGATTCACACCTCTCAGAGTATATATGCAATTTTTTGTTTACTCACATTAAAAAAAATATCCTTAATATTATATTACTCTCCGATATTTTATGTGTAATATTTCCCAGAGTAAATATTATTCCGACAAGTATACCACGCAAGTGAATATTTCCTCTGAGATAATCAGGATGCCAGAATATTTCCAGTGATGAATATTCTGTGGATAAACGGACTGGCAAGAAATAACAGAATTCCTTCGACATCTGGAAACACATCTGGAGTGTAAGGGCAGTCACCGGCTTCCACTCCAGAACAATGGATATTAATGCTACCAAACTAAGCCTCCCTAAATTCCATCAATAAAAATACTTTTATCTTTGTAAACATAAAGGTTCTAAAGTCATCACCAAGAACAAAATCCCTTACATCAGTGCACTGCTTACAGAGTCTAATGCAATGTTTGTGGCTCTCACAGAGACCCAGATAAAGGATCATTTTGACAACGAAATATGGATCCCTGTTTATGGTATAAACCTTGATAATAAATACCGACAAGTTGGTTTAGAAAGACACGTAAGCAAACACTATAACATATTTATTAGAAAACGTTTCGGTCCTGGAACCTTGATCACTTCTAACATACAGAGGTAGAAAGACATTATATATATAGGCGGAGAGTGAGATGTGACGCACGTGACCTGAGGAATGTCATAAGAACATAAGAATGGAGGAACACTGTAGAAGGCCTACTGGCCCATGCGAGGCGAGGGTAGACGATGAAATCACGTGACTCCTGTGTTGTTGGGTTGATGCTGCTTAAGTATCATGTATGCCAATGTTTTGAAATTTTGTAGTTTCCAGTGTTGCGTTCTATAGTGTCGGTTGACGGTGATTAGTGAGGCTTCTAGCACCGTGGGCGTCTGAGGTCTGGTTCGGTGAGAACGATTTTGTGCCTCGTTCCAGTTCATCAAATGCCCCGTGGAGTCTCTGTGGAGGACACAGCGTACCTTACATCGTCCTGTTAGAGGTATTTCGATGCTCATTCAGGCGGACTGCAAATCTCTGCCTGTCTCCCCAAAATATTTCTTGGGACAGAACCCACAGGGGATAGTGTAGACGCCTGCGTAGAAGTTAGAGGTGTGGGGCTGCGTTTAGTAGTTGAGGTCTTTGATAGAGGATGTGTTTATGGTGGAAACGTTGATGTTACTCATAGCAAGTGCCCGGCGAGTATTCGTGGAAAACATCGCCACATGGGAGTACTATGAAACTGTTTAGGGGGCTGTTCCATGGGGGGTTTTTGTGAGGATAGCTTGTGCCTTGAGTCTGCAATCTCGGATGAAGAAAGATGGAACTGAAGTTGTAAGGCTTTTTGTTATGTAAACGCATTCTTCTTCTAGAAAACAAGGGCTGGAGATGCGAAGAGCTCTCAAAAAGAAGCCAATGAGGACTCCTCTCTTAGTGCGGGTATCTTGGTGTGAATAAAGTGTTAAGATCGTCCTTGTTGTAGGTTTTCTATACACTTTGAAGAGAAGTTTGTCACTGTCGGGAGATCTGCACAGTAAAAACGTCGAGGAAAGGAAGTTTGCCATCATTTTCGATTTTCAAGTGTAAACTTTATTGATGGTTCAACTGCATTGATCTTGTTGAGAAGGGCCTGGATATTGAGACGTCTCGGATAGAAAACCAATATATCATCAACGTATCTAGCCAGGTAACGGTGTTGGGAATGAGGGTGCTGAATTTCTCTGTCTCCAAGTTTTCCATGAAGAGGTTGGCAAGCACAGCACTGAGCGGGCTGCCCATTGCCATCCCAAAGCATTGTTTTAACAGTTGCCGATACTTGAAGAAGTTAAATTAACACACAGTTCCACTAGTTTGATGAAATCTAGAAGAGGTAAAGGGAGGTCGTGGTTTTCAGTGAGCCTCTGTCTCAGAAAGTTTGATTGCAGCGTCAGTAGGGAAAGTTGGTAAAGAGGGCTGTGACATCGAAGGAAGCCATGCTTTTGTTTTTGACATTCAGGTTGGAAAATTCGGGAGAGAAGGTCAACCCCGAGTGTTTTTAGGGGGGGCTTGACTGATAGTGCCCAGAAGCGCTGAAAAGGGATTTGGCAAGGTGGCCGGTAGTCCCGGTGGTGCAAATCCCTATGCCCAAGTGATAGGCCCGTAGTGGATGCCAGGTTTGTGTGTCTTAGGAAGGCCATACAGGCGTGCTGGTTTCGGTTGACCTGGTAAAAGTTTAAGTTTGTTTTTTGCCTTGTTCTGATTTTCGTAAGATGCTACGAGCCTTTGAAGGAAAGTCTGGGTACTTTGAAGTAGCACTGATTCCCATACAGGTGTATGTGTTTGGCATCGTGAGAAGATTTAAAAACTTTATTGTTGTAGTCGACAGTGTTGAGTAACACCACACCACCCTCCTTTGTCAGCGGTTGTAATGACGATATCATCGTTGTTTGGGCCAAGTTCCCGAGTGCTTGGATGTATCTTCTGGGGAAAGACCGGTCTTGAAGGGTCAGTAGCTGCAGCAGTGATGATTCCTTGGACAAAGCCCCAGTTTCAAAAGGGGCTTTGTCCAAGGAATCATCACTGCTGCAGCTACTGAGCCTTCAAGACCGGTCATTCCCAGAAGATACATCCAAGCACTCAGGAACTTGGCCAACAACGATGATATCGTCATTACAACCGCTGACAAAGGAGGTGGTGTGGTGTTACTCAACACTGTCGACCGAGTATAGTCGGTCCTCATAACGTGGTTTTTTACACAACGTCCTCCGACTCCCCCGGCGCATTTTGTTTCCCGTTCTCTATTTCTGACCAATCACAGACCTTCCCTGAGTCGCCCCGGCTGAGCAGTGATGGCGGCTGCTCGCTTCCCATTGGTCGAGAGAGCAGAATGTAAACACTTCTACCTTGCCGGCGCCAAACTCATGTTCTCGGTTGAGTGCTCCTTATATACTGAAGCATTTCCCTATACAATTGTTGGTAAGTATGATTTTTTGTCTGTGCGTTTAAATGAATATTTTTGCCTATTTTGATATATTATATGAAAGGGGTTTTGAAGCATATTATGAGTGCACCAGCAAATGAAAAAAGTCAACAAAAAAGGGGCCAAGACGTTGTTCCGCCCTTTTTGGTGTAGTTTTAAGTTTCGGTATATAAATATTTCCCTAAAACTTGGTAGTGTATATAGAATTCAGTAATGTATGGTGTGTACGAACGTTTTTTTTTTCCTTCTGATCAAAAAGAAATTGTTCTACGGGAGTCCTCCCAAGGGGTAAGTAAATTTGTCTGTATTTGGGGTGATAGGACTCAATCATGACCAAGACCTGGAAGTGGTGGAAACTGATGATGAATACTTGCCCAAGATGGAGAGGGGCCAAAGAGAGGAGGAAACTATGCCCCATCCAAAAAAAAGAAATTGAACAAGAAAAGAACTTGTTACATCAAGATTGCAGCAACAAGAAAAATCATGTCACATCCTCATTTTTCCGTGCCCCATGCAAAGTAAAAATAAAACCCTCAAAATGGATAGAAAATTTTTTAAAAGTTTCATTGCAGAAATTAGTGATGAAAAAAGGGTTGTTCTTTTTAGGGAACCAGGAATATTTTATTGTAAGTTGTATCCCATTGCAATGTGTCATTGTTGATAAGTAGTTCCTATTTCTATTTTTTAACTGCTTACAAATTGTTCAGAAACCAGTTCCATTTATGCTTTTTATTGTCTACTTGTCTAAAAATTTAAAAATTATTTATTTGTTTTTTACAACAATTCCCAACCTGCACATTCTAACTTGTTATACGCCAATACGGGCAGACCAAATATACTCGGTCTTCGAATATTTTGCAATAGCCCGAGATTTTACTTTACAACTCCGTTTGGTGGTCCAGTGTCCTTACCATCGAGTGGCTCTATCTCCTCAAACCGAAATTACCTTTCAAAATCCGCATTTTAGTCTGCCATGCCCTCTGAAGGTTTAAATCTTCTCAACGATGCCAACACATACCAGCCTGAAATCGGAATCAGTGCTACTTCAAAGTACCCAGACTTTCCTTCAAAAGGCTCGTAGCATCTTACGAAAATCAGAACAAGGCAAAAAAACTACTTAAACTTTTACCAGGTCAACCGAAACCAGCACGCCTGTATGGCCTTCCTAAGACACACAAACCTGGCATCCCACTACGGCCTATCACTTCGGGCATAGGGAGTGCACCACACAGACTAGCCGGCCACCTTGCCAAATACCTTTCAGCGCTTCTGGGCACTATCAGGCAAGCCCACCTCAAACACTCAGGTGACCTTCTCTCCCGAATTTCCAACCTGAATGTCAAAAAACAAAAGCATGGCTTCCTTCGATGTCACAGCCCTCTTTACCAACGTTCCTACTGACGCTGCAATCAACATTCTGAGACAGAGGCTCACTGAAAACCACGACCTCCCTTTACCTCTTCTAGATTTCATCAATCTAGTGGAACTGTGTGTTAATTTCAACTTCTTCAAGTATCAGGACAACTGTTACAAACAATGCTTTGGGATGGCAAAGGGCAGCCCGCTCAGTGCTGTGCTTGCCAACCTCTTCATGGAAAACTTGGAGACAGAGAAATTCAGCACCCTCATTCCCAACACCGTACCTGGCTAAGATACGTTGATGATATATTGGTTTTCTATCCGAGACGTCTCAAATATCCAGGCCCTTCTCAACAAGATCAATGCAGTTGAACCATCAATAAAGTTTACACTTGAACTCGAAAATGATGGCAAACTTCCTTTCCTCGACGTTCTACTGTGCAGATCTCCCGACAGTGACAAACTTCTCTTCAAAGTGTAAGAAAACCTACCAACAAGGACGATCTTATACACTTTTATTCACACCAAGATACCCGCACTAAAGAGGAGTCCTCATTGGCTTCTTCTTGAGAGCTCTTCGCATCTCCAGCCCTTGTTTTCTAGAAGAAGAACGCGTTTACATAACACAAGCCTTTACACGTCTTCAGTTCCCATCTTTCTTCATCCGAGATTGCAGACTCAAGGCACAAGCTATCCTCAACAAACCGCCCATGGAACAGCCCCTAAACAGTTCATAGTACTCCCATGTGGCGATGTTGCCACGAATACTCGCCGGGCACTTGCTATGAGTAACATCAACGTTTCCACCATAAACACATCCTCTATCAAAGACCTCACTACTAAACGCAGCCCCACACCTCTAACTTCTACAGCAGGCGTCTACATTATCCCCTGTGGGTTCTGTCCCAAGAAATATGTAGGCGAGACAGGCAGAGATCTTGCAGTCCGCCTGAATGAGCATCGAAATACCTCTAACAGAGACGATGTAAGGTACGCCTGTGTCCTCCACAGAGACTCCACGGGGCATTTGATGAACTGGAACGAGGCACAACTCGTTCTCACCGAACCAGACCTCAGACGCCGACGGTGCCTAGAAGCCTCACTAATCACCGTCATCGACACTATAGAACGCAACACTGGAAACTACAAAATTTCAAAAACATTGGCATACATGATACTTAAGCAGCACCAACCCAACAACACAGGAGTCACGTGATTTCATCGTCTACCCTCGCCTCGCATGGGCCAGTAGGCCTTCTACAGTGTTCCTCCATTCTTATGTTCTTATGACATTCCTCAGGTCACGTGCGTCACATCTCACTCTCCGCCTATATATATAATGTCTTTCTACCTCTGTATGTTAGAAGTGATCAAGGTTCCAGGACCGAAACGTTTTCTAATAAATATGTTATAGTGTTTGCTTACGTGTCTTTCTAAACCATCCCTGTTTATAACCTATTCAAATGCGACAGACTGAACAGGCAACAAGGGGGGGTTGGCTTATGCGTCACAGAGTCGTGCATTTGCTCGGAACTACTAAACACTTCATTTGACGTAGTTCAAGGTTTGGCAGTAAAGATTGAAAACCAAAACCTTCTTATTGTGGTTGTTAACAAGCCTCCGGATGCAACTTCCCAGTAATTCCAAGGATTCTACGAAGCAAGATCGCCAACCACCTAGATTTCCCATCAGTTACACAACCCAGGGCAACATGGGTTTTGAGCAAGTCGTCCTGCCTGTCCCAGCTACTGGACAACTATGACAAGGTGCTGGATGCTACAGAGGATAAACAAAATGCAGATGCAGTATACAAAGACTTTGCAAAAGCCTTCAACAAGTGCGACCATAATGTAATTGCACACAAAATGCGTGATAAAAGAATAACGGGAAGAGTTGGTAAATGGATCGATAATTTCCTAACAAACAGAACACAAAGAGTAATAGTAAACATGGTAAAATCTGAGGCGGCTTCTGTGAAAAGCTCTGTTCCACAAGGCACAGTACTCAGGGTATAAATTCTAACCATACAATAGAGCGAAAAACTAATGTGAAGGACCTGGGAGTGATAATGTCAGTGGATCTCACTTTCAAAGACCACAACAATGTATTTACCTCATCTGCTAGAAATATGATAGGATGGATAATGAGAACTTTCAAAACTAGGGACGAAAAACCCATGATGATTCTCTTCAAATCGCTTGTTCTCTTTAGGCAGGCAAAATTGCTGACCTGGAGAGTGTACAGAGAACTTTCACAGCACACATAATGTATTTTGTTGTAGAGGTCTGAGCGCAGCTCTGACCTCTACTACACAATTGCCTTCAAAGATTTGTTAAGTTATACCATGAATTAAGGAAAGATCCTGGACTTCACCTTACGAAACAGACAAAGCAAATGTGAGTAATTATGGACTAGGTAGATTATAGTGGAAAAATGAACATGTTATTAGAAAACGGGAGATCCGACAAAATTCCCAAACATGTCATATATTCCGAAGCTCTTCCCTTGCTTCATGTCACTGCTAGACATGACCTGTAAAGCTTCATATTTCACATTGTGCTACACTCGTTTCTCATATGTCACATGTTTCTCAGATTGCTGTCATGTCAGTAGAATAAGAGACAAGAGAGGCAGTAAGCTCCACGGGCTACGTAAACTGATGCCGCGAGGCCTTCCCTTCGTTAGGCAGGTTGCTGGACGTATACCGCGGGACGTCGGTCGCGCGACATCACACGCAATCACGACTCACTCCTCATCGATATCTGTTACATGGGTGATTGATGCCTGTTGTACTGGTGATTGATGTCTGTTGCTCGGGGAACTGATGCCTGGCTCGTTGAGCCTGACACAGGCCAAGGCTGCCTGTCTCCCACTGAACCTACGTGAGTAATAGTCTTCACTGACAGCAGGTACCCGACAGCTAAGTGTCAGACCCGGGGACTGACAGCTGAATCAAGTGCATGTTGACAGCTTTGCTTCCTGGTTGCTGTTCCAACTGCTGTACCTTCAGCTGTTCTCTCAGCAAAACTGCTGTCCTATAGTCCAGGCGTGTTATGACAGCAGCTGTCACAGCCCAGGTGTCTCGTTATCAGCAGCTGTCACATCCCAGGTGTGTGTAGTCAGCAACTGTCACAGCCCAAGTGTGTGTTGTCAGCAGCTGTCACAACCCAGGTATGTGCTGTCAGCAGCTGTCGCTGGTATTGCCACCATCACAACCACCATCACCACGACCATCACCATCACCACCAACACCACCACTACCATTTAACACAACCGTCACCACCACCATTACCACCATGACAACCATTACCATCACGACCATCACCATCAACACCACCACCAACACCACTATCACCACCACCACAGCCACAACCACCACCACCACCACCACCACCCCACCACCACCACCCCCACCACCACCACCACCCCACCACCGTCACTACTACTTCCACCATTAAAACCACTGTCACCACTAACACTACTACTACCTCTACTACTACTACTACTACTATACTACCACCACCAAAACTACTAATACTTCCACCAGTACCACCCCTAGTACTGCTACCACCTCCACCACCATCACCATTATTTCCACCATTACCACCCCCAAATCTACTAACACCACCACCAGTACTACCCCAACCACCACCACTACCATCAACCACTATTACATGCACTATCACCACTATTACTACTTCCACAATCACCACAACCGTCAACCACCACCACTACCACCACTACCACCACTACCACTTCTACCACCACTACCATCACTACCACCACTACACCACTACCAGAACTACCACCACTACCACCACTACCACCACTACCACCACTACCACCACTACCACCACTACCACCACTACTACAACCATCAAACATAGACCCCCACCAGACGTCATATACAGAGTCTGATATCAACTAACAACTCTCAACTTTCCGCTGCACAATACTTTAAGCGAATATAAAGCGAGCGAGACTGGCCACTGACCCAGCTTATGTAAATCCTAACACATTCATTCTGGCTAAATGGATCTGCCAGTCTAGACCAATTTAGACACAAAAGGCAGAAAACACTCATACGAAAACTCTTGTTTGGTCCCGTATTCCTTGCTGTAACTCGTAGAGTAGACGAGGGAAGTTAAATCCGCCTTGTGGAATGGGGATGGGTCTACCTGCCGTGCAGTACTTGAGTCCAAGTCTGTCTCCTGTCACACCATTGTAGCTCTGAATATTACAAACATCTCTGAACACAGCTCATGCACACATCTCTGAATACCACATCGGCACACACCAGAACATATCGCCACCTAAAACCAAACACCATCACACACCACCACACACCTCTAAACAGCACGCCACCACACTTCACCACACACAAACACCACCACATACCACTACACACTAACACACACCATCACACACCTCTAAACACTACCACACACCACCACACATCAACACACAAACCACAACACATTACCACACACCTGCACACACCACCACCACACACCTCTAAACACCACACCAGTATACACCTATTCACCCCACTGTGAGAAACACTGACAATAGAGGCTTTGGATGTCAACGTCGATTCTATCAACTGTTACGAACTCTCTCTTTCCAGTTAAAGCACCATCATATATCATTCAGGTTTCAAGGATGGTAACACAGATGGTGTTCTTCTCGATAAACCTGTGTAGAATTCAGTGGACTTATCCACTTTGTGCTATATTGAAAGTGGGAGAGGTTACTTACTCAGTTTGATCACAATGTTGTGATGAGAGTAGTAATCCATGTTGCGTAGTGAAAACGATGTCTAACACAGTGTTGTGTGCTGATAACAATGTCTAACACAGTGTTGTGTGCTGATAACAATTTCTAACACAGTGTTGTGTGGTGACAGCACTAACACAGTGTTGTGTGGTGACAACACTGTCTAACACAGTGTTGTGTGGTGACAACGCTACACTACATTCATGATAAACCGACCTTACAGTGTTAAGTACATATATATCTTTGATATACCTGCAACGAGTTCCGAGAGTTTTTCTATTCTCAGAGCCCGGCCATGGGTCAGCCTCGTCTGGTACTTGCCTGGTGAACCGGCTGTTGCTACTGGTGACCCACTGTCTCACATACTCATTACAGCCTTCTTGATACCTGTCCAGTTGTCTCTTAAAAACTTCTACCCTTGTTCCGGCAGTGTTTCTGATATCTTCTGGTAAAATGTTGAATAGTCTGGAGCCACGGATGTTGATACAATGTTCCCTTATTATGCTCACTGCACCCCTGGGCTTCAATGCTTTTATTTTACTCTTCCTCCTGTATCTCTCACTCAAGTATGCTGTTATGGCAGTGTACACATTTAGGAAAAGGCCCTTAAATACTCTCCTTGTATATATTAGCAGGTGTCCCTTCTCTTCACTGAGTACACTGAGTACTGTAAGGCATTCCCAGTAATTTACATGCTTTTATTGGCTCTATGCGAGACGTAAAAGATCTCTGTACCTGTACGGGGACGTCAACTCTGAATAATATTCCAGAAGAAGGAGCACAGGCGATTTAAAAAGTATAACCACTGGCATTATTTTCCTTATACTGAAAGTTCTTATTATCCACCCTGTCATCCTACTGGCTGTCTTATTGTGTTCTTTGAATGAAAGGTCACTTAATATAGTTATTCCCAAGTCTTTCACGTGTTCCTTTCGTTCTTTTTGTGCTGACAAAACTGTCAGCACTTTCTAACTTAGTATTGCATTGTGAGAGCATTCCAGTATG
>NC_069415.1:61666301-61681260 GCF_026875155.1 Cherax quadricarinatus | reverse complement strand
TCAAGTCCGACTATAAAAAAATTTAACCGGTTTCCCTAAAACCCTTTTTTCACAAAATATTACCCGCTCACACCCCCAACAATCGTCGGGAACCCAAGTATTTTTCCCGTCTCCTTTCACTCCTATCTAACAGCTCACGCACGCTTCGGGAAGCCAAGCCCCTCGCCCAAAAAACCCCCTTTTAAAACCCCCCCCCCTTTTCCCAAACTCTTTCGGGGACGACCCCTACCCCTCCTTCCTTAAATCTATAGTTTTTAAAATGTTTTCCCATTTTCATTCAAATTTTGGGATCCATTCTCTCTAAAGGGGAACCAAACCACCTCAAAAACCCCCCCCCTTTCTGCCTCTGCCCTAAAAACTTTTATTAACCCCCAACCCCTTTCCCTCCTAATTTCCACACTTCCGAATTTTCTGCATAATATTTACACCACCCATTCCCCTTAGACAGGACATCTCCACCCCCTCAAAACCTCTCCTCGCTGCTGAATTTCCCACCCAAGCTTCACATCCATATAATATAAATATTGTAAATATAAAGTAAAATATATTTTTTAATATATAAAATATATATTATAAATTATATATATATATTTTATATATATATATAATATTTATATAAATATAAAATATATATAAAATATATATATAATTTTATATATATATATATATAAATAAAATATAATATTTAAAATTTATTTTAAAATATAAATATAAATATATATAAAATATATATATATATATAATATATATATAAATATAAATTTTATATAAATATATATAAATATAAAAATATATATATTATTTATTTTTTAAAAACACTGACCTATTCCCCCCAAAGGCAGGGGGGCCCCAAAAAAGAAAAACTTTTAAACGCTGTCAACACTTTTAAAGTCTCTCCTACTATTCAAATTTTTATTCTCTATGGGAAATTAAAAAATCCTGATTTACAAAAATTTTGGGAAATTGGGTGGGGGTTTACATTATAAAATACTAATTACAGATGTACCCTAAACACCAAGCAGGGCAACCCTTTTTTCGGGCGCCCTTAGTTTAAATTTCCCTTAATTTTAAAAAAATATTCCAAATTTTTAACCCCTTGTTGGGGGAAAATAACTTTAACAAAGCCCCAGTCTTTCAAAATTTTTTACATCTTGGTCTACCCTACTTTTGGCAGAAATAAACCGAAAACTCTCCTTTTTTCCCAAATTTTGTACTAGGACCCTGGTTGTTTAAAAATTTGGCAGAAATTTTACTGACCCAGGACACCTCCAAAGTTTTTTCTGCAGTCCCCAGGGGGTCAGTCGTCACGTGGGTCAAAGACCCTTTGACTGTTTTTTGGGGATTAGTGTGGACGGTTACAAAGCAGGCTTCCCTTCTGCATTTTTTTAAAAAATTGAGGTTGGAGGGGTTGAAGGAGGAGGTCTTTTTTCCCAGGGGGAAAGATTAGGAGGCGGAAGGACCCCCTTCAAGGGGTCGGGAAAAAATGTGGGGGTGGCTGGATTGTGGGGAATGAGCTTCAAGTGGGGTGTTTTTCCTGCCCTCTCGCTGTGAGGGGGGCCTGTAGTTGGGGGGGTAGCAAGGGCCTACCAGCATAGGTGCGGGTCCAGCACCTCTAAAGGGGCGAGGGGGTTCACAGTAATGGAAGGCGCCCCAGAAAAGGGAAAAAGTTAAGAGTGAAGATCTGAAGGTGGGAAAAACGTTTCTCTGTTCTTCAGGATGAATGTACTTTCAGTGGCCTTTTGAAGGTAAGGTACACTCCCCCCGAAATTTGGAGGAAGCGCATTTTTGGGGTTTTGGTGACTCTCGGGAAAGGGATAAAATTACCGTCCCTTTTTGTAATAGGAATAAAAAAGAAAGAAAAGAGTGTGCTTCCCTGGACCCGGGTTTTGGGGGAACATTGTAAAAGGGGCCGGGATAATATCATGTCAGGTAATGGGAAAAAGGGCCCAAAATCTGTCTCAGTGTTTGGGGGAAAAAATGATTTTGGGAAAGGGGTGGGAAAGAGAAGAGCTGCTAAAATAGTACAGGTCACTTAGATTTCTTTAAGCCCAAAGGGGGAGGGATCCCAATCATATTTTATTCTTGCCTAGAAGGGGATGGGAAAATGAATGGTTTGCCCGGGGGAAAATTGGGGGTAAATTGCTGGCTAACAGATACGAAAGGGAAAATTGAAAACCCCATTCATTGAAAAACTGGAACAACTTTTACTTAAACATAAATATGTATGCAAGGGAGGGGGTACACCTCTGGGGCTGGGTGGAAGCACTTGCAGACTCGATTAGAAGGCCTTTGGGTAAAATTTTGCCTATGTTTTTTTTAAACTGATGGAAGATAGGGGTATGGGGGGTGTGGGGGAAAACCCAACGGGTTCCCAACACTTGGGTTGGAAACATTTAAAGTAAAAAAAGGCATTCAGCATGAATTTTAAAAATAAAGACAATAGTTTCATTTTCCAAACAAAGGGGACAGCAGAGGGAAACAAGGGACTACCCCCTTTAAAGGGTTTACTATACTAAAGCAGGAGTGTAAAAAAATAAGATAGATGAGCTAAGTTTAAATTTTGCAAGTGCGGGAAAACCCAAAGATATTTTTTGCTATAACGAGACCGGGCTCAATCTAAAAAAAAGGAGATGCCCTCTAAATTTTCCCCACATACAAGGCTAAAAATTTAATTCCACACTGACGGGGTTTCAACAGGAAAGGGGTTTGGATAGCGATGTATGTCAGAAAACAATTTAAATTTTTTGTGTTAAAAACAAGAAAATTAAAATTTAGAAGCTTTAAAGCCACTGAATCGGGTTTGGTTACAGCTTTTTCGGGGCCGAGAAAAACAAAATTTTTGGGTGTAAATTTACGGGGCCCCCAAAATCTTGATGGGGATTTCAGTAAACTTCAAATTGGGGACAAAATTTCGAAAGGAAATCTAAAATACGAAAATGTTGTGCTAAGGGGAGTTTTCAACAATAGACAGATTGACGGAGCAATTTGACAGGAAATTTAGACGGGGTGATTTTTCTTATACGATCCAGGATTTTTTTTAAAAAAAGTTTGTGACAGAGCCAACTAGGGAAATAACCTCCTTGATTTGGGTTCTTGCCAGTGGGGAAAAAAAAAATTTAATAATCTTGGGGTTTAAATGATACTTGGGGAAAGGGGATCACAAATCACTCATTTTTTTAATTTTATATCAGGGAAATTTCCCCCAAAATAAGGGCAACAATTCTCCGTCCCGATTTTCGTGGCTGATTTCATAGGCCCTTTTGAAAAATTATTTTTGGGGGGGGGCCGAACGGAATGACCGGGACTAAGGGTCAGGTAGGGGGTAAATTTTTGCCGAATGATGTTTTCCCAAAGGGCATATTCCCTAGTTTGCTCCAGCCAAATTATTTTTCCAAAAGGGAAATCAGATCAAAAAAAAAGGGATCCAAATGATGAACAATGATTAAAATATCTATTGGTCAAAAGAGAGGCATATATAGGCAAATCAAAAGAGGAGAGGGGCAATTGAGAAATCGATATATTCATTTTAAAGAAGAAAAAAAAAAGGGAAAATTAAAAAAAGCAAAAAGAGATTATAAAGGTTTAAAAGGGGTTTCCCAAGAGAATCGAAGACAAAAAAAAAGGGGTTTTTCTTTCAGGAATACAGAAAAAGGGATCGGGGACAAGATGGGCCCCTCCAAAATTTTCCCCCGGGCCCAGCTCACTGACAGTATAAGGAAATGTGTAAAAATTTTTTTAACACATACTTCCTCTAAAGTTTTTTAACAAGGAATACCACGTTTTTTTCGGGAAAGAAAAAAAAAATTAGAACAGGACGATAAAAAAACTGAGCACATTAGGGTCACAAGGGGACGGGGTTCCCCTTTAGGCAGAAAAAAAATTAAAAAACCTAAAAAATTTCCCCGGGGGGCCCCCAGTAAAACTGAAAGGGGGGGTTTCAAAAAGGAATGAAAAGAACTTAGAAACCCCTTTTGGGCTTTTCTTTTCAACATATCACTAAAAACCCGGGGCATGGTGCCAGATAAGGGGGAAAGGGGGAAAATTTGTGATCCCTTTTTTTTTCAAAAAAAGGTGACAGGTCCTTAGTTTCGAACTTTTGCCCAAATAACCTGACCTCCATATGGGAAAATTTAGGAATCAAAAATTCCCAAAGGCATTTTTTCGTAGCCCCCCTTGAAAAGCATAAATTAAAAAAACGAATCTCAGCATGGTTTTAAAAAGGGGCTTTTCCCTCCCCTTAAACAAAATTTATTAATTTTTTTTCCACTAAAAAAATTTGAGGGGGTAGTCAGGGTTAATGAATATGATATTGTGTAGGGGGAAACTTCAGTAAGGCTTTTGCCCGGGCCCCCCCTCAAAGAGACTTTTTGGGGAAAATTAAAGCACTTTAAAAAGGGGGGAAAAAATTTTTTCCCCCGGGATAGAGGCATGGTTAACAAATAGGCAGCAGAGGTTTCAAAAAGGGGGAGAAATAAGAGTGGGGAATTTTCACAGGGGTTGTTCCACGGGGGGCCCCAGGGGTTTGGGCCCCCTGCTTTTTCAAAAATCTACTAAACAAACAAAAGATAAAGGGCATAAAGAGCGACATCGGCAAGTTTGCCGATGAAAACCCAAAAATACCCCTCAAATTTCTTTCCACGAGGACATTCGAGCCCCTCCAGGAAATTTGAATAGACGGGTTTGCAGTGGTCGGAGAAGTGGAAAGATCGTTTAATATAGACAAAGCAAATTTTCTAAATGTTGGACAGGAAAAAAACCCAAAGCCACATATAAACTAAATAATGTAGATTTTAATTTACGGATTGCGAAAAGATTTAGGGGAAGGGGGTTCTGGTTAGCAGTAATCTGAAACCAAGACAACAGTGCATAAGTGTTTCGCAATAAAGCAAATAAAAATCCTTGGCTCTTACCCAAGAAGCATAAAAAAAAGGAGTCCTCGGGTTTGGGTTCCCTTTAAACCTTTTCTATACACCCTTGGGTTTTAGGGGCCTCATTTAGTTTTATGCGGGCACATTTTTGGTCACCGTTTTAAACAGAATGGATTAAACTCTCGGGAAAATGTACAAAGGAGGATAAAAAAAAGTTGAACCCATGAAACAAAACCTTTTCCCTATGAGGATAGCCCAAAGGGCCCTAAAAACTGCACTTTTCTAGAAAGAGGGTAAAATTTGGGGGGGATAATTGGGTGTAAAAAAAAGGAAGACAGGAATAAAAAAAGGGGGATGAAAATAGTGTGTTTGAAAAAAACACCTAAAAAGGACCCCAAACAATGGTTTTAATTTTGGAAAAAATTTCAGATTCAGGAAGGATATAGGAAAGTACTGGGGTTTTGGGAAAGAGTTGTGGATGAGTTGGAAAAAAACTCCCCAATACCGTTAAAAGAGGCTAGAACGTTGTGTAGGGTTTAAAAAAAAAGGTTTTGGGGGTAAATACTTTAGATGGGGGGTTTGGGGGTGAGTTTTGACCTGATAGCTTGTGCACCCGGGGCCGGGTTTCCGTGTTCCTCCCTTAAAATTTAAGTGAAACCTTTACCTTACTAGGTTGGGTGCATTGGCTTAAGGCCCCGGGAGGAGAAATTGGCCTCCTCGCATGGGCCATAGGGGGTTTCTGCAGGTTTTCCCTTTGTTTTTATGTTCTTATCAAATTTACTCCATCACTGGCTTGCCCAAAAGGGTTTCTTTACACTCAGTTTTTTAAAAAATGCAACATTAAAACCCCCCTTCAGAGTGCAGGGGACTGTACTTTTCCCCTCTTCAGGGCTCAAAATCCGGCCTGCCGGTTTTTCCCCGAACCCTTCATAAATGTTATTTTTCCCCACACTCCAACAGCCGTCAAGTATTAAAAGCCATTTGGGCTCCATAAAACTCCTATTAAACACCTCACGCATGCCCCTGGAAGTCCAAGTCCCCTCGCACAACCAAAAAACCCCCTTTAAAAACCCCCCCTCCAACCTTTCCCAGGGGCCCCCCCGCCTCCCCCCCCCCTTCCTTTCCCCAAATTCAGAAATGATACACTCTTGATGTCATTTTGTTTCGCTCCCTTCTTTTCTACATGTCCGAACCCTCAAAAACCCCTTTCCCCCGCCCCCCGGGAAAAAAGTTTTTTGGTAATCCCCGCACCTCCTCCTAACTTCCAAACTACAATTCTCTGCATTAAAATTCACACCACAAAAATTGCCCTCAGACTGACATCTCCACTGCATCCAGCCCCTTTCCCGCTGCAACATTTAAACACCCAAGCTTCACACCCTATAAAAAGCGTTGGGAAAAAAAAACTCTCAAAAAATTCCACTCTTTTTCCCCCAAGGGCAAATTCTTTGTCTCCACCCGACTCCCAAGTGCAAAACCCCTCACCCCTTCCTTTCATCAATTCCCGTGATTCACTTTATCTTTTTTTAGACCCCTTTCCCCTGACAAAGGGCCCCCTCCCCAAAAAAATAGTATATATATATATATATATATATAAAATATAAAAAAATATAAAAATAAAAATATATATATATTTTATATAATATATATAAATATAATATATATATTTATATAAAACTGAAAGGGGGGGTGTTTAATTTTCCCTTTTTAAAAAATGTAAATGAAAGCCCCTTTTGGGAAAAACATTTTTGGAAATGAATTATGGTGAAAGTTTTTCTTTTTCGGGCCCCCTGTTGGGGGGGAAACGGCCAGGTGATAATAATAATAATAAATAATAATATTTTATAAAAATATATATATATATAAATATATATATATAATATATATATATATATATAATTAATAAATAAATTTATAAATTTTTTTGTAAAAATAATATATATATAAATTAAAATATATATATATAAAATATATTTTATATATAAATATAAAATATATATATAAAAATATATATATAAAATATTTTATATATATATATTAAAGTAATATATACATATATATATATATATAAAATAAAATATAAAATATATATATATAATATATATATATTTTATAAATAATTATATAATAAAAATATAAATATTTATATATAATATAATTTTAAAATAAAATTTTAAAAAAAAAAATATAAAAAAAATAAAAATAAAAAATTATAATATTAATTATAAAAAAAATATATATATATAATAATTTAAAGGTTTGGGAGACCCGCCCAAACCCCCCAGGGGAAATACTACCGTCCGCCAGATGACTGTGAAACAGAAACCTGTAACTTTTTTTACATGAATTTGGGAGGGTTTTCTGGTTTTCTTTTCTGTCCCCCATAAAAAACGCTAAGAATTAAAAGGGATAATTTTCTACCCTACTTACACTTTGGGGCACCTTCACAGGGCCACGCACAAAGCATATAAAAAAATAAATTTCCTTTCATCTAGGGTTTTTTTCCTTTTTCTAAAAAAGCTCTTGTTTTTTTTTTATTTCTTCTATTGTCCATGGGGGAAGGGGGAAAAGAAACTTTCCTCCTAAAAACCCTGCTGTGTATGAGGCGACAAAAAAAAGCCCGGGGGCAATGGGCTAGTAACCCCCCTTCTCCTGTATACATTTAATAAAAAAGAGAAGAAAAAAAAACTTTATAAAACGGGGTTTCTTTAAAAAGGGGCGTGGGATGTAGTGCGGATGACAAAAAACAGATTATTTTCTGAAAGTTATAATGAAAAGGGAAATTGGGTTCCCTGGCCCTAAACGAAACAAAGCTGAAGGGGTAGGAAAAGTTTCAGTGGGGGGGAAAAAAATGGGATTTAAAATCTGGGGTAAACTTAGAGAGTTAAGCAAAGGAAGGGGTTTGCAATAATGTTAAATGATCGTTTTTGGAAGGGGAAAAGAGAAAAATGTGTTTTAAATTTAAGAATTATGTGGATTTTAAAAAAAAGGGGGATGCGAGAAGTGGGTCATAATAAAACGTGTTGCACCTGGAGAAGAGAGGAACAAGGAGAAAAGAGAGTTTTTGGGGGATGTTTAAGGAATGTAAGGGGCCTTTGAACCAATGAGAGGTAATTTTGGTAGGGGGCCTGAATGCTAAATAGGAAAACTTTAGGGGAGGGTGTGGTAGGGAAGTTTGGGGTGCCAGGGGTAAATATTTAAAGGGAGCCCTTTGATTGAACTTTGTAAAGAAAGGGGTTTGTTATAAGGGGAATACATATTTTAAGAAAAAGAGGGTAAATAAGTATACCCCGATATGATGTAGGGGGAAAAGAAAAGTAGTTTTTTGGTTAAAGTAATTTGGGAGATAAAAGACTGTTTAGTAGACTTCAGGATTTCCCTGTTTTTTAGAGGGGCCACCAAAAAAAAAAATTTTCAAATCACTTTTTAGTTTTACAAAACTGAGAGTAAAAAGGGAGATGGGGTACAAAGGGGAATAAACATCAGGGGAAAAAGAGGTGAAGGTTTTTAAACTAAAAGAGGAGGCAGTTAGGGTAAGATATAAACACTAATTTTGGGGGATTTGATGGGCCCAATGAGAGCATAGGCCCAAAGGGGTCGAAAAGGTAAAGGGGTAGGTTTTAAAAAGTAGTGTTAGAGTGTTTTAGCAGAAGTTTTGGGTTTTCAGGGAAAGGGGGGGGTGCAGAAAGGGGAAAGGAGCGATTTGGGGAAAGATGATGTAAAAAGAGTATAAGGGGGAAAAAAATTACATAGAGAAGTTTTTACAAAGAGAATGATGCAAGGAGGGGGGAGAAAATGGAGAAAAAGAGAGAAGTTAAGAGAGGGTTAAACAATGTAAAAAAGAGCAAATGAGAGAGTGGGGGAGATTTTTATCAACAAAAATTTTTTTGAAAAAAAGAAAAAGTTTTGGAGTGAGTTAACAAGTTAAAAAAGCCTAGAGAACAAAAGGATTTGTCAGTTAAAAAAAAGGGGAGGAGAGTTATTAAATTTGGGGATTTGAGGGATTGGGGAAAATGGAAAGGGAATATTTTGAGGAATTGTTAAAAAGTTTATGAAGATAGGGAAGCTGTGATTTCGTGGGATAGGGCAAAGGGGGAATAACATCTTGTAGGAGTTTAAAAGAAAAGCCAGTTTTTGAGTGTGGGGGAAGTTCGTGAGGCAGTAGGTTTAAAAAAAAGGGGGTAAGGCCTCCGGGGTTGAAGGGGTAAAGATAGAAATGTTAAAAGCGTGGGGGTAAGTTTTGGAGTGGTTTGGGGCAATTATTTAATTAAAAGTTGGGAAAAAGGGTAGGAAACCCGGATTGGCAGAGAGCAGCCCTATTCCTTTTTTATTAAAAGGGAAAGGGGGTAAAAGAGAGTGCAAAAATTATAGGGGGGTTTAAATCCCGTTTTATTTTACCCCGGTAAGGGTAGGTAGAGTTATAAATTTAAAAAAAATTAAGAGTAAGACCGAGAATAGGGTAGCAGATAAAAAGGGGCTTTAGGGGAAATAGGGGGGGTGTTGACCAGGTGTTTACAGGAAACATATAAGTGAACATATTTTGATAAGGCTAAAAGAGGGCTTTTTTGGGGAATTTTTGGGTTGGAAAAGCGTATGACAGGTGGTTTTGGGGGGGAAAAGTGGCAGATGTTGCAAGGGGTAGGTGTAAAGGGGTAGGTTTTCTGAAAGCAGTGAAGAGTTTTTTACGAGGATAGTGAGGCACAATTAAAAGTTGTAAAGGAAAAAGGGAAAATTTTTTCCCCAGTAAAAGAGGCCCTTTAAAAAAGGATGTGGGGATGCCCCCGTGGTTGTTTAATATATTTAAAAGATGGGGTTGTAAAAGAAGTAATGCGAGGGCTTGGCAAGAGGCGGGGGGTTAAAAGATAAAAAAATCACACACAAAGTGGGAGTTGTCAAAAGCTGCTCTTTTTCTGAAGACACTGTGCTCTTGGGATTCTGAAGAGAAGTTTCAAAAAGATTTTGGGGGAAAGAATTTGGTAGGGTGTGGGAAAAAAAAGAAAATTAAAGGTGGAAAACAGGAAAAAAAAGGGAAAAAAAGGGTAACTAAAAGAATTTGGGGATGAAAGATTAATATCAGATTTGGGGGGAAGAGTAAGGGGGGAGGAACGTATTCAATATTTGGGGTGGGGCGTGCAGCGGATGGGGCATGAAAAAATAGGTGAATCAAAGAAATTTATGGGGGGAAAAAAGAGTGAGTGGTGCACTTAAAGGGGTCGTGGAGACAAAGAACTTTGGGCCTTGGAGGCAAAGAGGGGGAAAGTATGAGGGGTATAGGTTTTTTCCAACGCCTTTTAAAGGGGGTGAAGCGTGGGGGGATGAATGTTGCAGCGAGGAGAAAGGGTGGAGGGAGTGGGGGAAAAGTCAAGTCTGAGGGCAAGGGTGGTGTGGGAAAATAAAGCAGAAATTCGAGTTTGGGGGTTAGGAGGGGTGCGGGATTAAACCAAAAATGTTGTCCAGAGGGTTTAGGAAGGGTTTTGAGGGGGTTCGGAAAAATTTGAGAGAATGAGCGAAACAGAATGACTTCAAGAGTGTATCAGTCTGTAGGGGAAGGAAGGCGGGGTAGGGTGGGCCTAGGAAGGGTTGGAGGGAGGGGGTAAAGGAGGTTTTGTGTGCGAGGGGCTTGGACTTCCAGCAGGCATGCGTGAGCGTGTTTGATAGGAGTGAATGGAGACAAAGGGTTTTTTTAATACTTGACGTGCTGTTGGAGTGTGAGCAAAGTAACATTTATGAAGGGATTCAGGGAAACCGGCAGGCCGGACTTGAGTCCTGGAGATGGGAAGTACAGTGCCTGCACTCTGAAGGAGGGGTGTTAATGTTGCAGTTACAAACTGTAGTGTAAAGCACCCTTCTGGCAAGACAGTGATGGAGTTAATGATGGTGAAAGTTTTTCTTTTCGGGCCACCCTGCCTTGGTGGGAATCGGCCAGTGTGATAATAAAAAAAAAAATATAATATATATATATATATATATATATATGTATATATATATATGTATATATATACATATATATATAATATATATATATACTATATATATATATATATATATATTATATATATATATATTATATATATATATATTGACTGCTCCGCAGAGCTCTTCGTGATTTTTAAAATACTGCATAAGAAAACATATAACATCAACGATCATATCCCTATTAATAAGGGCTGGTTTCTACCAGACGGATGCCTATGACAAGTGCCAAGAGTCTCTGCCACGGATCACGGGAGAACGCGACGGCCTGGTGAAGTTCCCATCGACTTTCAGTTGTCAGTCACCAGTCCTCTGCCCAGAAGAGGAACAATCTTGAAGAGGAAGATCAACAAGTGAAAGCTAACAAGTGTGTTGTCCACCATTCTCCAAGAAGGTAAGTGACAATAAAGACTCAGGATGATGGTGCCTTTGGTTACGATATGGCAGACATCATTATCGTCTCCTGTGTCCTCGAGGCTGCCACTTCTGGGAAGATCGTGATCCGTGTACTTAGAGATAACACAGATGTTTGTCCAACTGCTTTACTGGGTGCATAAGGAGGAACAAAAATACATGGTGTAGACAGAGCGGTGGGATGGGACTGTCCTTAATATCACGACACCTGCTCTGGCCTATATTCAAAGTACCAGCAGCTGCTTGGCATACATGTCTTTTAGTGGGAGTAACACTACATCGTATCCATATACCAAGGGGAAGACACGCCTTGCTCTCTTGGGACTTTCCATGCTTGTCTGATGTGCTAGGGAACGTGGGAGTCACACGAGCAGATCTCATGGAGGTGGTGAAAGCCATCTTCAACACACTTGGATATCCATAGAATCTGTTTGCTTGACACACTTCACAAAGAAGAAAAATTCCACCATCATGGCCCTGACTCGAACATTCGACAACCCCTTCCAGAAAGTGTTGCGGAAGCATTTGCAAGTTATGCTGTGGAAAGCAGCAGACCAACAAGCACTGATGGAAGGTTTGAAATGAAATCCCGACTCATGTCACTGCTGAGAGTGAGACAGTTCCACCAGAGCTCACTGATGTGACGTGATTCATTGTCAGGGTGAAGCACAGAACAACAACTGTAGCAGCGTAGACTGTGGCTGTCATCTTGCACATACTATGGCTGTCATCTTGCACATCTTGCACGTTGTCAGGGAATCATCAAGTTCTCTGTTATGAAGATTGCTTTAAACGAAAAGCAAAAATAGAAAAACAACAATAAGCAAAACAATAAAAAAAGGTTAATTTACAGGTGTCTATATAACACGCAATTTATTAATATAAATAAATATGAGTATTATATCAGCAAGGTACTTATTGTATTAATGTTGGTATAATTACTGGCAGCATGTTAAGTAAAAGGACTCAAATGCAACTGATGTGACATTTTACTGTGGCAACGTTTCGCTCTCCAGGAGCTTTGTCAAGCTACACAAGCCATAGCTTATGTAACCTTTCATAAGATGTACCAGCTGACTTTTCCACCACTATTACCTCTATTACTATTACTATTACCTCTACCTCTACTACACCTCACTCAAAGCCTATATGTACCCTCAGTGTCCATGTATTGCTGGTAACGGCTTGATAAAGCTTCTGGAGAGCGAAACGTTGCCACAATAAAATATGACATTAGTAACACTTGTGTCTTTTAACTTAACAAGGGACTTATTCTTGAGCTGGAAGGACTACGCTATCTACAAGTGATACAGTTGTGTGGAGAATGATGGTATTTGTCTAAGTGATGGTGCGTATGACACTTGATGACTCTTGGTCTTGCCACTTGTTGAAGGTGTACAAGTGTTGTCACAACTTACAATGGCTCATATGACTTATCTATGAGATTCCGCTCACCTAATTACTGCAGGTGTGGAACAGCTGCTGGAGTGTGACGAAGTAGTGTGTTGTATGGTGACACAGGTGCGTAGGTACCTTAATTAAGCACCTCGTGGTGCTGTCGATGCTGACTAAGCAATTACGGCAGAGCTCACGAATGACATAAAAGAAACAGTTAAAATAGGAACCGGAAAAGTGATGAAAAAATGGCTAAGGGCTACAAAAGTGATGAAAAAATGGCTGAGGGCTACAACAAGTACCGCATATTAACTGTGTCACCTGTTATACCACGGGCGGGATTTGAACCCGCGGTCAGTGAGTCTCAAAACTCCAGACCGTCGCGTTAGTGTAAAGTTGTGCCACCTGTACGTGTGGTCAGTATAATCACCTGATACCAGATAAACAACCTACTACATGTAGTCTCCCCAGACCAAGTGGGAGTCCGTAATGAAGTGAGAGACTACTGGCCTACTTCTGACCAAGATGAGGCTACTGACCTACTTCTGACCAAGATGAGGCTACTGACCTACTTCTGACCAAGATGAGACTACTGACCTACTTCTGACCAAGATGAGGCTACTGACCTACTTCTGACCAAGATGAGGCTACTGACCTACTTCTGACCAAGATGAGGCTACTGACCTACTTCTGACAAAGATGAGGCTACTGACCTGCTTCTGACCAAGATGAGGCTACTGACATACTTCTGACCAAGATGAGGCTACTGGCCTACTTCTGACCAAGATGAGGCTACTGACCTACTTCTGACCAAGATGAGGCTACTGACCTACTTCTGACCAAGATGAGGCTACTGACCTACTTCTGACCAAGATGAGGCTACTGACGAACTTCTGACCAAGATGAGGCTACTGACCTACTTCTGACCAAGATGAGGCTACTGACCTACTTCTGACCAAGATGAGACTACTGGCCTACTTCTGACCAAGATGAGGCTACTGACCTACTTCTGACCAAGATGAGGCTACTGACCTACTTCTGACCAAGATGAGACTACTGACCTACTTCTGCGTGACTCAAAAAGATGAAGACTACTGACCTACTTCTGACCAAGATGAGACTACTGACCTACTTCTGACCAAGATGAGACTACTGACCTACTTCTGATCAAGATGAGACTACTGACCTACTTCTGACCAAGAAAAAACGTTGTTGGTGTTGAAGTATCCCAACTCTAGCAAACTACCCATGAAGAATAAAAAAGGCACAATACCGTGACTGGAACAATACACAAATAACCCGCACATAGGAGAGAGGACCTTACCACGACGTTTCGGTCCGACTTAGACCGTTTACAAGTCAGACAGTGTGACATAAATGGTCCACGTCGGACAGAAATGTCGTCTTAAGCTTTTCTCTTCTATGTGCAAACCTACACATCCATAATTTACACACACACACACATATTTATCTATCTATCTATATATACATATATATATATATATATATATATATATATATATATATATAATATATATATATATATATATATATATATATATATATATATATATATATATATAGGTAGTAGGTTGGTAGACAGCAACCGCCCAGGGATGTACTACCGTCCTGCCAAGTGAATGTAAAACTGAAGCCTGTAACTGTTTTACACGATGGTAGGATTGCTGGTGTCTTTTTTTTCTGTCTCATACACATGCAAGATTTCAGGTATGTCTTGCTACTTCTACTTACACTTAGGTCACACTACACATACATGTACAAGCATATATATACACACCCCTTTGGGTTTTCTTCTATTTTCTTTCTAGTTCTTGTTCTTGTTTATTTCCTCTTACCTCCATGGGGAAGTGGAACAGAATTCTTCCTCCGTAAGCCATGCGTGCTGTAAGAGGCGACTAAAATGCCGGGAGCAAGGGACTAGTAACCTCTTCTCCTGTATATATTACTAAATGTAAAAGGAGAAACTTTCGTTTTTCCTTTTGGGCCACCCCGCCTCGGTGGGATACGGCCGGTGTGTTGAAAGAAAGATATATATATATATATATATATATATATATATATATATATATATATATATATATATATATTATATATATATATATATATATATACATATATATATATACATTTCCGTCACCTGGAGGTTTTCCCTGACACAGGTCATGTTGTCATGTTCTTTGTGACAGCCACAGGTCACAGTGCTGCCCTTCTTGCCATGTGATCGTGACCTGTGACTGTGACCTGTATTCTATGACTGTGACCAGTGACTGCTACCTGTGAATGTGACC
>NC_069415.1:61643801-61656301 GCF_026875155.1 Cherax quadricarinatus | reverse complement strand
TGACAAATTCCGCCCCTGGGTGCACTGATAAAATACCCTTCAGCCTCATTATTCACATCACGCCGACAGAACCAAGCCTGGGATCGTCAATAGATTCTTTTTAAGAGCACACGGAATCTCTTTCACTCGTGTGTTCAACCAACACCAGTGTTGTTACATCTGTCATGTTTTCTCTGACTTTTCTGCCCGTAATAGTTCTTTATCTACTATTTAAAGAAGGCAGATATATAGTTCGTCCTGTACTTTCCGTCTCCATGTATTTTATTAATTACCAAATATATATATATATATATATATATATATATATATATATATATATATATATATATATATATATATATATATATATATATATATATATATATATATATATATATATATATATATATTTATATATAAAATTTCAAGAGCAAGCGAATTACACAAACACTGACGGGCCCGAAGAACTCGAACCTACGAACCTTGGACAAGGAGCATGCTACCATCTACCATACAAACCTTGGTAACAAGGTTTATCCAGGCACCATTTCAAGCTCACCCCACCACCCTGCACATCACCACGGCCATAGATCATGCTGACGTGATATGCGCCTGCTCTTCAGGCGAATGCTTGCATGTCTAATATCTCATTCCCCGATGCATCGCAGCGGCAGAGATAATAGCTTGGAATTCGCCTAAACTCTCCCGAATTCCTTGCATGAAAAGTGGCCGATGCATCAATGGATAAATGCAAGCCTTCACCTGAAGTGATGCCTTGAATCCTGCCAAAACAGATTGCAGAATGTAGGATATGGAAGACAAGCTGAGTGCCTAACGTAGAAACAAGATTAAAGATTATGGGATTTAATCCATAAGGTAAATCAACAGAAGTCCAGCGGTTATTTTATAGCTTTATACATCATTAGTAAAGCCTCACCTAGATTACACAGCTCAATTCTGGTCTCCATATAAAAACATAAGAATAGAAGAATGGAGAAACATCGCAGAAGGCCTGCTGGCCCATACAAGGCAGGTCTTTATCAAAATGACCTCTGCCCAAAGCTTCTCAAGAATTTACTCCCGTACCCAATGACACATATCAAACCCAGCCCCTCCCACTCATATATTTGTCCAGTCTCTTCTTAAAGCTTCCCAAGGTCCTAGCCTCTATCACCCCACTGGGAAGATTGTTCCACGCATCTACAACTCTGTTAGAAAACCAGTACTTACCTATGTCCTTTCTAAATCTAAATTGATCGAACTTAAATCCATTATTCCTGGTTCTTACCTGGTTCGACACCCTCTGTGTTGAAGAGGGTGATGACACAGGATGAGAGGAAGTGAAAAAAGGTGTTGAAAAGCCTTAGAATTACGTGTTCTTTTGAAAGTACACAATAGAAATTAGATACACAGGGATATAGGAGAAACGGAAAGAAACTCATGATGGCTTAAGTTATAGACCGAAACCTATCGGAAGAAAACTTTCATATGCTGATAGTTGAAAAGTTTCACATATCTGAGAGCCTATGTGTTATTGCTAGTCCTAATATCCTGGTAGATATCCCTGGGAGGGATATCTACCAGGAATGCCATACCTCCCTGGGAGATATATCAACGAGGAATGCTATACCTCTCTTCTCCTTAGTTCCTACTTACTGGATGTTTTCCAGACCTGTGAGAACCTTCACTGGCTGACGTGAGAGAAGGAGAAAGGAGAGTTAGTCACACTATGGCTGTCAGAGTGTGAGAATCAGCCAGTGTGATCTGACAAGAGCCACTGATCGTGAAGAAGTTTATATATTCGTCTCTAAAGCAAAATTGAGAATCTTAAGAGTACTGAGTCTTGTGATATTTCATTAGTTCTGTTAATACAAACAATAACTTTGTACAGAGAATTTATGTCTTATTAGAGCCAGCCGGTCGAGTGGTTAGCGCAGGCCTGTGTGTTTTTGGATTCACTTGCCATGGATTCAAACCCCACCTGTTACCTAATAAATTTATACTTCCGTCTCCTTGCCAGTTAGCAGATTTATTGAACAGAATTTAATAATTTCTGCTTTAATCTGACCCTTACAATCCCCTCTCCACATATTTACATATGTCTGACAATAAGGTCTCAATATAACTATAATCTGCGTCAGTAATTTGCAACACATGTTGATCTGTGTTGTATTGTCAGAGAAAATAAAATATTGTGAAAAAATTAACGGGCTGGACACCTGAGCCCGGTTACAAAGTGCACCTAATTACTGAACATTTAATTGAGTAATTAGGAGAGATCAGAAGTTATGAGTTCTGACACCAGATGATGCTTCATTTTATCATACCTTCTGTATGATTGTTTTATCATACCTTCAGTATGATTGTTTTATCATACCTTCTGTATGATTGTTTTATCATACCTTCTGTATGATTGTTTTATCATACCTTCTGTATGATTGTTTTATCATACCTTCTGATTGATTGTTTTATCATACCTTCTGTATGATTGTTTTATCATACCTTCTGTATGATTGTTTTATCATACCTTCTGATTGATTGTTTTATCATACCTTCTGTATGATTGTTTTATCATACCTTCTGATTGATTGTTTTATCATACCTTCTGATTGATTGTTTTATCATACCTTCTGATTGATTGTTTTATCATACCTTCTGTATGATTGTTTTATCATACCTTCTGTATGATTGTTTTATCATACCTTCTGTATGATCGTTTTATCATACCTTCTGTATGATTGTTTTATCATACCTTCTGTATGATTGTTTTATCATACCTTCTGTAGGATTGTTTTATCATACCTTCAGTATGATTGTTTTATCATACCTTCAGTATGATTGTTTTATCATACCTTCAGTATGATTGTTTTATCATACCTTCTGTATGATTGTTTTATCATACCTTCTGTATGATTGTTTTATCATACCTTCTGTATGATTGTTTTATCATACCTTCTGTATGATTGTTTTATCATACCTTCTGTATGATTGTTTTATCATACCTTCTGTATGATTGTTTTATCATACCTTCTGATTGATTGTTTTATCATACCTTCTGATTGATTGTTTTATCATACCTTCTGTATGATTGTTTTATCATACCTTCTGTATGATTGTTTTATCATACCTTCTGTATGATTGTTTTATCATACCTTCTGATTGATTGTTTTATCATACCTTCTGTATGATTGTTTTATCATACCTTCTGATTGATTGTTTTATCATACCTTCTGTATGATTGTTTTATCATACCTTCTGTATGATTGTTTTATCATACCTTCTGTATGATTGTTTTATCATACCTTCTGTATGATTGTTTTATCATACCTTCCGTTTGATTTGTTCTATCATCCCTCCCTGATGACTGTTTTATCATTCTTCTCAGATGTTTGTTCCATCATCCCTCACAGATTATTGTTCCATCATCCCTCACAGACGATTGTTCCATCATACCTCCCAAATTATTGTTCCATCATCCCTCCCAGATGATTGTTCCTTCATCCCTCTCAGATGATTGTTCCATCATCCCTCCCAGATGATTGTTCCATCATCCCTCCCAGATGATTGTTTCATCATCCTTCCCAGATGATTGTTCCATTATCTCTCCCAGATGATTGTATCATAATACCTTCTAGACGATTGTTCCATTATCCCTCCCAGATGATTGTTCCATCATCCCTCCCAGATGTTTGTTCCATCATCCCTCACAGATTATTGTTCCATCATCCCTCACAGACGATTGTTCCATCATACCTCCCAAATGATTGTTCCATCATACCTCCCAGATGATTGTACCATCATACCTCCAAGATGATTGTACCATCATACCTCCAAGATGGTTGTACCATCATACCTCCCAGATGATTGTTCCATCATACCTCCCAGATGATTGTACCATCATACCTCCAAAATGATTGCACCATCATACCTCCAAGATGATTGTACCATCATACCTCCCAAATGATTGTTCCATCATACATCCCAGATGATTGTACCATCAAACCTCCCAGATGATTGTACCATCATACCTCCCAGATGATTGTACCATCATACCTCCAAGATGATTGTTCCATCATACCTCCCAGATGATTGTACCATCATACCTCCCAGATGATTGTACCATTATACCTCCCAGATGATTGTTCCATCATACCTCCCAGATGATTGTTCCATCATACCTCCCAGATGATTGTTCCATCATACCTCCCAGATGATTGTTCTATCATACCTCCCAGATGATTGTTCCATCATACCTCCCAGATGATTGTTCTATCATACCTCCCAGATGATTGTTCCATCATACCTCCCAGATAATTGTTCTATCACACCTCCCAGATGATTGTTCCATCATACCTCCCAGATGATTGTTCCATCATACCTCCCAGATGATTGTTCTATCATACCTCCCAGATGATTGTTCCATCATACCTCCCAGATGATTGTTCTATCATACCTCCCAGATGATTGTTCCATCATACCTCCCAGATGATTGTTCTATCATACCTCCCAGATGATTGTTCCATCATACCTCCCAGATGACTGTTCCATCATACCTCCCAGATGATTGTTCCATCAAATCTCCCAGATGATTGTACCATCATACCTCCCAGATGATTGTACCATCATACCTCCCAGATGATTGTACCATCATACCTCCCAGATGATTGTTCCATCATACCTCCCAGATGATTGTACCATCATACCTCCCAGATGATTGTACCATCATACCTCCCAGATGATTGTACCATCATACCTCCCAGATGATTGTACCATCATACCTCCCAGATGATTGTACCATCATACCTCCCAGATGATTGTACCATCATACCTCCCAGATGAACTTCTGCTCTGATCCTTGTTTCAGTGTTCTCAGCTTCATAACTCAACACTTGCTGTGATTAAATTCCATAAAAGATTTATGTTACTGTTCTTCTGTTTCCGTTAATTTTCTTGTGTCCTTTATTTGTTCTCTTCCGTCAGTATTATACTCATTATTTTGGCATCATCCCTAAATGATGATACGAATGGTGAAGTGTCAGTAATTAGATGTGTAATATACTCGAGAAAGTAAACAGGTCCCTATTCGGAATTTCTAGTTTTTCATTTATCCTTCTCTCTCATCTTCGTTAATATGCGAATTTTATATAAAACCGACAGGTTGATAAATAGGAGCCATGTACTACAGTTAGACGTCTTTATTACGATACGTTTCGCCTACACAGCAGTCTTCTTCAGTCGAATACAGAGGTGACAGAAGAAGCAGCAGAGAATTGAAGATGTAATTAGTTGATCACCATGGAGGACGTAGTTTTGAGGTGGTCAGTCCCTCAGCCTGGAGAAGAGTTCTGTTCCATAGTCTGGAAGAATGTGAAGCTGAAGCAACAGTATGGAGGCTTATATACTATCAAAGATAACGCTCAGGAAATCTTGACGACAGCAGAGGAGGAATCCACGAGTCGAAGTAAGAATGTAATCATTGAGAGGCGGTGTAACAAACATTCTGGGCAGGTCCCTCACAACTTGTCGATTCTCTCAACCATTCATCTACATTCCTGTCAGACACAGTAACATCTTGGGATCTTAATACAGGGAATTCTTCACTTGAATAACCTATAGGCATGACCTACTTCCACATTTGGATTTGTCAAGTGTGATATCACCTACGACTGCTGCACCTTACCTGTCTACAGTTTATAAGCCATTTCTTCGTGCATATGCTGTATTCTTTTCAAGATTGATAGACTCATTAAATCGACTCCAGGCTGAGGGACTGCTTACCTCAAAACTCCTTTTCTTCACCATTCTCCTTTGTACAGACTGATGAAGCCACTGTGTAGCGAAACGTTTCCTCAACAAAGATACCCAAGTGTTGCCCATGTGTCTAATTTATCAACCTGTCGGTCCTCTGAGCCATTTATCTATACTCCTAAATCCAACCTTCCTCACAAGTAATTAATGCAACATTCCTAATAGTGATTTTTTAGGTATTTCTTGTAGTGATGTTCGTTGTACTTTATTATGCAACACAACTTACCCAGTAGTCATCTACATCACACCAACTGGAAAATCTTAAAGAAAACAAATACGTAATCCAACCAACCCAGTTTTTCCCAACCGACCTCTGCTAAATTTCAATATGTATATGACAGGTTTCTAAGACACGACCTTCAGTTTTTACACACTTGCTGGAGGTGTCTCGGAAATACAATGTTTTCAAGATGTTCAGTATTTTCACTCTTCAGGGACACCTGACTGTAGATATTATCTGCCTTCCTCTCACTGCTCCTGCATACTGCTGTTACCTCTGTTATATTCCGGTTATCTAATTCTTCCCCCCATCAAAATTCATTTATTTAGCATTTGTGTGAGTGGATTGTACATTAGTTCAGCATTTAATATTATCGGTGATATTTTTTCCATTCCTGTTGCCTTTGATGTACAAAGTTCCATTAGGAGTCCACTCACTTTTACAACAGTTGTTGGAACGAATAATAGTTCTGGTTATTATGTTCTGTGTCGTGTCTCTGGTACTCTCGTTCACTTACAAACAAGCTGTGACCTCTGTCCAACTCACAGTATATCTCCCAGTCACTTTCTCGTAGTGTTTCTTACCCTATTCTGTGCTCTCACTCGTACTTTCAGTAACATCTTTCTTTATCTTTCTCATTGCTAAAGCTGCTATCTTGTTTTCTCCATCATTCGAAGATAATTTGTCTCTAATGCAGAGTGTAATTTTTTGTTTTTTAAAATTCTTATGTGCTATTTTTTTTAAGTTTTCGCTTTTGTTTATGTTACGCAGTAAAGTGCTGGCTGACCCTTTAACTTTTATCAATACTCCTTCATGTTGATATTAACTTGTCACTCACGTCTGTGCATTTCAATATGAGTTGTCCCCAACAATCATCACCCTGGTGTTCCTGCGCCACAAATTGCCTCTTTCCTTTGATGAATTCCTTCTTTGTTCATCAGTCTATTTGATTCTTCAAGTTGTCTCATCCCGTAGCTAGATTGCTAGCACACTCAGCTCACACACTGAAGTCCGTGGGGTCGATCCCTGGTACGGGTGGAAACATTCCGGAGTGTTTCCGTAAGACACCTGTTGTCCATGTTCACCTAGTAGTAGAGAGGTACCTGGGTGTTAGTAGACTGGTGTGGGTTGCATCCTGGGGACAAAACTGACCTAATTTCCTGGAAATACTCTGCATAACAAGCTGTGGTCTGTATACCTTATATATGAAATTGTAGAAATAAATTTATTATTATTATTATTATTATTATTATTAGTAGTAGTAGTAGTAGTAGTAGTAGTAGTATTAGTAGTAGTAGTAGTAGTAGTAGTAATATTAGTATTATTATTATTATCATCCATGTCAATTTTCAATAGACGAACACAATATTCAGCTTCTCTTGGACGTCATCTGTGTTTCTCACTGAATTGTCACTGCTTCTCACTCTCACTCCTGTATTGCTTTTCAAGACATTCGTTCCTTCACACTACCAGCCTCCACATCTCCCAGCCTCCACATCTCCCAGCCTCCACATCTCCCAGCCTCCACATCTCCCAGCCTCCACATCTCCCAGCCTCCACATCTCCCAGCCTCCACATCTCCCAGCCTCCACATCTCCCACCCTTTCCACATCTCCCAGACTCCACATTCTCCCAGCCTCCACATCTCCCAGCCTCCACATCTCCAGCCTCCACATCGCCAGCCTCCACATCTCCCAGCCTCCACATCTCCCAGCCTCCACATCCCCAGCCTCACATCTCCCAGCCTCCACATCTCCCAGCCTCCACACTCCCAGCCTCCACATCTCCCAGCCTCCACATCTCCCAGCTCCACATCTCCCAGCCTCCACATCACCAGCCTCCACATCTCCCAGCCTCCACATCCTCCCAGCCTCCACATCTCCAGCCTCCACATCTCCCAGCCTCCACATCTCCCAGCCTCCACATCTCCCAGCCTCCACACTCCCAGCCTCCACATCTCCCAGCCTCCACATCTCCCAGCCTCCACACCTCCCAGCCTCCACATCTCCCAGCCCCCACATCTCCCAGCCTCCACACTCCCGCCTCCACATCTCCCAGCCTCCACATCTCCCAGCCTCCACACTCCCAGCCTCCACATCTCCCAGCCTCCACATCTCCAGCCTCCACATCTCCCAGCCTCCACACCTCCCAGCCTCCAATCTCCCAGCCTCCACATCTCCCAGCCTCCACATCTCCCAGCCTCCACACTCCCAGCCTCCACATCTCAACAGCCTCCACATCATCCAGCCTCCACATCTCCCACCTGCCACATCTCCCAGCCTCCACATCTCCCAGCCTCCACATCTCCCAGCCTCCACATCTCCAGCCTCCACATCTCCCAGCCTCCACATCTCCAGCCTCCACATTCTCCCAGCCTCCACATCTCCCAGCCTCCACATCTCCCAGCCTCCACATCTCCCAGCCTCCACATCTCCCAGCCTCCACACCTCCCAGCCTACACATCTCAAAGCCTCCACACCTCCCAGCCTCAATCTCCCAGCCTCCACATCTCCCAGCCTCCACATCTCCCAGCCTCCACATCTCCCAGCCTCCACATTCCCAGCCTCCACACCTCCCAGCCTCCACATCTCAAAGCCTCCACACCTCCCAGCCTCCATCATCTCCCAGCCTCCACATCTCCCAGCCTCCACATCTCCCAGCCTCCACATCTCCCATCCTCCACATTCATCCCAGCCTCCACATACTCCCAGCCTCCACATCTCCCAGCCTCCACATTCCCAGCCCACACCTCCCAGCCTCCACATCTCCCAGCCTCCACATCTCCCAGCCTCCACATCTCCCAGCCTCCACATCACCCAGCCTCACATCTCCCAGCCTCCAATCTCCCAGCCTCTCACATCTCCCAGCCCCACTTCCCAATCCTCCACATCTCCCAGCCTCACATCTCCCAGCCTCCACATCCTCCCAGCCTCCACATCTCCCCGCCTCCACATCTCCAGCCTCCACATCTCCAGCCTCACATCTCACTTCAGCCTCCACATTTCCCGCCTCCAATTCCCACTTCACTTTGCCTCTTATCGTACACAAGTCTCCACACTCCCAGTCCACTCCACTATTCAACAGCCTCCGACACCCAGCAATACATCTCCAGCCTCCATCATCTCCAGCTCACATGTGTCCATGCTCGACATCTCCACCTTCAACAAGCTACCTCGCCTCCACATCTCAAGCCTCCACACTCCCAGCCTCTCAGTGTTCTCCCACGCCTCCACTCTCCTCAGCCTCAACATCTTCTCACTTCTCAATCTCCCAGCTCCACATCTTCCTAGCCTCCACATTCCAGCCTCACATCTCTAGCCTCCACACCTCCCAGCCTCCACATCTCCAGCCTCCACACTCCCAGCCTCCACATCTCCCAGCCTCCACATCTCCCAGCCTCCACATCTCCCAGCCTCCACATCTCCCAGCCTCCACATCTCCCAGCCTCCACATCTCCCAGCCTCCACACCTCCCAGCCTCCACATCTCAAAGCCTCCACACCTCCCAGCCTCCACATCTCCCAGCCTCCACATCTCCCAGCCTCCACATCTCCCAGCCTCCACATCTCCCTGCCTCCACATCTCCCAGCCTCCACATCTTCAAACAAGACATTTTAAACTTCAAAAATCATACACATAAACTATAACTAGGTATGGAAAAAAATCACAATGAAAATTGGAAATAAATCCTGAGCTCTTTCACGTGCTAACTCTCACATCTTCAGACGAAGATTCTTAAGTGATCAGGTTTCATTTATTTTCACGCGTTTCATTGTTGTTTCTTCCATAAAGTTGGTAAAACTTGGAGAATCATTCTTATTTTTGCTAGAATGAAACTTTATAAATATTGCTTCGTTATTTTTTTATTGTTTCATAAAACTCGCGGGAACTTGAAGGTTTAATTTGCAGGAGGAGCGCAGACATGCGCAGCTGGAACAATATTTTGCAGGAGGAGCACAGACATGCGCACTGGAACAATATTTTGCAGGAGGAGCGCGGACATGCTCACTGGAACAATATTTTGCAGGAGGAGCGCAGACATGCTCACTGGAACAACATTTTGCAGGAGGAGCGCGGACATGCTCACTGGAACAATATTATTGAAATTTATTTTTTTCATATTTCTCTGTTTCTTTTATTTTTATTTTTTGCGATGTTACTGTCCAGGACAGAATGTCAAACTGACAGAGACTTCCGGACAGAACTTGCAAACCAGGATAGTCCTGGTCAAAACGAGACGTATGGTAAGCCTACTCATATCTGCCGTTCTACATGTTTTAGCAAGGGTGGACGCTCAGCTCCTGGCCCCGCCTCCTGCTACTGGGTATGCTTTCTCTAGGCCGTTCTTCTTCTTTACTGATCTGAGGCTGAAGAAATATTTCCTAACATCCCTATGACTCATCTGTGTTTTTAAGTTCCAGCTATTCCCTCTTATGCCTTTTCTCCCCCTCACGAACTATCACTGGTCAACCTTTTAAAGTTATCTGAGTATTTTCTATGTCATTATCATATCTCCCCTGTTGCTGTTATCCAGTAATACAGTAAGGTTCAGCAGCTTTGTCATGCAGGTTAATATCTGGGAATAGTATTTGATTAAATTCTTCATGTTGTCATGGAAGAAGTATTCTCCAGTATTATAAGTAAATATATCAGGGAACGGGTGGGGTTTGAACCCATGGCAAATGAGTTCTCAAACTCACAGGCCAGTGCGTTAACAACTGGTCCAACTGGCCACAATAAGATTCATCCAATTACGTATATTTCTATAGACCATAGGGAGGTTAGCATAGGCCACCACTGTGACCACAAAAGCAGGTCTGTAAGTAAATTATTGTTACAGTTTGTTTTTATAATAATATCATTGCAAAATATCAGAGGAGCAACTTGATCCCTGAGAGATAATTGTAAAAATTTAAAGAAATCTAGTTGAGTGGCTCACGAAATCGTAATGACACGATTGCAAACAAACCATTCCACAGGTGGGGATAGAACCCGCGGTCAGAGTCTCAAAACTCCAGACCGTCGCGTTAGCCACTGGACCAGCTAGCCACAATAAGATTAATCCAACTAGGTATATTTCTATACCATAGGAAGGTTAGCACAGGCACCACTGTAATCACAAATGCAAATTTTTACAGACGAATCTCCAGCTAGCGTGGCCGTGACGAACTCTAGCTCAAGTCCGATGAGTGATCTGCCAAGTGTCTTTCGTTGTTATCTTAGAATTTGATTCTGGAGATACTTTCATATTTTGTTGGATCTTTGTTAGAGAGAACTTTTTATTTAATAGAGTTGGAGAAGAAGGGAAAATTTTGATATGTAAAAGTGTTTTTCCATACTCAGTGATGTGTATCTCATTTTTTTTTCATTTTGAAGATTGTGAATATTTTCTATATTCTTTATGATAACCATTTCGATGTAAAATAAAAAAAGTATTAATTATGCATAAACACATCGAAAGTGAAGAATATATAATAAAAAGTCTGTAACTGTTTTGTTGTGGGCCGAGAATGTCACTTTATTCCGAGTGCGTCACATGTAAACACAAATCCTGAATGCCAACAGTAATCATCTTGAGCAGTAGGTTACTAGCAGTCAGAGTGAGAGAAGGAGTTCCACGCTAAATTACCTTTTAACTAGCGACTGTCCTAGAGGTCAGTACCACTCACACTTTCAGAGGATTAACAAATAAGAATTTTTTTTCTCATTTTATGGTATTTGACATACTTATACGGAATTCAGTTTATAACTTTAAGTAGCATTGGTGGTGGGAAATACATGGGTGGTCAAGTACAAACCTCTGGTATCATTTATCCCTTAAACATTCTTGACTGCTTTACTAATTGCTCCCATGTTGATATTTTTTCTTTATAGCGAAGCACAACAGGTAGTTGTCTTGCTTTTGCTACCTTTGCTACCTCCTTACGTTGTGGCTACATTGCGTAATTACTTGCTGTTGCTGAATACAGGACGAGTTAGGCATTTAGTGACAGCATAAACATTGCTTACCTTGCCAAGACTATGTCTATAGCATTGCTGGCATATTGTTCATTCTATTGGCACTGATTATTTTTATTTCCTAACCACTACATCTTCGTGAATTAATCCACAACAAGCGAAGGTTTGATCCCTCAACCAAGGCTGCTACACGTGAGGTGTCTCATGCACAGGGAGTTCCTGGTTGTCTCCACTCCACCTGCTGTCAGTCGAGGAGGCAAGCAGCAGGTGGAGAGGTTTAGTGAGGATCCGTCTGCTTCGTTGGTACATGAATTAACAAAGCTTACTCTAGGACAGACTAGAACACAGCGTGCTCTTGCCACGGATTTATTTGACAGAGCTAAGGAGGGGGAGCAATATCGTTGTATCAGTGACCTGCAGTTTAATGTACAAAAATCTCTGTCGTTAATACCACATTTTTTCTAAAGACCAGCCAGAACAATCTTCTTATCAAAGGCTGGTGCTTTGCAGTGGCCGTTGATCACCGGCCAGCACTT
>NC_069415.1:61593801-61638801 GCF_026875155.1 Cherax quadricarinatus | reverse complement strand
AATACCAGGAGTGAGTATACCAGTACAAGGGAGTTTAAATCTAGGAGTGAGTATACCAGTACAAGGGAGTTTAATTCCAGGAGTGAGTATACCAGAACAAGGGAGTTTAATACCAGGAGTGACTATACTAACACAAGGGAGTTTAATACTAGGAGTGAGTATAACAGTACAGGGGAGTTTAATACCAGGAATATACAAGTACAAGAGAGCTTAATACGAGGAGTGAGTATACCAGTGCAAAGGAAGTTAATACCAGGAGTATACCAGTACAAGAGAGCTTAATACGAGGAGTGAGTATACCAGAGCAAGGGAGTTTAATACTAGGAGTGAGTATAACAGTACAAGGGAGTTTAATACCAGGATTGAGCATAACAGTACAAAGGAGTTAAATACCAAGAGTGAGTATAAAAGTACAAGGGACTTTAATAACTGAAGTGAGTATAACAGTACAAGGGAGTTTAATACCAGGAGTGAGTATAACAGTACAAGGGAGTTTAGTACTAGGAGTGAGTATAAAAGTACAATGGAGCTTAATATCACGAGTAGGTATACCAGTACAAGGGAGTTTAACAACTGGAGTGAGTATAACAGTACAAGGGAGTTTAATACCAGGAGTGAGTATACAAGTACAACGGAGTTTAATACCAGGAGTGAGTTTACCAGTACTAGGGAGTTTAATACCAGGAGTGAGTATACCAGTACAGGGGAGTTTAATTCCAACAGTAAGTATACCAGTGCAAGGGAGTTATTGCCAGGAGTGAGTATACCAGTACAGAGGAGTTTAATACCAGGAGTGAGTATACCAGTACAAGGGAATTTAATACCAGGAGTGAGTATACCAATAGAAGGGAGTTTAACACCAGGAGTGAGCATAACAGTACAAATTAGTTTAATAACAAGAGTGAGTATAAAAGTACAAGGGAGTTTAATAAGTGAAGTGGGTATAACAGTAAAAGGGAGTTTATTGCTAGGAGTGAGTATACCAGTACAAGGGAATTTATTACCAGGAGTGAGTATGCCATTACAAGGGAGTTTAGTACCAGGAGTGAGTATACCAGTACAAGGGAGTTTGATTCCAGGAGTATACCAGTAAAAGAGAGTTTAATACCAGGAGTGAGTATTTCAGAAAAATTGAGTATAATACCAGGAGTGAGTATACCAGTACGAGGGAGTTTAATACAAGGAGTGAGTATACCAGCACAAGTGAGTTTAATAACAGGAGTGAGTATACCAGTACAAGGAAGTTTAATACCAGGAGTGAGTAAACCAGTACAAGGGAGTTTAATACCAGGAGTGATTATACCAGTACAAGAGAGCTTAATACGAGGAGTGAGTATACCAGTGCAAGGGAGTTTAATACCAGGAGTGAGTAAACGAATACAAGGGAGTTTAATATCAGGAGTGAGAATACCAGTACAAGAGAGTTTAATAGAAGGAGTGAGCATGCCGGTACAAGGGAGTTTAATTCCAGTGTAAAAAAATGGAGTTTAATACCAGGAGAGAGAATACCAGTCCAAGGGAGTTTAATACAAGGAGTGAGTATACCAGTACAAGGGAGTTTAATTCCAGGAGTGAGTATACCAGTACAAGGGAGTTTAATACCAGGAGTGAGTATACCAACACAAAAGAGTTTAATACTAGGAGTGAGTATACCAGTACAAGGGAGTTTAATACCAGGAGTGAGTATACCAACACAAGGGAGTTTAATACTAGGAGTGAGTATACCAGTACAAGGGAGTTTAATACAAGGAATATACCAGTACAAGGGAGTTTAATACAAGGACTATACAAGTACAAGGGAGTTTAATACCAGGAGTGAGTATACCAGTACAAGGGAGTTTAATGCCAGGAGTGAGTATACCAGTACAAGGGAGTTTAATACCAGGAGTGAGTGTACCAGTACTAGTGAGTTAAATACCAGGAGTATACAACTAAAAGAAAGTGAGTATACCAGTACAAGGGAGTTTAATACAAGGAGTGAGTATATCAGAAAGAGAGAGTTCAATACCTGGAATGAGTATACCAGTAGAAGAGAGTTTAATTTTTTTTTAAAACCCATGAGAGAGTATACAAATACAAGGGAGATTAATACCAAGAGTAAGAATATCAGTACAAGGGAGTTTAATACCAGGAGTGAGTATACAAGTACAAGAGAGTATAGTACCAGGAGTGAGTGTTCCAGTTCAAGGGAGTTTAATACCAGGCGTGAGAATACCAGTACAAGGGAGTTTAATACAAGGAGTGAGATACCGTAAAAGAGAGTTTAATACCAAAAGTGTGTATACCAGTACAAGGGCAGTTTAATTCCAGGATACAAGATGAGTATACAGTGCATGAGTTAGTTTTATTACCAGGAGTGAGTACACCAACACAAGGGAGTTTAACACTATTAGTGAGTATACCAGTACATGGGAGTTTAATATCGGGAGTATACAAGAAGAAGGGAGTTTAATACCAGGAGTGAGTATACCAGTACAAGGGAGCTTAATACCAGAGTTATACAAGTACAATGGGTTTATACAGGACTGAGCATATCAGCTACACAAGTTACAAAGGAAGTTTAATTCTGGGAGTGAGTATATCAGTAATGGAGTTTTAGTACTAGGAGTGTGAATACCAACACCAGAGAGTTTAATTCCAGGAGTGAGTATACCAGTACAAGGGAGTTTAACACAAGGAGTAAGAATACCAGTCCAAGAGAGTTTAATACCAGGAGTGAGTATACCAGTAACAAGGGAGTTTAATTCCAGGAGTGAGTATACCAGTACAAGGGAGTTAAATACCGAAGTAAGTATTCCAACCGCTAGGGAGTTTAATGCAAGAGTGAGAATAAAAGTACAAGGGATTTTAAAACGGAAGTGGTAAAAACAGTAAAAGGGAGTTTATGTTTGGAGGGAGTATACCGTACAGGGAATTTAATACCAAAGTGAGTTTTAAACCAATACAAGGGTGTTTAGTCCCCAAGATTGATACACCTACAAGGGTTTTTTAATTTCCGGGGAGTATACCAGAAAAAGGGGTTTTCAATACGGGGATGAGTATTTCAGAAAAATGGATTTAATCCCAGGAGGAGATAAAAGTCAAGGGAGTTTTTAAACAAGGAAAGTGGTTTACCATACAATGATTTTAAATACAGGGTGGTATACTATTGCAAGGGATTTAATAACAGGAGTGAGTATACCAGTACAAAAAGTTTAATTTTCCCGGGAGAGTAAACCATAAAAGGGGAGTTTAATACCAGGAGGATTATACCAGTACAAGAATTTTTAATACGAGAGTGGTTTCCTGCAAGGGAGTTTATACCAGGAATAAAAAACAATACAAGGGAGTTAAATATCAGGAGTGGTATACCATACAAAGGGAGTTTAACAGAAGAGTGTATGCAGTACAAGGAAGTTTAATTCCAGTGTAAAAAAAAAAAATGGAGTTTAATACCAGGAAGAGAATCCCCAAACAAAAAGGATTTAAATTCCGGGAGTGATATACCATAAAAAGGGGTTTTAAAATCCCAGGTGAGAATACCATCCAAGGGAGTTAATACAAGGAGTAGTAACCATACATGGAAAAATTTCCAGGAGTGAGTATACCAGCAAGGGGTTTAAACCCGGGATGAGTATACCAACCAAAAAGTTTAATACAGGATGGTATCCCAGTAAAAGGGATTTAAAAAAAGGGAGGATTTAACTATTGCAAGGGATTTTAAAACCCAGGAGTGAGAACCAGTACAAGGAATTTTAAATACCGGGTGAGTAAACCATACAAGGAGTTTAATCCAGGAGTGATATACCAGTACAAGAATTTTTAATACGAGGGTGAGATACCAGTGCAAGGAGTTTAATACCAGGAGTGAGTAAACGAATACAAGGGAGTTTAATATCAGGAGTAGTATCCAGTAAAGGGAGTTTAAACAAGGAGTGATACCAGTACAAGGAAGTTTAATTCCATGTAAAAAAAAATGGATTTTAAAATACCTGGAAGAGTACCAAACGAGTTTAATTCCAAGTGTGTATCCAGTAAAAGGATTTAATACCAAGGGGAAATACCATCCAGGAGTTTAATCAAGGGGGGGGGGTTCCATTCAATGGTTTTTGGGGGTAAAAAGTAACAAAGGGAGTTTAATGGATTTGGTTTAAAAAAAAAGTTTTTGGGGGGGGGGGGTTTTTGGGGTTTTGGGGGTTAAAAAAGGGGTTTTTATGGTGGTTACAGTAAGGGAGTTTAATACAAGGAAAATACCTACAAGGGGGTTTAATAAAAGGGACTTACAAGTAAAGAGAGTTTAATCCCAGGAGTGTTTTAAAACAGTACAACGATTTTAAATTTCCCAAAGGGTGAGTATCCATAAAAGGGAGTTTAATACCAGGATGAGTATCCCCAACACAAAGGAGGTAATACTGGGAAAAGGTATAAAAACAGGGGTTTTAACACTTGATAGGTATACTGTACAAGGATTTAATCCTGGATAAAAAGACACACAAAGGATTTTTTAATACCGGGTCATTAACCAAATAAAAAGGGAGTTTAGTCCCCAGGTGAGTATACCATTAAAAGAGCTTAATACGAGGAGTGATATAGCATGCAAGGAGTTTAATATAGGAGTGAATAAACCCTTTACTAGGGATTTTTAATAAAAGGAAGGGGCATAACTAAAAAGGAGTCCCCGGGGATAAAATATACATACGGGGGGGAATTAATACCAGGAGTAGTGTCCATTAAAAGGGGGTTTTAAACACCGGGTGTGAGTATAAGAGAAAAAGAATTTTTAATTCCAAGAGTAAATAAAACAGTACAAGGGATTTAATACTAGGAGTGATTTAACAGTACAAAGAAGTTTATTACCAGGATGGGAAAAACCTTGGAAGGATTTTTTAACCCGGGAGTGGTAAGAAAAAAAAGGGTTTAATACAAGAGTGATATACCCGTCAAAGGATTTTAAAACCTGGGTGAGATACTAGTCAAAAAGTTTAAAAACCGGATGGTATACCAGTAGGGGAAGTTTAATCCAAGGAGTTATTACCAAACGGGGGGACTTTAAACCAAGAGTGGTTTTCCAGGAAAGGGATTTTAATACCAGGAGTGAGTATACCAGTGCGGGAAGTATTACCAGGAGAGAGTACAAAGTAAAAGGAATTTTTCCGGGAATTATATCTTAAAAGGGGAGTTTAATACCGGGAATGGCATACCATTACAAGAGTTTAATTCAAGGTGTATACCAAATACAAGATTTTAATACCAGGATGAGCAACCAAAAACAAGGAGTGTAATCCCGGAAAAGGTAAACGTACAAAGATTTATAATGCCAGGAGGAGAATCCCATTACAAGGGAGTTTAATACCAGGAGGGTTACCATTGCAAGGGTTTTAATCCCAGGAAGTGTATCCAGTAAAAGGGGACTTTAAACCTGGATGATAAAAACCATTAAAGGGGGAGTTTAATTCCAGGAGGAGTAAAACAGTACAAGGGGTTTAAACCAGAGGAGAACCAGTACAAGGGATTTTAAAAGGAAATATAAAAAAGGGAGTTTAAAAAAGGGAAATGCGGTTTAACCCGGAGTAGATCCGAAAAATTTAAAATTTTCTGGATGGAAAAACCAAGGGGAATCCCGGCGAGTAAAAAACGGATTTTAATCCAGGATTGAGTTTCCAAAAACAAAAAATTTAATACAGGAGTGGGTCCCATTTTAAAGAGTTAAAAACCCAGGGGGGTTTCCCCAGTACAAGGAGTTTAATCCGGGAGTGAGAAAAACATTACAAGGGAGTTTAATACCAAAAGGAATAATAAAAAGGGTTAATCCCGGAGGGATATAAATTACAGGGGTTTTAATAAATGGTTCCATTTTAAGATTAAAACCAGGAGTTCCCAGTAAAAGGAGTTTAATCCCAGGTGAGAAAAACCAAAAAGGGATTTTAAAAAAAGGGTGAGATCCCATAAAGGGATTTTAAATTTCCAGAGTGAATCAAGTAAAGGGTTTAATCCCCAGAAGTGAGTACCCAAACAAGGGAGAAAAACCCCAGATGGAATAAAGTACAGAAAGTTAAAACCAGGAGTTTTTCGGGAAGGGTTTTACCAGAGTGGGGAAACCAGTAAAAAAGGGAGTTAATACAAAAAGTAAACATAAAAGGAGTTTAATCCCAAAATGAGTAACCAGTAAAAGGGGATTTAATTCGGGAGTGAAAAACCAAAAAAAGGATTTTTAAAACCAGGAGTAGAAAAAAAAACAAAGGGGATTTTTCCATATGAGTTTTACCAGTACAGGGAGTTTTTAATAAAAAATAAAAAAATTTTTTTAAAATAAAATTTATTAAAGTAAAATTTTTTAAAAAATTTAATAATTTTTTAAAATTTTTAAACAAAATATTTTATTTAAAAAATTTATTTTATTTTTTTAAATTTTTAAAAATTTTTTTTTTTTTAAAATTTTTAAAATTTTTTCCCAGGATGAGTATACCAGTAAAAGGGGAGTTTAATACCAGGAGAAAATCCAGTCCAAGGAGTTTAATACCAGGTGAGTATACCAGTACAAGGGAGTTTAAAACACCGGGAGAAAATCCAGTCCAAGGGATTTAATCCAGGATGGTTTCCCAGTACAATGGAGTTTAATTCCAGAGTGAGATACCATTACAAGGGTTTTAATGCAAGGAGAAAACCCAGTAAAGGGAGTTTAAATCAGGAGTGAGTATAGGGGACAAGGAGTTTAATTCCAGGTGTGAGTATACCAGAAAAGGGGGAGTTAATCCCAGGAGTGAAAAACTGCCATGGGAGTTTAATACTAGGAGTGACTATAAAAAACAGGGGAGTTTAAAACGGGAGTATGCAGTACAAGAGACTTAAAAAGGGGATTGAGTATACCAGTGCAAGGAGTTTAATATGGGAGTGAGTAAACAGTAAATGGATTTTTAATACCAGTAGTAAAAAAGAAGAGAGCTTAATAGGGGGAGTTAGTATACTATACAGGGATTTAATACGGAGTGGTATAACAGTAAAGGGAGTTTAATACCAGGGTGATATACCAGTACTAGGAGTTTAATCCAGGAGTGAGTATCCCGTACAAGAATTTTTAAAAAAAAAAGGAGTGAGTATACCAGTACAGGGGAGTTTAATTAAAACAGTAAGTATACCAGTGCAAAGGAGTTTTTGCAAGGAGTGAGTTAACAGTAGGGGGGTTTTTAATACCAGGGTGAAAAAACCATAAAAGGGAAATTTTAAATACCAGGAGTGGTTACCAGTAAAAGGGGGTTTTAACACCAAAGGAGCATAGCTTCAAAGGAATTTAAAAACAAAGTGAGAATAAAAGTAAAGGGAGTTTTAATCGGAAGTGAGTATAACGTAAAAGGGGTTTATTGTAGGAGTGAGAAAACCTAAAAAGGGAATTTTAATACCAGGAGTGGTATCCAATAAAAGGGGGTTTTTAGTCCAAAGATTGGTACCCCAGTACAAGGATTTAATTTCCCAGGAGTAAAAACCAGTAAAAAGGGTTAATACGAGGAGTAGTTTTTCAGAAAATGGGTAAAATCCGGGGAGTATATCCAGTAAAAGGGGTTTAAACAAGGATGATTTTAAACCAAAAAAGTGAGTTTAAAAACAAAAAGGGAGTATACTATTGCAAGGGGTTTTTAAGGGGTGAGTAACCAGTACAAGGAATTTAATCCCAGGAGTGGTAAACCCAGTACAAGGGGAGTTTAATACCGGGGGTTTTAACCCATACAAGAGAGTTTAATACAGGAGTGGTATCCCAGTGCAAGGGAGTTTAATACCGGGAATGAGAAACGAATAAAGGGAGTTGTTTTCGGGAGTGAGTAACCAGAAAGGGGATTTTAAACAAAGGAGTGTTCCCAGAAAAGGGAAATTTAATTCCATGTAAAAAAAAAAATGGAGTTTAATACCAAAGGGAGAGAATACCAACCAAAGGAGTTTAATTAGGAGTGGTTTACCATAAAAAGGGGAGAATCCCAAGGGGAAAACCAGCCCGGGGGTTTAATACAGGGGGATATCCAGTAAAATGGGAAAAAAAATTCCAGGAGTGGAAACCCCGAAAGGGGGGTTTAATCCCAGGAGTGATTTAAAACCCAACACAAAAGAGTTTAAATACTGGGAGTGAGTATACCAGTCAAGGGAGTTTAATAAAAGGAGTGGTAACTATTGAAGGGTTTTTAAAATACGGGGTGAGTATACCATACAAGGAGTTTAAAAAACCAGGAGTGAGAAAACCATACAAGGGAGTTTAAAACCAGGAGTGATTATACCATACAGAATTTTAAATACGGGGAGGGGAGTTAAACCAGTGCAAGGGAGTTTAAAACCAGGGGGGTAAACGAATACAAGGGAGTTTAATATCAGGAGTGAGTATCCCAGTACAAGGGAGTTTAACAAAAGGGAGTGAATCCCAGTACAAGGAAGTTTAATTCCGTGAAAAAGAAAAAAATGGAGTTTAAACCTGGGAGGAATACCAACAAAAAGGAGTTTTTTCCAGGAGTTTTAACCAGTACAAAGGTTTAATAGCGAGGGGAGAATCCCACCAAGGAGTTTAATACAAGGAGTGAGATACCATTCAAGGGATTTTTTAATTCCCGGTGAGTTCCCATAAAAGGGAGTTTAATTCCAGGGGAGTATCCCAACAAAAAGAGTTTAATACTAGGAGTGAAAAATACAGTAAAAGGGATTTTAATTCCGGGAGTGAGATCCCAAAACCAAAAGGGGAGTTTAATACAGGAGTGAGATCCCAGTACAAGGGATTTTAATAAAAGGGAAATTTACCAAAAAAGGGATTTAAACAAGGACTATCAAGTCAAAGAGTTTAAACCAGGATGAGTAAAAAGGGACAAGCGTTTTTAATTCCAGGAGTGAGTATCCAAAAAGGGAGTTTATCCCAGGAGTGAGTTACCAACACAAAGGGGGTTTAATACTGGGAGAGAGTATAACATACAGCGGAGTTTAACACTTAAAAGGTATACTAGTAAAAGGGAGTTTTTTACCTGAGTGAGTTGACAGCACAAAGGGTTTAATCCCAGGATTTTTAAACCCAGTAAAAGGGGGTTTTAGTACCAGGGTGGTATACCAGTTTTAAGAGAGCTTAATACGAGGAGTGGAAAGCAGCAAGGGTTTAATACTAATAAATATAACCTTTACAGGATTTAATACAAAAAAAGGGCATAACGTAAAAAGGGAGTCCCAGGAGTAAAAACCATACAAGGATTTAAATCCCGGGAGGAGTGTCTTTACAAGGGATTTTAACCCTGGGTGAGTATAAGATAAAAAAAGTTTAATTTCCAAGAGGAAAATAACAGTACAAAGGGGGGAGTTTAATACTAAAAAGTGGTGTAACAGAACAAAAGTTTATTACCAGGGTAGGTACCCATGAAGGGAGTTTAAACCCCTGGAGGAGTATACAGAAAAAAGGATTTTTAATAAAAGGGAGTGAGTATAGCCGTAAAAAGGGAGTTAAAACCCTGGGTAAAGTATACTATTTACAAAAAAAGTTTAATACCGGGATGAAAATACCAGTAAGAGGAATTTTAATACCGAGTTGTAACCAATACGGGGGACTTTAACCCAAGAGTGAGTATCCAGTGAAGGGGGTTTTTAAATACCGGAGGGGTTTATACCATGCGGGGAAGTTTTAATACAGGGAGATACACAGTAAAAGGGGAAATTTTAATTCCAGGAAATTAGTATACTAGTACAAGGGAGTTTAATCCCAAAATGAGATCCCATTAAAAGTGATTTAAATTTCAAGGTGTACCAAATACAAGAGTTATTACCAGGAGTGAGCATACCAAACAAGGGAGTGTAATACCAGGAGAGAGAAAAAACAGTAAAAGAGTTAATGCCGGAGTGAGAATACCATTACAAGGGGTTTAATACCGGAGTGGTATACCATTGCGGGGGTTTTTTAATCCCAGGAATGTGTATCCCAGTAAAAAGGGATTTTTAATACGAGGAGTGAGTATTTCAGAAAAATGGAGTATAATACCAGGAGTGAGTATACCAGTACAAGGGAGTTTAATACAAGGAGTGAGTTTACCAGTACAAGTGAGTTTAATAACAGGAGTGAGTATACTATTGCAAGGGAGTTTAATAACAGGAGTGAGTATACCAGTACAAGGAAGTTTAATACCAGGAGTGAGTAAACCAGTACAAGGGAGTTTAATACCAGGAGTGATTATACCAGTACAAGAGAGTTTAATACGAGGAGTGAGTATACCAGTGCAAGGGAGTTTAATACCAGGAGTGAGTAAACGAATACAAGGGAGTTTAATATCAGGAGTGAGTATACCAGTACAAGGGAGTTTAACACAAGGAGTGAGTATGCCAGTACAAGGAAGTTTAATTCCAGTGTAAAGAAAAAAAGGAGTTTAATACCAGGAGAGAGAATACAAACAAAGAGTTTAATCAAGGGTATACCAGTACAAGGAGTTTAATACCAGAGTGAGAATATCCAGTCAAGGAGTTTAATACCAGGAGTGAGTATACCAGTACAAGGAGTTTAATCAGAGGAGTATACCAGTACAAGGGAGTTTAATACCAGGAGTGAGTATACCAGTACAAAGAGTTTAATACCAGGAGTGAGTATACCAGTACAAGGGAGTTTAATACCAGGAGTGAGTATACCAACACAAGGGAGTTTAATACTAGGAGTGAGTATACAAGTACAAGGGAGTTTAATACAAGGAATATACCAGTACAAGGGAGTTTAATACAAGGACTATACAAGTACAAGGGAGTTTAATACCAGTAGTGAGTATACCAGTACAAGCGAGTTTAATTCCAGGAGTGAGTATACCAGTACAAGGGAGTTTAATACCAGGAGTGAGTATACCAACACAAAGGAGGTTAATACTAGGAGAGAGTATAACAGTACAACGGAGTTTAACACTATGAGTAGGTAACAAGTACAAGGGAGTTTAATACCGGAGTGTATACAGCACAAAGGAGTTTAATACCAGGAGTATATATACCAGTACAAGGAGTTTATACCAGGAGTGCGTATACCAGTACAAGAGAGCTTAATACAAGGAGTGAGTATAGCAGTGCAAGGGAGTTTAATACTAGGAGTGAATATAACCTTTACTAGGGAGTTTAATACAAGGAATGGGCATAACAGTACAAAGGAGTTAAACCAGAGTGAGTATACCAGTACAAGGAATTTAATACCAGAGTGAGTGATACAGTACAAGGGAGTTTAACAACAGGTTAAGTAAGAGATATATAAAGAGTAACAAAGAAGTTTAATCCAGAGTGAGTATACAGTACAAGGGAGTTTAATACAAGGAAGTGAGTATACAGTAAAAGGAGTTTAATACCAAGAAGTGGTATACCAGTAAAAGGGAGTTTAAACCAGGAGTGAATAGCCAGTAAAAGGAGTTTAATACCAGGAGTGAGTATAACAACACAAGGAGTTTAAACATGAGTGAGTATACAGTACAAGGAGTTTAATACCAGAGTGAGTATACCAGTAAGAAGGAAGTTTAATACCAGGAGTTGTATACCAAGTACAGGGAGTTTAATACCAGAGTGAGTATACAGTACAAGGGAGTTTAATACAGAAGTGAGTATCCAGTACAAGGAAATACTTCAGGGAGTGAGTATACAGTAAGGGAGTTTAATCCAGGAGTAGATACCAGTCACAAGGGAGTTTAATACCAGATATGAGTATACCAGTACAAGGGAGTTTAATTCAGGAGTAGTATACCAGTACAAGGAGTTTAATACCAATAGTGAGTATACCAGTACAAGGGAGTTTAATACCAGGAGTGAGTATACCAGTACAAGGGAGTTTAATACCAGGAGTAAGAATACCAGTCCAAGGGAGTTTAATACCAGGAGTGAGTATACCAGTACAAGGGAGTTTAATACCAGGAGTGAGTATACCAGTACAAGGGAGTTTAATGCAAGGAGTATACCAGTACAAGGGAGTTTAATATCAGGAGTGAGTATACCGGTACAGGGAGTTTAATTCCAGATGTGAGTATACCAGAACAAGGGAGTTTAATACCAGAGTGAGTATACCAGTACATGGGAGTTTAATATCAGGAGGACTATAACAGTAGAAGGAGTTTAATACAGGAGATGTCCAGTACAAGGGAGTTTAATACCAGGATGTGAGTATACCAGTACAAGGAGTTATATAATATTACAGTACAATGGAGTTATACCAAGTATACAAGTCAAGAGAGTTTAATTACGGGAGTAGTATACAGTACAAGGGAGTTTAAACAAGGAGTGAATAACAGTACAAGGGAGTTTAATACCAGGAGTGAGATAACAGTACAAAGAGTTTACCAGGAGTGAGAATACAGTACAAGGGAATTTAATTACCAGAGTGAGTATACCAGTACAAGGGAGTTTAATCCAGGATGAGATATAACCAGTACAAGGAGTTTAATTCAGGAGTATACCAGTAAAAGTAGAGGTTAATAACGAAGGAGCTAGTATACAGTCAAGGAGTTAAACAGAGTGAGTTACAGTACAAGAGTTTAATACAGGAGTGAGTATACAGTACAAGGAGTTTAATACCGAGTAGTACATACAAGGGAGTTTAATAACTAGAGTGAGTATAACATTACAAGGAGTTTAATACCAGGAGATACAGTACAAGAGTTTAATACAGTAGTATACCAGTACAAGGAGTTTAATACCAGGAGTGAGTATACCAGTACAAGGAAGTTTAATAAAAAGGAGTGAGTATACCAGTACAGAGGAGTTTAATTCAAACAGTAAGTATACCAGTGCAAAGGAGTTATTGCAAGGAGTGAGTATAACAGTACAGGGGAGTTTAATACCAGGAGTGAGTATACCAGTACAAGGGAATTTAATACCAGGAGTGAGTATACCAGTACAAGGGAGTTTAACACCAGAAGTGAGCATAGCAGTTCAAAGGAATTTAATAACAAGAGTGAGAATAAAAGTACAAGGGAGTTTAATAACGGAAGTGAGTATAACAGTAAAAGGGAGTTTATTGCTAGGAGTGAGTATACCAGTACAAGGGAATTTAATACCAGGAGTGAGTATACCAATACAAGGGTGTTTATTACCAAGATTGAGTACACCAGTACAAGGGAGTTTAATTCCAGGAGTATATACCAGTAAAGGGGTTAATACAGGAGTGAGTATTTCAAACAAATGAGTTAATACAGGAGTGAGTATACCAGTACAAGGGAGTTTAATACAGGAGTGAGTTACCAGTACAAGTGAGTTTAATAACAGGAGTGAGTATACTATTGCAAGGGAGTTTAATACCAGGAGTGAGTATACCAGTACAAGGAAGTTTAATACCAGGAGTGAGTAAACCAGTACAAGGGAGTTTAATACCAGGAGTGATTATACCAGTACAAGAGAGTTTAATACGAGGAGTGAGTATACCAGTGCAAGGGAGTTTAATACCAGGAGTGAGTAAACGAATACAAGGGAGTTTAATATCAGGAGTGAGTATACCAGTACAAGGGAGTTTAACACAAGGAGTGATATGCCAGTACAAGGAAGTTTAATTCCAGTGTAAAGAAAAAAATGGAGTTTAATACCAGGAGAGAGAATACCAACACAAAGGAGTTTAATTCCAGGAGTGTGTATACCAGTACAAAGGAGTTTAATACCAGAGGTAAGACCAGTCCAAGGGAGTTTAATACAAGGAGTGAGTATACCAGTACAATGGAGTTTAATTCCAGGAGTGAGTATACCAGTACAAGGGAGTTTAATACCAGGAGTGAGTATACCAACACAAAAGAGTTTAATACTAGGAGTGAGTATACAGTACAAGGGAGTTTAATTCCAGGAGTAGTATACCAACACAAGGAGTTTATACTAGGAGTGATATACCAGTACAAGGGAGTTTAATACAAGGAATATACCAGTACAAGGGAGTTTAATACAAGGACTATACAAGTACAAGGAGTTTAATACCAGGAGTGAGTATACAGTACAAGCGAGTTTAATTCCAGGGTGATATACAGTACAAGGAGTTTAATACCAGGAGTAGTATACCAAACAAAGGGGTTAATACTAGGAGGAGTATAACAGTACAGGAGTTTAAACTATGAGTAAGGTATACTAGTTACAAGGGAGTTTAATACTGGAGTCGATACAAAAAGGAGTTTAATACCAGGAGTCATTATACCAGTACAAGGGAGTTTAGTACCAGGAGTGAGTATACCAGTACAAGAGAGCTTAATACGAGGAGTGAGTATAGCAGTGCAAGGGAGTTTAATACTAGGAGTGAATATAACCTTTACTAGGGAGTTTAATACAAGGAGTGGGCATAACAGTACAAAGGAGTACCAGGAGTGAGTATACCAGTACAAGGAATTTAATACCAGGAGTGAGTGTACCAGTACAAGGGAGTTTAACACAGGTGTGAGTATAAGAGTAAAAAGAAGTTTATTTCCAAGAGTGAATATTAACAGTACAAGGGAGTTTAATACTAGGAGTGAGTATAACAGTACAAAGAAGTTTAATACAGGTAGTAGGATTACAAGTGGAGGAGGTTTAACACGGAGTGAGTAACAGTAAAAAGGATTTAATACCAGGAGTGAGTATACGTACAAAGGATTTTAAAACGGAGTGAGTTACAGTACAAAGAGTTTAATACCAGGAGTGAGTATACCAGTAAAGGAAGTTAATACAGGAGTTAGTATACCATACAGGGACTTTAACACCAAGTGAGTATACCAGTCAAGGGAGTTTAATACCAGGAGTGATATACCAGTTAGGGAGTTATACCAGGAGAGAGTACACAAGTAAAAGGGAATTTAATCCAGGAGTGAGTATCCCAGTACAAGGGATTTAAATCCCGGGATGGTATCCCTACAAGGAAGTTTAACCCCAAGGAGTAAAAACCATAAAAGGAGTTTAATCCAAAAGTTTACCAGAAAAAGGATTTAAAATCCAGGAGTGAGTATCCCAACGGGGATTTAATCCAGGATTTTTAACCATACAAGGGGTTTTTAATATAGGAGTGATTAAAAACTAAAAGGGGGATTTAAACCCGGGAGGAGATACAACAAAGTTTAATCAGAGTGAGTATAAAGTAAAAGGGGTTTAATAAGGAGTTAAAAGGGATTTAAAATCGGGAAATAAAAGTACAAAAATTTAATACCGGGTGAGATACCAAAAAGGGGAGTTTTTCGAGTGAGTAACCTAAAGGGATTTTAATCCAGGATATCCATAAAAGGAGTTTAACCAGAGTGAGATCAAAAAAAGGATTTAATACCAGGAGGGAGTTACAATTTTAAAGAGTTTAAACCGGGAGTATCCTTCAAGGGAGTTTAAACCAGGATGGAAAAACCAGTACAAGGGAGTTTAATCAGAAGGAGTATCCAGCAAGGTTTTAACCAAAAGTAGTAACCATACAAGGGAGTTTAATTCCGGGAGTGTTTAACCGTAAGGATTTTTAAACGGGAGTATACCATAAAAGGGAAGTTTAAACCAGGTGGTAAAAAAAGGAGTTTTAATCAGGGGAGTAACCAAAAGATTTTTAAAACCGGAGTGAGATCAGTAAAAAGGGAGTTTAAAAAGAAAACAAAAGGGAATAAAAAGTTAAAGGGTTTAAATTCGGGTGATTCCAGTCAAGGGAGTTTAAACCAGGATAGATACCAGTCAAGGGAGTTTAATACAAAAGTGAGTATACCAAAAAAATTTAAAAACCAAGTGGTAACCAGTAAAAGGGGGTTTTAAAACCGGGAGTAAAAACCAAAAAGGATTTTTAAACAGGAGTAGTAACCAAAAAAGGGAGTTTAAACAGGAAAATACCAGTAAGGGGGGTTAATACAGGGATAACAAAAAGGGGGTTTAATCCAGGAGTGATTTCCCAGTACAAGGGAGTTTAATCCAAGAGAAAGACAAGGGTTTAATCAAGAGTGAGATCCAAAAAAGATTATTGGGAGTGGTTATCAAAAAAGGAGTTTAAACGGAGTAGAACTCAAGGGTTTAATCCCTGGATAAAAACCAACAGGGGATTTAATCCAGGAGTATTCCAATACAAGGGATTTAAAAACCCGGATAGATCCCACCAAGGGATTTTAAAATACGGAGTGAATACCAGAACAGGGAGTTTAAACGGGAAGAAAAAACCCCCAAATTTAAACGGGATTTAAAACATCGGGTTTAACCCCGGATGATTACCATCGGGGTTTTTAATAAAGCCCCCTCAAGGGGTAAAAAAATTTATTATCTTTTTTCCGGTATTCCCTTTTAAACAAATCCGACGGATATTAAAAGATAAAAAATACGGGGATTTTAAAAGGTGCAAAAAATTTTTAATACAAAAGGAGTAAAAACATTAAAAGGGGAGTTTAAAACGGGAGTGGTATAACTCCCAAGGTTTTAAACCAGAGTATACAGTAAAAAGGGAATATACAGTATATCCAAAAAGGGGATTTAAACGGAGAGAAAAATAAAAAGGAGTTTAATCCCAGGGTGAGTATAACAGAACAAAGAAGTCTTTAATACCAGGTAGTAGGTATACAATGTGGTGAAGAGAGGTTAAAACACCTGGAGTGATTAGAGTCAGTAAAAAGGATTTTAATACCAGGGGAAGAGTATAAGCCGTACAAAAGGATTTAAACGTGGAGTGAGTATACTAGTACAAATATTTTTAATACCAGGAGGAGTATAACCATCACACAGGAAAGTTAATACAGGCGTAGTATACCATACAGTGGGACTTAACACCAAAGTGAGTTATACTAGTGAGCAAGGGATTTGAATACCAGGATGATATACCATTGTAGGTAATATAATACCAGGATAGATACACAAGTAAAAAGGGAACTTTAATTCCATGAATTAGTATAATACCATACAAGGGAGTTTTATACCACAATGACATACCATTACAAGTGAGTTTAATATCAAGATGTGATACCAATACAAGATTTATTACCCCGAGTGAGCATACAGAACAAGGAGTGTAATACCAGGAAAGTATAACAGTACAAGAGAGTATTAATGCCAGGAGTGATAATTTCCAGTAGAAGGGAGTTGAATACCAGGATGATATACCGGTACAAGAAAATTTTAATAACAGATGAGATACCATTACAAGGGATTTTAATGTACCAGAATAGTATACATTACAAGGGACTGTTAATTAACCTTGAGTGAGTATACCAGTTGAAGGGGAGTTTTAAAAATAACCAGATTGAGAAACAACAACACAAGGGAGTTTTAACAACTATGAAGTGAGTAAATCACAGTACAGTGGGAGTTTAATATCAGGAGTAACCAGAAGAAGATAGAGTTTAATTACCGTCATTACAGAGTCAAGTGTAACCATTACAAGGGAGTATTAATACCATGAGTATGCAAGAACAATGAGGATTTAATACAAGAAGTTTGATTATAGCCATACAAGGGAAATTTAATCTGGGAGTGAGTGAGTAATCATACAAGGGATGGTTTTAACAACCAGGAGTATAGAATACAGTCCCAAGGGAGTTATAAATACCAGGAGTTGAGTAATACAATGTACAGGGAAGTTTAGACACCTAGATTAGGAATACCATTCCATGGAGTTTTAATACCAGGAGTATAGTAACCATTCCAAGGTATTATTCAGGAGTGACGTATAACCATACAAGGGATTTTAATTCCAGGAGTATATCATAAAAGGAGGATTCAATACAGGAGTGATATTTAAGTTAAAAATGGAGTATAATAACCAGGATGAGAGTTTTACCATACAAGTGAGTTTAATAACAGAGTGAGTTATACAATTGCAAGGGAGTTTAATACAAGTGGAGTATAACACCGTACAAGAAGTTTTAATTCCATGAGTGAGTAAACCATACAAGGATTTAAATACCAGAGTGATTATACCAGTACAAGAGAGGTTTAATATCAGGAGTGAAGTATACCAGAAGGGAGTTTAATACCAGGGAGTGAGTAAAGCGAAAACAAGGGAGTTTAATCTATCCAGATGAGTATATACCATTACAAGAGTTTAACATAAGGAGTGATATGCCAGTACCAATTAAGTTTAATTCCCAGTCGCTAAAGAAAAATGCGGAGTATAATACCGGGAAGAGAATACCGAACACAAAGGAGTTTAATTCCAGGAGTGGTATACCAGTACAAAGGAGTTTTATTCCAGAGGGAGAATTAACCAGTCCCCAAGGGAGTTATAATACAACGAGTGAGTATACCAGGTGACAATGGAGTTTAATTCCTGAATGATAAATCGCAGGTAAAAGGCGTTTAATACAGGAGTCTGACGTATAGCAAAACACAAAATAGTTTTAAAATACTAGGATAGGTATACCAGTAACATATGGAGGTCTAATTCCAGGATGATTATAAAACCAACACAAGGAGTTCTAATACTATGTAGTGAGTATTACATAGTACAAGGAGTTTAATAAACAAGGAATATACCAGTACAAGTAGTTTAATACAAGGACTATACAAGTAAGGAGGGAGTTAATACCAGTAATTGAGTAGATACCAGTACAGTTTACGAGTTGTTAATTAATACCAGGATTATTATACCAGTACAAGGAAGTTTTAATAACCAAGTGAGTATACGCAACCACAGAATTGCGGCGTTAATACTAGGAGAGAGTATAGACCAGTACAGCGGATTTAACACTATGAGTAGGTACATCTAGTACATGGGAGGTTAAAACCGGGATGAGTAAGACATGCACCAAAGAGATTTTAATACCAGGATCATTATACCATACAAGGGAGTTTAGTAACAGGAGTGCGTAACCAGTTCACAAGAGCTTATAACGAGGATTGAGTAATAGAGTGCAAGGAGTTAATTACTATGAGTGAATTACCCTTTACTAAGGGAGTTTAATACAAGGATAGGGCATAAACATACAGAGAGGAAGTACCAGGATGATTATACCATACAAGGAATTTAATAACCCAGATGAGCGTAACCATACAAGGGATTTTTAACTCACCAGGTGTGAAGTATAAGAGTAAAAAAGTAGTTTATTTCAAAGTGAATATACAGTACAATGGAGTTTTAAAATACTAAGTATATAAAACAGTACATAAGAAGCTTTAATACCAGGAGTAGGAATAACCATGGAAGGGAGTTAACACCTGGATTGAGTATAGCATAAAAAGGAGTTTAATATACCAGAGTGAGTATATGCCGTACAAATGAGTAAAAAAAACGTGGGTTTGAGTATACTAACAAAGTATATTTAATACCAGGAAGTGAATATACAATAAGAGGAAGTTTTAATACCAGAGTTAGTATACCAATTACAGGGGACTTTAACAAGCCAAGAGTATGAGTATACCAGAGCAAGGGAGTGTAAATGACCAGTGATGGAGTATACCAATACAGGAACTTTTAACACCAAAGATAGTAAACCAGTGCAAGAGTGTAATAACCCAGGAGTTGAGTATACCATGCAGGGAAGTATAATACCAGGAGAGAGAGGCACAAGTAAAAGGATTTAATTCCAGGAATTAGTATAAACAGTACAAGGGAGTTTAATACAGGAATGAGCATGAAAACCTTTACAAGTGAGTTTAATTCAGATGTATAACCAATAACAAGATTTATTACCAGAGTGAGCATACCAAACAAGGGAGTGTAATACCAGGAAGAGAGTATAACAGTACAAGAGAGTATAATGCCAGGAGTGGAGAATCCAGTAGAAGGAGGTTGAATACCAGCTTGAGTATACCGCACAAAGAAGTTTAAAATAACAGGAGTGAGAATACCATTACAATGGATTTAATACAAGGAATGAATTATACCGTGTAACCAAGGGACTTTAATACCTGGAGTGAGTCTACCGAGTTTGATTAGGGATTTAATACCAGGAGTGATACAACAAAGCACAAGAAGTTTTAACACTTATATGATATACCAGTACATGGGAGTTTGAATATCAGAGTAATACAGAAGAAGATGAGTTTAATACCAGAGTGAGTGTACCATACAAGGATTTTAATACCGAGGAGTATGCAAGTACAATGGAGAGTTTTAATAAAATAAAGTGAGTATGCCAGTACAAGGAAATTAATTCTGTGAGTGAGTATTATCAGTGCAAGGAGTTTTAACACCAGAGTAAGAATAACCATCCAAGGGAGTTTTAATACCAATAGTGAGAGTACTCACCATACAAGGGAGTTTAATTCCAGGATGTGTAATAACCGTACAAGGAGTTTTGAATACCAGGAGAAGAATACCAGTCCAAGGGGAGTTTAATACCAGGAGGTTAGTATAGGAACCAGTACAAGGAGTTTTAACGCAGGAGTAAGACTACCAGTCCAAGGAGTTTAATACCAGGATTGAGTAAATACCATACAAGGAGTTTAATAATTCCAGGAGTGAGATATAACATACAAGGAGAGTTTATACCATAAGAGGTAATACCAAAACAAGGGAGTTTATTAATTAGGAGTGATATACCAGAAACAATAAGTTCAATGCAAGAGGTTATACGCAGTACAAGGGAGTTTTAAAAGAGCTAGGGAGAATACCAGTAACAAGATTTAATTCCAGGAGTGAGTAAACCAGTACTAGAGTTTAATGCAAGGAGTATACCAGAACAAGTGAGTTTAGTATCCGGATGATAATACCGGTACAGGGAGTTTAATACCTAGATGAGTATACCAATACATAGGAGTTTAAATCTAGAGTGATATACAAGTACCAGTGATTTTAATTCCAGGAGTGTAGTATACCAAACAAGGGAAGTTTATACAGTAGTTGAGTATACTACCACATGGGAGTTTAATACAGAGTGGAGTATAACAGTACTAGGGGAGTTTAATTAACAGAGTATAACGAGTATCAAGAGAGCATAATAACGAGATTGAGTAAACCCAGTGCATAGGGGAGTTTAATACCAGCAGTATAACCAGTACAAGAACTAAATACAGGAGATAGTATAACTAGTGCAAGGAGTGTAATGACAAGGATGAATATACCATACAATTTATTTAATACCAGAGTGAGCATAACTGTACAAAGAGTACCAGGAGTGATATAGTAGTACAAAGGGAATATAACTACCTATGAGTAGTATACCAGTACAAGGAGTTAACACTGATGAATTGAGGCAAAACAGTACAAAGAGTTTTAAATACCATGAGTAAGTATAAAAAGTACACGACTTTAATAACTGGGAAGTGATATTAATACAGTAACAAGAAGTTTAATACCATGATGATTATAACATACAAGGGATCTATAATACTAGAGATGGAGTATTAACTATACATATGGAGTTTAATAACACGAGATAGGTATACCAGGTACATAGGAGTTTAATAACTTTAGTGAGTATAAACGTACAAGTGACTTTAAATACCATGAGTGAGTATACAAGTACCAGGGATTTAATACCAGGAGTGAGATATACCAGTACAAGGGAGTTTCATACCAGATTGAGATTAACCAGACAAGGAAGTTTAAAAAAGATGAGTAAAAAAAAACAGGAGCAGGAGTTTAATTCAAACAGTAAGTATACCAATGTATACAAAGATTTTATTGCAAAGTGAGATATACCAGTTACATGGGGTATTTTAATACCCGTAGTGTGTATACCAGTACATGGAATATTAATACTAGAGTGAGTAATAACAATACTAGGAGTTAAACCACCAGAGTGACACTAACCGATACAAAGTATTTTCATAACAAGATGAGGATAAAAAGTACAAGGGAATAGTTAATAATTGAAGTGAGTATAACATAAAAGGGATTTTATTGCAAGAGTGATTAAACAGTACAAGTTAATTTAATACTGAGTGAGTATACCAATACAAGGAGTTTTTTGAGAACCAAGAGTGAGTATAACATACAAGGGCTATTAATTCCAGGAGGATAACCATGTAAAAGAGTAAATAACGAGGAGTGAAGTATTCAAAAAATGGAGTAATAAAACCAGGAGTGAGTATACAAGTACTAGAAGTTTTAATACCAGCAGTGATAAACCAGTACAAGTGGAGTTTAATACCAGTAGTGATTATACAGTACCAGAGATTTTAATACGAGGAGTGGAGTAACCAGTGCAAGATGCGTTTAATACCATAAGTGAGTAACGAATACAAAGGAGTATTAATAACTGGAGTGAGTATATCCAGTACAAGAATATTTCACACAAGGAGTGAGTAAGCGCCATACAATGAAGTATAATTCCTTTGTAAAAAAAAAAATGGAGTTTAACTGCCAGAGAGAGATACCAACACAAAGTGTTTAATTTTCCCGGAGTGAGTATAACTAAGAACAAAGGAGTATTAATACCAAGTGAGAATACCATCCGAATGTAGTATAATACAATGATTGATATACCAGTACAATGGAGGTTTAATTCCAGGAGAGAGATTATACCATACAAGTGGAGGTTAATACTTTTCAGGAGTGTGTATACCAACACAAAAGAGTTTAAGTACTAGGAGTTGGGTATACCAGTGACAAGGGAGTTAATACCAGGAGTGAGTATATCCAACACAAGGGAAGATAAATACTAGGTAGTTAGTATACCAGTTACAAGGAGTTTAATCTACAGGAATATACCAGTACAGAGGGAGTTTAATACAGACAATACAAGTACGACAGGGAGTTTTAATACCAGGAGTTGGAGTATATTTCCAGTACAAAGCGAGTTTAATTCCTGGAGTGAGTACTATCAGTACAAGGGAGTATAATACCAGGAGTGAGATACCAACACAAAGGATGTTAAAACTTGGAGTGGTGAGTATAACAGTACAGCGGAGTTTAACACTATTAGATATGTAAACTAGGTACAAGGGATTTAAATACCTTGAAGTGAGTATAAGACAGCACAAAGGAATTTAATACCAGAGCATTATTAACAGTACAATGGAGTTGAATTTATATCGCATAGAGAGTATACTACCACATTGGGAGTTTAATACAGAGTGACTATGAACCTACAGGGGAGTCTAATAACAGGAGTAATAACCAGTACAATAGAGCTTAAATACTCCTTGGTGTTAAACTCCCTTTTACTGTTTTTACTCACGTCCTAGTATTAAACTACCCTTTGCTCTGGTATACTCACTCCTCGTATTAAGTCTCTGTAACTTGGTAAACTCCTTTTATGCAAACACCCTTGCACTAGTATATCTCAATTCCTACTAATAATACGTGGAGTTAGTATAAAATAGATGCAAGGGAGTAAATACAAGGAGTGAGTACAGACAGTACACAGGAGGTTAATACCAGGGAGTGAGGCATAACAGTACAAAGGAGTAACAGGAGTGAATATACACGTACAAGAATTTAATACATGAGTGAGTATACCAGCAACAAGAGGAGTTTACCACTAGATTTGACAAAAAACAGTACAATGTATTTTCATACCATGAGTGAGTATAAAAGTAACAAGGGAGTTTAAAACAGTAGTGAGTAGACATACAAGGAATTTTAATAAAGGAGTGAGGTATATGAGTACAGGGAGTTTAATTCACACCCTTACGTATGCCAGTGCACAGTGAATATTTTGCAAGGAATGAGGTATACGAGTACAGGGAGTTTAATAACCAGGAGTGTAGAGAAATACCTGTACAAGGGAATTTAATACCAGGAGTGAGATAATACCAGTACAAGGGATTTTAAACACCAGGTTGATACATCACGTTCAAAAGGAGTTTAATAACAAGAGTGAGGTATATAAAAGTAGCAAGGGAGTTTATAAAACTGAATGAGTATAACATTAAAAGGGAATATTGCTAGGAGTTGAGTATACCAGTACAAGGGAATTTAATCTCGAGGATGAGTATACCAATTACAAGGGGAGTTTAATAACAAGATTGGATACACCAGTACATTGAGGGAGTTTAAATTCCAGGAGTATACCAATAAAAGAGAGTTAATACGAGGAGAGAGTATTTCAGAAAAATGTATTATAAAACCCAGGAGTGAGTATACCATAACAAGGAGTATAATACAAGGAGTGAGTTTACCATTAATAAGTGAGTTTCATAACAGGAGAGAAGTGATACTATTGCCAAGTGAGTTTTAATACCATGAGTGAGATATACCAGTACAAGAAGTTATATTACCAGGAGTGAGTAAAACCAGAACAAGGTGAGTGTTAAATACCAGGAATGATATACCAAGTACAAGAGAGTTTAATACGAGGAGTTGTAATATATCCAGTGCAAGGGAGTTTAATACCAAAGAGTAAACGAATACAAGTAAGTTTGAATATCCTGATGAGTTAGATACCAGACCAAGGGAGTTTTAACACAAGAGTGATATGCAAGTACAAGGAAGTTTAATTCCATGTAAAGAAAAATAACTGGAGATTAATACCAGGAGAGAGAATACCAACACACATGGAGAATTAATTCCAGAAATGGTATACAGAGTACAGAAATGAGAGATAATACCAGAGGTCAGAATACCAGTCCAAGGGAGGTTTAATACAAGGAGTGATATACCAGTACAATGTAGTTTAATTCCAGGAGTGAGTATAACCAGTACAATGATTTATACCGATGAGTGAGTAATACCAACACAAAAGAGTTAATACTAGGAGTGGTAAACCAAGTAACAAGGGATTATAATTCCAGGAGTGAGTATACCAACACATATTTAGTTTAAAACTAGTTGAGTGAGTCCTACCAGTACAAGGATTTTCATCAAGGAATATACCAGTACAAGGGATTTTAATACTAGACATACTAGTACAAGAGGGAGTTTAATACAGGAAGTCATTATATCCGTACAAGCGAGTTTAGTTTCCAGGAGTGAGTATCCCAGTACAAGAGAGCTTAATACAGAGTGAGTATAGCATGCAAGGGAGTTAATACGAGAGTGATATGAACCTTTACTAGGAGTTTAATACAAGGAGTGGGCATAACATTTACATAATGAAACAATGTATGAAATAAATTAGTTAAAAGGAATTTAATACCTTGAGTAGTATCGACCCGTACAAGGGAGTTTAAACACTAGATTGAGCAAAAATTACAAAGAGTTTAATACCATGAGTGAAGTATAAAAGGATACAAGGGAGTTTAATAACTGATGTGAGGTATTAAATTACATAGGGGTGTTTAATAACAGGAGTGAGTAATAACAGTACAAGGAGTTTTAATACTATGATAAGTAAAATAACACTACAGATTGGAGTTTAATATCACGAGTATTTTACCAGTACAAAGAGATTTAACAACTGAGTGAGGATAGACAGTACAAGGGTCGTTTAATACCAGGGTTGCCTAGTCAAGTACAACGGAGTTTAACTACCATGAATGAGAATACCAGTAGAGGGAGTTTAATACCAGGAGTGAGTACACAGTAACAAAAGTTTAACACAGAGTGAGTATACCATATCAGGGATTTTAAAACCAAGAGTGAGTATACCAGTACAGGAATTTAAACCATGGAGAGAGTTAAACCAGTACTAGAGTTTAACGCAAGAGTGAGCAAAACAGTAGCAAAAGTTTAATACCATGATGTAAGTATAAAAATACAAGGACCTTTAATAAACCTGAAAGTGAGTATAGACATACAAGGAGTTTAATAACAGGATTGAGTATAACATACTAGGGAGTTTAATACAAGGATATGAGTTCTAACAGTACATGAGTTTTAATATCACGAGTGAGGTTAACCATACGAGGAAGTTCAACAACTGGATGAGTATAGACAGTACAATAAGAGTGTTAATACCAGGGATAGAGTATTCAAGTACGAACGGAGTATTGCAATCCCAGGTAGAGAGAAACCAGGTATGTAGGGCGTTTAATACCAGTGAGGTCGATAAGCACAGTACAAGAAGTTTAACAAACCAGAAGTTAGTTACCAAGTACGGGGAGGTTTAATACCAGAGAGTGAGATATACCATACAAGGTAATTTAATACCATGAGTGAGTATACCATACAGGAAGTTTACTTCCAGAAGCATACCATCAAAAGAGAGTTAATAACAGGAGTGAGTATTTCTCAGGAAAAATGAGGAAAATTACCAGGAGTGAGTATTAGCCAGCACAAGGAATATTTACAAAGAGTGAGTATATCCAGTACAAGAGAGTTTAATAACACGAGTGATTACTATTGAGCAAGGAGTTTAATACCAGAGTGAGTATACAGTACAAAAAAGTTTTTAATACCAGATTGAGTAAACCAGTACAAGGGAATTACAATACCAGGAGTCGATATACGCAGTACAAGAGAGGTTTTAATACCAGTAGTGAGTATTACAATGCAAAGGGAGTATAATTCCTGGAGTGAGTAAATAACCAATAGCAAGTAGATTTGTACAAATGAGTATACCGAGTAATCAAGGAGTTTTTAATCACAGAGTAAACCATAAAATGAAGTTTAATACAGCGAGTGAGTATACCAGAAAAATGAGGAGTAAATACCATGAGTGAGTATACCAAGAACTAGGAAGTTAAATAACATGAGTGAGTAAACCAGAACAGAGGAGTTTAATAGCCAGATTGATATGACCAAGTAACAAGAGATTTTAATACGAGGATGAGTATACCATGCCAAGAAGTTTAATACCAGTAGTGAGTAATACTAATAAACAAGGTGAGTTTAAATCAGAAGATGAGTATATCCAGTACAAGGGAGTTTAACGGAGCAAGGATTAGTATTGCCATAACAAGGAAGTTTATATCCCATTGTAAAAAAAATGGAGTTTAATACCAGAGAGAGAATACCAACACAAAGGAGTTTAATTTCCGAGAGTGAAGTATACTATACAAAGGAGTTTGAATACTCAGAGAGAGAATACCCAGTCCAAGGGAGTTTAATTACAAGGAATGAGTATACCATTTACAATGGAGTTTAATTTCCCAAATAGAGTAGAGCCAGTACAAAGGGAGTATAAAATACCAGAGTGATATACAACACCAAAGAGTTTAATACTAGAGTGGGTATACCAGTACAAGAGTTAATACCAGAGTAGTATAAGAGACCAACAGAAGGGATTTTAGATAACTAGGATTTAGTATACCAGTACAAGATTGAGTATAATTATCGAGTAATATTCCATACAGAAGGTGGAGAGTATTAATACCAGGAGTAGAGTATAGCCAACACAAAGGAGAGTAATACTGGAGTGATATAACAGTACAGCGGAGGTTTAACACAATAGTAGTATGCTAGTACAAAGGGAAGTTGATAACTACCTGAGGAAGTATGTCACACAAAGTCAAATAATACCAGGAGTCATTATAACAGTATCAAGGAGAAGATTTTTTTAATACAAGGAGTGACTATAACAGTACAGTGGGAGTGTTAATAACAGAGTATAACCAGATAAGGATAGCTTAAATACTCAAGGTTCTAACTCCTGTACTAGTTTTATACTCACTCCTAGTATAAACTCCCTTGCACCTTTGGTATACGCACTCCTCGATTAAGTTCTCTTTGGTAACTGTATTCTCTCTTTAACAAACTCCCTTGCACTGGTATCCTCAGATATCCACTTAATTAATACTGGAGTGTATAAATAGTGGCAAGGGAGTTTAATACTAGAGTGAGTCATAACAGTACAAGGAGTTTAATACCAGAGTGAGCATACCATAACAAAGGAGTACTCAGGTAGTGAATAACAAGTACAAGGAATTAAAAACCATGAGTGAGTATAACCAGCACAAGGAAGTTTAACACTAGGAGTTGAGCAAAACAATACAAAGGAGTTTAATACCAGAGTGATATAAATACAAGGACTTTAATAACTGAAGTGAGATAAACAGTACAATGGAGTTTTAATACAGATGAGTCAAAACAGTAGCAAGGTAGTTGTAAATACTCAGGAGTGAGTATACAAGTACACGGAATGTTTAACTAAAGAAGTGATATAAAGTTACAAGAGTTTAATTCAAACAGGTAAATGCGAGCAAAGGAGTTATTGCAAGGAAAGGATATACGAGTACATGGGAGTTTAATACCATTAGTGAGAGAGAATAAAAACCTGTACAAGGGGAATTTAATATAAGGAGAGAGTATATCCAGTACAAGGGATTTTAAGTCACCAGGAGTGACATAACAGTTCAAAAGAGTTTAATAACAATAGTGAGTATAACAGTACAAGGGATTAATAACAGAAGTGTGTATAACAGTAAAAGGGAGATTATTGCTATGAGTGAGTTATACCAGTACAAGGAATTTAAATAACCATGAGTTAGTATATAACCAATACAATTGAGTTTAGATACCAAGTGATACACCAGAAAACAAGGGAGTTAATCCAGGAGTATACAGCCATAAAAGAGATGTTAAATACATGAGTTGAGTATTTCAGAAAAATGGAGTATAATACCAGGATGGAGTAATACAAGTTACACAGGAGTTTTAATAACAATTAGTGAATTAACCATACAAGTGAAGTTTTAAATAACAGGAGTGAATATACTAATGCAAGTTAGTTTAATACCAGGAGAGAGTTATAACCAGTACAAGGGACAAATAATAACCAGATGAGAAAACCATACAAGGATAATATACCGAGAAAGGATAAACCAAGGTCCAAGAGGAGTTTAATACATGAGTCTGAGTATACCAGTGCAATGGGAGTATTAATACCAAGTGAGAGTAAACCGTAATCAAGGGAGTTATAATATCATGAGTTGAGTCAACCAGTACAAGGGGATTATACGACGACATGGAGTTAGTATGCCAGTACAATGGAAGCTTATCGTTCCATGAAAAGAAAAAAATGGAGTTTTAATACCAGAGAGAAGAATACAACACACAGGATTAATTCCAGGAGTGTGTAACAGTACAAAGGATTTAATACCAGAGGACAGACAAACATCCAAGGTAGTTTAATACAAGTATTGATTATAACCAGTACAAAAGGAGATTTATTCCAGAGTGAGTAAAGCCAGAACATATGGAGTTTATACATGATGTGAGTAATACCAACACAAAAGAGTTAATACTAGAGTTAGACATTACAAGGGACATTTAATTCCAGGAGATGAGTATACCAACACAAGGTAGATAATACTGGAGTGATATACCAGTACAAGGGAGGTATTAATACAAGGCATATATCAGTACAAGGGAAGTTTTAATATACAATGACTTATACAAGAAACAAGGAGGAAGTTTAAATACTAGGTGTCCAAGTAAACCGATAATACAAGGAAGTTATTACCGTAGGAGTGAAGTATACCAGTACAAGTAGAGCACAAATATCGTAGGATTGAGTAAGCAGTGCAAGTGAGTATAAATACTAGGAGTGAATATAACCTTTACTAGTGAGTTATAAATACAAGAGTGGGCAATAACAGTACAAAGGAGTACCATGAGTTGAATATATTAGTAAAAGGTAATTTTAATACCTTGATGAGCGTATTACCAGTACAAGGACTTAACACTAGATGAGCAAACATTAGCAAAGGAGTTTAATTACCATGAGTGAGTATAAAGTACAAGGAGTTTAAATACCAGGAGTGAGAATCACAGTACAAGGGAGTTTAATAACAGGAGTGAGTAAAACAGTACTAAGGGAGTTAATACTAGGATTGAGTATAACAGTACTACTGATGTTTTAATATCACTAGTAGTTATAACCAGTACAAAGAGTTAAACAACTGGAGTGAGTATAACATACCAAGTGGAGTCTGTCAATACCAGTGGGTGATGTAATCAATGATACAACGGAGTTTAATACCAGGAGTGAGAAGGTACCAGTAGCAGGGGATTTTAATACCAGATATGATTACACCATTACAAGGAATGTATTAACACCAGGAGTGAGAATATCCAGAACAGGGGGAGTTTAAAACCAAGATGAGTATACCAGTAACAGGAATTTAATTCCAGAAGTTAGTATACCAGCACAAGGGAGTTTAATACCAGGAATGAGCATACCAGTACAAGGGAGTTTAATTCAAGGTGAATACCAATACAAGAGAGTTTATTACCAGGAGTGAACATACCAGAACAAGGGAGTGTAATACCAGGAGAGACTATAACAGTACAAGAGAGTATAATGCCAGGAGTGAGTATTCCAGTACAAGTTAGTTTAATACCAGGAGTGAGTATACCAGTACAAGGTAGTTTATTACTTGGAGTAAGTATACCAATACAAGGGAATTTATTACCAGGAGTGAGTATAACAGTACAAGGGAGTTTAATTCCAGGAAAGAGCATGCCAGTACAAGGGAGTTTAATACCAGGAGTGAGTATACCAGTATAAGGAAGTTTAATACCAGGAGTGAGTATACCAGTACAGGGGAGTTTAATACCAAGAGTAAATATACCAGTACAAGGGAGTTTAATACCAGAAGTGAGCATACCAGTAGAGGGGAGTTTAATACCAAGAGTGAGTATACCAATGCAAGGGAATTTAATACCAGGAGTGAGTATACCAGTACAAGGGAGTTTAATACCAGGAGTGAGTATACCAGTACAGGGGAGTTTAATTCCAGGAGTATACCAGTACAAGAGAGTATAATACCAGGAGTGAGTATACAAGAACAAGGGAGTTTAATATCAGGACTGAGTATACCAGTACAAGAGAGTATAATAACAGGAGTGAGTATACCAGTACAAGGGAGTTTAATACCAGGAGTAGGTATACCAGTACAAGGGAGTTTAACACCTGGAGTGAGTTTAGCAGAAAAAGGTAGTATAATATCAGGAGTGAGTAAGCATTTCAAGTGAGTTTAAAACCAGGAGTGAGTATACTAGTACAGGGGACTTTAATACCACGAGTAAGTATACCAGTACAAGGGAGTTTAATAACAGGAGTAAGCATACCAGTGCAAGGGATTTAATACCAGGAGTGAGCATACCAGTACAAGGTTGTTTATTACTAGAAGTGAGTATACCAATACAAGGGAGTTTAATACCAGGAGTGAGTATAACAGTACAAGGGAGTTTAAAACCAGGAAAGAGCATACCAGTACAAGGGAGTTTAATACCAGGAGTGAGTATACCAGTATATGGAAGTTTAATACCAGTAGTGAGTATACCAGTACAGGGGAGTTTAATACCAAGAGTAAATTTACCAGTTCAAGGGAGCTTAATACCAGGACTGAGTATACCAGTACAAGAGAGTATAATACCAAGAGTGAGTATACCAGTACAAGGGAGTTTAACACATAGAGTGAGTATAGCAGTAAAAGGTAGTTTAATACCAGGAGTTTAGTGTAGCAGTGCAACGGAATTTAAAACAAGGAGTGAGTATACAAATGCAAGGGAGTTTAATACCAGGAGTGAGTATACCAATACGAGGAAGTTTAATACCAGGAGTGAGTATACCAGTGCAGGTGACTTTAATACCAAGAGTGAGTATACCAGTACAAGGGAGTATAATACCAGGAGTGATCATACCAGCACAAGGTTGTTTAATACCAGGAGAGAGTATACCAGTACAAGAGAGTTTAATACCAGGAGTGAGTATACCAGTACAAGGGTGTTTAATACCAGGATTATACCAGTACAATAGAGTTTAATTCCAGGAGTGAGTATAAAAGTACTAGGGAGTTTATTACCAGGAGTGAGTATTCCAGTACAAGAGAGTTTAATACCAGGAGTGAGTATACCAGTACAAGGGAATTTAATTCCAGGAGTGAGTACCAGTACAAGGGAGTTTAATACCAGGAGTGAGTATACCAGTACAACTGAGTTTAATACCAGGAGTGTGTATACCAGTACAAGGGAGTTTAATACAGCAGTGAGTATACCAGTAAAAGGGAGTTTAATGCCAGGAGTGAGTATAACGGTAAAGAGGAGCTTAATACCAGGAGTGAGTAAAACAGTACAAGGGAGTTTAATACCAGGAGCGAGTATACCAGTACAAAGGAGTTTAATGCCAGGAGTGAGTATACCAGTACAAGGGAGTTTAATGACAGGAGTGAGTGTACCAGTACTAGTGAGTTAAATACCAGGAGTATACCATGGACCATGTGTAAGAATACCAGTCCAAGGGAGTTTAATACCATTAGTGAGTATACAAGTACAAGGGAGTATAATTCCAGGAGTAAGTATACCAGTTCAATGGAGTTTAATTCAAGAAGTGAGTATACCAACACAAGGGAGTTTAGTACTAGGAGTGAGTATACCAGTACAAAGAAGTTTAATGCAAGGAGTATACCAGTACAAGGGAGTTTAATGCCATGAGTGAGTACACCAGTACAAGGGAGTTTAATTCCAGGAGTGAGTATACCAGTACAAGGGAGTTTAATGCAAGGAGTATACCAGTAAAAGGGAGTTTAATACCAGGAGTGAGTATACCAGTACAATGGAGTTTAAATCTAGGAGTGAGTATACCAGTACAAGGGAGTTTAATTCCAGGAGTGAGCATACCAGAACAAGGGAGTTTAATACCAGGAGTGAGTATACTAACACAAGGGAGTTTAATACTAGGAGTGAGTATAACAGTACAGGGGAGTTTAATACCAGGAGAAGGTATTCTAGTTCAAGGGAGTTTAATATATGGAGAGAGTATAACAGTACAAAGGAGTTTAATGCCAGGAGTGAGTATACCAGTACAAGGGAGTTTAACACAAGGAGTGAGTATACCAGTACAAGGGAGTTTATTACGAGGAGTATACCAGTACAAGAGAGCTTAATACGAGGAGTGAGTATGCCAGTGCAAGGGAGTTTAATACTAGGAGTGAGCATAACTCTACAAAGGAGTACCAGGAGTGAGTATACCAGTACAAGTGAGTTTAACACTGTAATTGAGCATAACAGTACAAAGGAGTTTAATACCAAGAGTGAGTATAAAAGTACAAGGGAGTTTAATACCAAGCGGGAGTATAACAGTACATGGGAGTTTTATTCTAGGAGTGAGTATAGCAGTACAATGGAGTTTAATATCACGAGTAGGTATACCAGTACAAGGGAGTTTAACAACTGGATTGAGTATAAGAGCTCAAGGGAGTTTAATTCCAAGAGTGAGTATACAAGTACAACGGACTTTAATACCAGGAGTGAGTATACCAGTACTAGGGAGTTTAATACCAGGAGTGAGTATACCAGTACAAGGAAGTTTAATACCAGGAGTGAGCATACCAGTACAGGGGAGTTTAATACCAACAGTAAGTGTACCAGTGCAAGGGAGTTTAATGCCAGGAGTGAGTATACGAATACAAGGGAGTTTAATACCAGGAGTGAGTATACCAGTACAAGGGAATTTAATACCAGGAGTGAGTATACCAGTACAAGGGAGTTTAACACCAGGAGTGAGCATAACAGTACAAAGGAGTTTAATACCAAGAGTGAGTATAAAAGTACAAGGGAGTTTAATAACTGAAGTGAGTATAACAGTAAAAGGGAGTTCAATACAAGGAGTGAGTATAACAGTACAAGGGAGTTTAATACTAGGAGTGAGAATACCAGTACAAGGGAATTTAATATCAGGAGTGAGTATTCCAGTACAAGGGAGTTTAGTACCAAGAGTGAGCATACCAGTAAAAGGGAGTTTAATTCCAGGAGTATACCAGTAAAAGAGAGTTTAATGCCAGGAGAGAGTATACCAGAAAAATGGAGTATAATACCAGTAGTGAGTATACCAGTACAAGGGAGTTTAATACAAGGAGTGAGTATACCAGTACAAGAGAGTTTAATAACAGGAGTGAGTATACTATTGCAATGGAGTTTAATACCAGGAGTGAGTATACCAGTACAATGGAGTTTAAATCTAGGAGTGAGTATACCAGTACAATTGAGTTTAATTCCAGGAGTGAGTATACCAGAACAAGGGAGTTTAATACCAGGAGTGAGTATACTAACACAAGGGAGTTTAATACTAGGAGTGAGTATAATAGTACAGGGGAGTTTAATACCAGGAGAAGGTATTCTAGTTCAAGGGAGTTTAATATATGGAGAGAGTATAACAGTACAAAGGAGTTTAATGCCAGGAGTGAGTATACCAGTACAAGGGAGTTTAACACATGGAGTGAGTATACCAGTACGAGGGAGTTTATTACGAGGAGTATACCAGTACAAGAGAGCTTAATACGAGGAGTGAGTATGCCAGTGCAAGGGAGTTTAATACTAGGAGTGAGCATAACTCTACAAAGGAGTTCCAGGAGTGAATATACCAGTACAAGGAGTTTAATACCAGGAGTGACTATAGCAGTACAAGTGAGTTTAACACTAGAATTGAGCATAACAGTACAAAGGAGTTTAATACCAAGAGTGAGTATAAAAGTACAAGGGAGTTTAATACCAAGAGTGAGTATAACAGTACTTAGGAGTTTAATTCTGGGAGTGAGTATAGCAGTACAATGGAGTTTAATATCACGAGTAGGTATACCAGTACAAGGGAGTTTAACAGCTGGATTGAGTATAAGAGCGCAAGGGAGTTTAATAGCAGGAGTGAGTATACAAGTACAACGGAGTTTAATACCAGGAGTGAGTATACCAGTACAGGGGAGTTTAATACCGACAGTAAGTATACCAGTGCAAGGGAGTTTAATGCCAGGAGTGAGTATACCAATACAAGGGAGTTTAATACCAGGAGTGAGTATACCAGTACAAGGGAATTTAATACCAGGAGTGAGTATACCAGTACAAGGGAGTTTAACACCAGGAGTGAGCATAACAGTACAAAGTAGTTTAATACCAAGAGTGAGTATAAAAGTACAAGGGAGTTTAATAAATGAAGTGAATATAACAGTAAAACTGAGTTCAATACCAGGAGTGAGTATAACAGTACAAGGGAGTTTAATTCTAGGAGTGAGAATACCAGTAAAAGGGAATTTAATACCAGGAGTGAGTATTCCAGTACAAGGGAGTTTAGTACCAAGAGTGAGTATACCAGTAAAAGGGAGTTTAATTCCAGGAGTATACCAGAAAAAAGAGAGTTTTATGCCAAGAGAGAGTTTACCAGAAAAATGGAGTATAATACCAGTAGTGAGTATACCAGTACAAGGGAGTTTAATACAAGGAGTGAGTATACCAGTACAAGAGAGTTTAATAACAGGAGTGAGTATACTATTGCAATGGAGTTTAATACCAGGAGTGAGTAAACCAGTACAAGGAAGTTTAATACTAGGAGTGAGTAAACCAGTACAAGGGAGTTTAATACCATGAGTGATTATACCAGTACAAGAGAGTTTAATACCAGGAGTGAGTATACCAGTACAAGGGAGTTTAATACCAGGAGTGAGTAAACGAATACAAGGGAGTTTAATATCAGGAGTGAGAATTCCTGTCCAAGAAAGTTTAATACAAGGAGTGAGTATACCAGTACAAGGGAGTTTAATTCTAGGAGTGAGTATACCAGTGCAAGGGAGTTTAATACCAGGAGTGGGTATAACAGTACAATGGAGTTTAATACCTGGAGTGAGTATAACAGAAAAAAGGAAGCTTTATACCAGGAGTAAGTATAATAGTACAATGGAGCTTAATACAATTAGTGAGTATAACAGTACAAGGGTGGGTAATACCAAGAGTGAGTATAGCAGTAAAAGGGAGTTTAATACAAGGAGTGAGTATAACAGTACAAGGGAGTTTAATACCAAGAGTGAGTATAACAGTACAATGGAGTTTAGTACCAGGAGTGAGTATAACAGGGCAAGGGATCGTAATACCAGGAGTGAGTATAACAGTACAAGGGAGCTTAATACCATTAGTGAGTATAACAGTACAAGGGAGGTTAATACCAGGAGTGAGTATAACAGTACAAGGGAGTTTAATACCTGAAGTGAGTATATAAGTACAAGGGAGTTTAATTCCAGGAGTGAGTATAACCGCACAACGGAGTTTAATATCAGGAGTGAGTATACCAGTACAAGGGAGTTTAACACCTGGAGTGAGTGTACTAGTACAAGGGAGTTTAATACCAGGATTGAGTATACCAGAACATGGAAATTGAATATCAGAAGTGAGTATACCAGTACAAAGGAGTTTAACACAAGGAGTGAGTATAACAGTACAAAAGGAGTTTAATGCAAGGAATGAGTATAACAGTAAAAGAGAGTTTAATACCAGAAGTGAGTATACCAGTACAAGGGAGTTTAATACCAGTACAAAAGAGTTTAATTCCTTCAGTGAGTATACCAGTGCAAGGGAGTTTAATACCACGAATGAGTATAACCGTAAAAGGAAGTTTGATACCTGGAGTGAATATACGAGTACAAGGGAGTTTAATAACAGGAGTGAATATACCAGTACAAAGGAGTTTAATACCAGGATTGAGTATTCCAGTAGAAGGGAGTTTAATACCAGGAGTCAGTATACCAGTACAATGGACTTTAAGGAGGGGTTTGGGATATTGGCAGTTTGGAAGGATATGTTGTGTATCTTTATACGTATATGCTTCTAAACTGTTGTATTCTGAGCACCTCTGCAAAAACAGTGATAATGTGTGAGTGTGGTGAAAGTGTTGAATGATGATGAAAGTATTTTCTCGTTGAGGATTTTCTTTCTTTTGGGTCACCCTGCCTCGGGGAGACGGCCGACTTGTTGAAGATATAAATATATATATATATATATATATATAAAATATATATATATATATATATATATATATATATATATATATATATATAATATATATATATATATATATATATATATATATATATATAATATAGGGAGGTACCACCTCTAGAACTGTCGTAGGGACCCTCAGAGAAAAGAATAAACTTGCTTCAGGGAAAACTTGAGGTTCTCCCTGAAGTGTTTGAGAATTTTCTCCTACCACCCCTTATATTTCAAGTATGTTTTATTTAAAGACAAAATACAATGGCCAAACATTCACAAAAAAAACAACAGAAAGTAAAACAACATAGGTAACTCAGAGCTACATCTCGAATACTTCGTCCAGCTCCCTTGCGGTGGGCCGCGTTCCCAGAATGTTGCAGGCATTTCCTCTGGTCGCCCTGTGGTCCTTGGTTTCTATGGTGAGCTTTTCACCTAGCTCTTTGAGGAACTTTAGAGCACACTTGCCCCTTGCTCCAAGGGTCTCCGACCCTATGGAATGAAGTTATAGCAAGGAAGAAGGTCTTCATATTTTCGGATCTTCTGGGTCTCCCTGTGGCTGGCAGCTCCACCCTCTTCCACTACGGAGTATGGCAAGTAGGTGTCTGCCAATGTGGCAGCACAGGTGTAGTCCCAGGCAATCTGCTTTCCATCCTTCCAGGGTAGCATAGTGGCTCCATCAGGACGCTTTTGACTTCCATCAGACCTCTGTACTTGGGGTTCCCGTTGAGCTGGGCAACGGGCTGTGGCGAGGCTTCTCTTTATGATGTCATTTACCTCCTCATGTCTGGCATACTTCCCTTCTGCTGTGTGACACACGAGACCAGGAAGTCCGAATTGATCAGCTGTCTCCCTGCCGCAAATACACCTATGTTCGGTGAGGATGGGGGAGGCTAGGCGAAGAGCAACACCAATCCGATTGGCCTGTGGGTTGAGACGGGTGCCCAGGGAGAAATTGGGAACAGCTAACAGGAAATCTCCTGATTGTGGTGCCTTCACTGCCAGGAGACGAGCTTTGTTCTTTCCTGAAGCATTGGAGAGCATTGTGTTGGCGATTTTTTCCATGATCGGTTTGTCCCAGTGGGACTGTTTGTGCTGTTTGGGAGGAGCTGGTCTGCTGGAGGAGTCTGTAAGGGTGTCCCACCGAATCGCTGCTTCAGTAAATCTGGGGTCTTGAGCTCCTACCACTTCTCTCAAGCGTTCGGGCACTATCTTCTTGACTAATGCACTGGAAGCGAAACACGAAGACAGAAAAGCAGGTAAAGCAACATGTGTTGCTTTACGCACCCCTATACCTCCCAGTCGCACTGGGAGGGTTGCCTGATTCCATTGCTCAGCATCTAGTGACAGGTTCAGTGCCTTCTTAAAAGTTGATCTTATGCGTGCGTCATATTCATCGAGTGTTGGGTTGTCAAAAGAGGGTGCACACCTCAAGAAGTAAGTGAGTCTTGGCATAGTAAGACACCTTGTGAGGAGATACAGAGCGTCATGGGCGTCAAGATCGCTTATTCTCTCCTCCATTCTCATCAGGTCATTCAATTTGTCCCTGAGGACAGTATCGATTGCCTGATGACCCAGCTGTGCCCCCAAGAGGGTACTGTTGGACGGAGTTGTAGTTGAGACTTCTGGGAGGATTCTTCGCACAGCGTTGATTATTTCCTGGTTTGCTGTGATGATTTCACACTTGGAGGGATTGAGGATGAGTCCCAAGTCTTCTCCCTGCGTTTTCACCAGTTGTAGGTCCCCCACCAGGGACTCTTCAGTACCTGCCAGAGTTCCGTCATCCAGGTACCAGATATTGAGCTCACTGCGTAGGCTGGAAGTTAGTTCTCTTACTGCCAAGCAGAAGAGAAGTGGAGCGAGTGGGTCACCCTGCTGAACACCCTCTGATGATTGAATTTCATGTTCTCCAAACAAAAGAGACTGGGGAACCGAGCCCGAACAGCTGGCAAAACAGCACCTCTCTTCACCATATTAAAGGCATTTCTAAAATCAAGTTTGACTATGGCCTTGTCTTCTGGTAGGTCCCTGATGTAGGCCATTGCCGCATGAGCTGCAGCTTCACTGCCTTGAGAGACCCAAAGCCCAGTTGGTGTGGCTGGAGTAAAGTGGCAGCTTCTAGGCGAATGTTTCTCACTGCTGCTTTAGCAACGAGACGGCGAAGAGTGTTTCCAACTGCAATGGGTCTGATTCCCCCATCCCTCTTCTTCAAAGCACATAGTGAGGCTCCAAAAAAGAAAGGTTTAATTTCTTCTGGGATTCGCCCAGCCAGGCAATTGTTAACGAGAGTTGTTAACTCGGTGAGAAGAATTGATGCAGATTCACCGAGTACTGGATTTACCATCTTTTTGAGGTGCTGAGGTCGAATTCCAGTGTAACCTCCTGCAGATCCTGCAGGAAATGACACGATCGCCTAGTAGACTTCCGATTCTGGCAAAATTAATTGTTCAGTGATGGGGTCTTCCTCAGGGTTGTCGTTGATGGATATGGTGTCCCTGGTTGGATGCTTGTCTCTTAGTGCTTGGGCCGTGGTCTCATCCTTGGGGGCTACAGTGTCGTCACTTTTAATTATTCTTATTGCTCCCACTGTATTACCTTCTTCGATTCTTTTGCTAACCTGTGCGCAAATTTTCTCGTTTTCAGTGGGACTTTTCTTGGGTCTCCCAATTTGATTCCTGCGATGATGGGGCAGAGGGACACAGTTATCCGTTCTTGGGTAGTTGCGCACTGCCTTGATAAGTGACGTGGTTAGCAGTTTGCCTCGTCTTTCAGGAACTGCAATACAGACATTGCCGAACAAGAGTAGGTTGCGCCATGCTTGGATGGTGCCTCGGGCTTCTAAGTTGGTGGAACCTCCATTCACCCGCTTAAGAAGGTCTGTGAATTTCCCTGCTGCATATGGGCGAGCCCATATATATATATATATATATATATATAATATATAATATATATATATATATATATATATATATATATATAAAAACATATATATATATATATATATATATATAATATATATATATATATATATATATATATATATATATTATATATATATATATGCAATAAGATCACAGTAAACAGGTGATTTCAAATTATGCAAAACAACCACTCTGAAAGAATAGAGAAATTCCAAGCGCTTTCGTGACTACTCACATTATCAAGGAACTATGAAAGTGAAGCATCCAAGGAAGCTATATAAGGGGTCCGGCCAGCACCTCACTATCAGATCCCACAACGGTTAAACACGTGACGCGTGGCGAGCCAACTTGGATAGGTCCTTTGCACAACTCACCCCCAAGCTATTCTACCCAAGAAAATTTAAAAATTATTTGTCCAGTGTATTATTAAATTCTTCCCAAATTCTATTAATTATAAATGGATCTAATTTATATAAACCAAAGGAAATATTCATATTATTGTCAAAACTGCTTTTTATGAAACAAGACTCAATTATATTCTTGTCGAACATGGACTTGCATGATACTACTTTCTCAACTTTTTGAAAATCATTTGGATGGTTAAAATCTCTTACATGAATAAATAGAGCATTGGAATCTTGTCCAGTTCTAATGCTATATTTATGTTGTTTTAATCTTAGTTCGAGATTTTTACCTGTTTGACCGTAATAAACTTTATCGCAAATTTTACAAGGAATCTTATAGACACATCCATCAGCATTTTGGGGGGAATTCTTTATCAAAAGTTTTTTTACTGTATCAAGATTTTTGAATACAACTTTAATATTAAAAGTCTTAAGAAGAGAAGGCATATCAACCAAGTTTTCATGGTAAGGGAGAACCAACATATTTTTAGTTGAATAAGGCTGGTTGCCCCTTTTTGGATTACATAAGAACATAAGAAAGGAGGAACACTGCAGCAGGCCTGTTGGCCCATACTAGGCAGGTCCTTTACAATTCATCCCACTAACAAACATTTGACCTACCCAATTTTCAGTGCTACCCAAGAACTAAGCTCTGATGTGCAAGTCCCACTCAAATCCAACCCATCCCACTCATGCATTTATCCAACCTAATTTTGAAACTACCCAAAGTCCTAGCCTCAATAACCCAACTAGGTAGACTGTTCCACTCATCTACTACCCTATTTCCAAACCAATACTTTCCTATGTCCTTTCTAAATCTAAACTTATCTAATTTAAATCCATTACTGCGGGTTCTCTCTTGGAGAGATATCCTCAAGACCTTGTTAATATCCCCTTTATTAATACCTATCTTCCACTTATACACTTCGATCAGGTCTCCCCTCATTCTTCGTCTAACAATGAATGTAACTAAGAGTCTTCAATCTTTCTTCATAAGGAAGATTTCTATGCTATGTATTAATTTAGTCATCCTACGCTGAATGTTTTCTAACGAATTTATGTCCCATTCTGTAATATGGAGACCAGAATTGAGCTGCATAATCTAGGTGAGGCCTTACTAATGATGTATAAAGCTGCAGTATGACCTCTGGACTTCTGTTGCTTACACTTCTTGATATAAATCCCAGTAATCTATTTGCCTTATTACTACGCTTAGGCATTGTTGTCTTGGTTTAAGGTTGCTGCTTACCATAACCCCCAAGTCCTTTTCGCAATCTGTATGGTTAAGTTCTACATTATTTAACTTATAAGTGCTAGGGTTATGGACACTCCCGAGCTTCAGAACCTTGCATTTATCTACATTGAACTGCATCTGCCACTTTTCTGACCAAGAGTAGAGTTTGTCTAAATCCTCCTGAAGTTCCCTAACATCTACGTTTGAATCAATTATCCTACCTATCTTCGTGTCATCGGCGAATTGCTCATATCACTAGTAATTCCTTCATCAAGATCATTGATATATATTATAAACAGCAACGGGCCCAAGACTGATCCTTGTGGAACGCCACTTGTTACTGATCCCCACTCGGATTTAACCCCATTTATGGACACTCTTTGCTTCCTGTCTGTGAGCCATGATTCGATCCACGAGAGCACCCTTCCCCCAATGCCATGAGCTGCTACTTTCTTCAACAGTCTTTGGTGCGGAACTCTATCAAATGCCTTACTAAAATCTATGTAAATAATATCAAATTCTTTATCGTGGTCAACAGCCTCAAAAGCTTTACTGAAGAAAGTTAATAAATTAGTTAGACAAGACCGGCCTCTTGTGAATCCATGCTGAGTATCATTAATCAAGCTATGCTTATCGAGATGGCTTCTTATAATCTCAGCTATAATTGACTCTAGTAATTTGCCTACAATTGAGGTCAGGCTTATTGGGCGGTAATTTGACGGTAAAGACTTGTCCCCTGTTTTAAAAATAGAATTACATTAGCCATCTTCCACATATCAGACACTGCAACCTGTTTGAAGAGATAAATTAAAAGTATTAGTTAATGGTTCACAGACTTCCATTTACATTCCTTAAGAACCCTTGAAAAAACCTCATCAGGACCCGGTGACTTATTTTGCTTCAGTCGGTCTATCTGCTTCACAACCAATTCACTAGTGACTGTGATGTTACATAATTTATCTTCTTCTGATCCACTATAAAAATTAATTACCGGAATATTTTAGTGTCTTCATGTGTAAAAACCGAGAGAAAATAATTATTTAAAATCGAGCACATTTCATTCTCTTTGTCAGTAAGATGCCCATAGTTATTTTTAAGGGGACCTATCTTATCTCTGACTTTTGTTCTATAGACCTGGAAAAACTTTTGGGTTAGTTTTAGAATCCCTAGCAACTTTAATTTCATAGTCCCTTTTAGCTTTTCTTATCCCCTTTTTAATGTCCCTCTTAATGTCAATATACTGATTCATAAGATGACCCTCGCCTCTTTTGATACGCCTATAAATTCCTTTCTTATGCCCTAGTAGATATTTCAGCCTATTATTCATCCATTTTGGGTCATTTCTATTTGATCTAATTTCCTTATAAGGGATAAACGTTCTTTGAGCAGCAATGTATTGTGTTCAGAAAACTGTCATATTGATAGCTCTCTTCGTTACCCCAGTCAACAGATGATAAGTGTTCTCTAAGCCCATCGTAATCTGCTAAGCGAAAATCTGGGACTGTTACTGAGTTATCCTACTATCATACTTCCATTCAATTCTACATGTAATTGATTTGTGGTCGCTAGCACCAGTTCCTCTGAAACTTCTAAATTATTAACAGGGATTCATTGTTTGCCAGAACTAAGTCAAGCAGGTTATTACCCCTTGTAGGTTCTGTCACAAACTGCTTCAAAAAGCAATCCTGAACTACTTCTAAGAAATCGTATGATTCTAAATTCCAGTCAGAAGATTCCAATCAATATGACTAAAGTTAAAGTCTCCTAGAATTACTACATTATCGTGCCTTGTGGCCCTAACAATTTCCTCCCATAGTAGTCTCCCCTGGTCCCTATCTAAATTTGGGGGACGGTATATCACACCTAAAATTAATTTTTCATGCCCCTCTGAAAATTCTATCCAAACAGACTCGTATGTGTTACTTCAGACTTAATACCCGTTTTTATGCAACAGTTCAAGCGATCTCGGACATACAATGCCACCCCACCCCCCTTCCCGATACTTCTATCTACTTGGAACAATTTAAAACCTGAATGTGACATTCTGCAGGCATGTCCCGACTTTTTAATTAAAACCACGTCTCAGTAATGACAATACATCTATGTTACCTGCACTAGCAACTAGTCTCAACTCGTCCATCTTATTCCTAGCACTGCGACTATTTGTGTAATAAATATTTAATGACCCTCCTATCTCTTTACCCTTCCTGCTCCTTTCTGTTATTCCACTAAACCTATTACTGTCATTGTCAATTAGTGCCACTGGCTTTCCAATATCCTCCTCATTTTGCCTATTACTAGTTCTCCTAGTACTCATGTTACTACCCTGCGACTTCACAGTTTTCCCGCCAAAAGCCATACCACTAACTATTCCTAGTTTAAAGACCTAACAGCATCTTACTGACAAAGAGAATGAAATGTGCTCGATTTTAAATAATTATTTTCTCTCGGTTTTTACACAGGAAGACACTAATAATATTCCGGTAATTAATTTTTATAGTTGATCTAGCAACTTTAAAAGATTTAACAATTACATTTCTTGGGTATTTTAAATCATTACCTATTTCATAAATTTTGGATATTTCCTCATCTATGAACTCAGGACTACAAATTCGTAAAGCTCTCAAAACCATTGATGAGAAAACAGACAGTTTGACTCTATCTTGATGCGAGGAATAATAGTGGACATAGGAACAGTTATTTGTAGGTTTTCTGTAAACTTTAAATTTGAATTCATTATTACCCTTAATAATTAAAACATCTAGAAAAGGCAATGAGTTTTTTTCTTCAAACTCAACAGTAAAGTTTATAGAATGGGCTAAGCTATTTAATTTTCCAAGAAAATGGTGTATATCTACATATCTACATATCTACTCACAAGATTCCAATGCTCTATTTATTCATGTAAGAGATTTTAACCATCCAATTGATTTTCAAAAAGTTGAGAAAGTAGTATCAAGCAAGTCCATGGTCGACAGGAATATAATTGAATCTTGTTTCATAAAAAGCAGTTTTGACAATAATATGAATACTTCCTTTGGTTTATATAAATTAGATCCATTTATAATTAATAGAATTTGGGAAGAATTTAATAATACACTGGACAAATAATTTTTAAATTTTCTTGGGTAGAATAGCTTGGGGGTGAGTTGTGCAAGGGACCTATCCAAGATGGCTCGCCGTGCGTCACGTGTTTAACCGTTGTGGGATCTGATAGTGAGGTGCTGGCCGACCCCTTGTATAGCTTCCTTGGATGCTTCACTTTCATAGTTCCTTGATAATGTGAGTAGTCACGAATGCGATTGGAATTTCTCTATTCTTTCAGAGTGGTTGTTTTGCATAATATATATATATATATATATTATATATATATATATAATATATATATATATATATAATATATATATATATATATATATATATATATTATATACACATATTATTTATGTTTATGGAAGAATCAAAGACTTGGTAACAAGCATTTTCCTTATCATATCAAGATTTAATATTATCACTAATGATATACAACACTTAAAACTCTACGGTAAAAAGAATAAGAACTAGCAAGTGCTTGCCTAGTTGTCGATACTCGGTATGAGAGGGTAAGAGTGCGTGTGTCAGACTGAGAGCCACGACGGTAAGAGTGCGTGTGTCAGACTGAGAGCCACGACGGTAAGAGTGCGTGTGTCAGACTGAGAGCCACGACGGTAAGAGTGCGTGTGTCAGACTGAGAGCCACGACGGTAAGAGTGCGTGTGTCAGACTGAGAGCCACGACGGTAGGAGTGCGTGTGTCAGACTGAGAGCCACGACGGTAAGAGTGCGTGTGTCAGACTGAGAGCCACGACGGTAAGAGTGTGTGTGTCAGACTGAGAGCCACGACGGTAAGAGTGCGTGTGTCAGACTGAGAGCCACGACGGTAAGAGTGCGTGTGTCAGACTGGAGCCCCGACGGTAAGGTGTGGGGTGTCAGACTGAGAGCCACGACGGTAAAGTGCGTGTGCAGACTGAGAGCCAACGGAAGGCGCTGTGTCAGACTGAGGCCACGACGGGAAGAGTGGGTGTCAGACTGAAGCCCCGACGGTAAAATGTGGTGTCCCA
>NC_069415.1:61539173-61593301 GCF_026875155.1 Cherax quadricarinatus | reverse complement strand
TTTAGTGGTACATCGTAATTAGTATTTTACTACATGTAAACCACACAATAACCAAATTCTGTAAATCAGCATTGTAAATCCTTTAGAGAATAAACTTTGAATAGTAGGAGAGACATTAAGAGTGTTGACAGCGTGAAAAGTTTTTCTTTTTCGGGCCACCCTGCCTTGTGGGAATAGGTCAGTGTGTTAATAAATAAATATATATATATATATATATATATATATATTATATATATATATATATATATAATATATATATATATATATATATATATATATATATATTATATATATATATATATATATATATACATATAAATATACATATATATATATATATATATATATATATATATTATATATATATATATATATATATATATATATATATATATATATATATATATAAATATATATATTTATATATATATATATATATATATTTATATATATATATGTATATATATAAATATATATATACTATATATATACATATATTTATATTATATGGATGTGAAGCTTGGGTGGTAAATTCAGCAGCGAGGAGACGGTTGGAGGCAGTGGAGATGTCCTGTCTAAGGGCAATGTGTGGTGTAAATATTATGCAGAAAATTCGGAGTGTGGAAATTAGGAGAAGGTGTGGAGTTAATAAAAGTATTAGTCAGAGGGCAGAAGAGGGGTTGTTGAGGTGGTTTGGTCATTTAGAGAGAATGGATCAAAGTAGAATGACATGGAAAGCATATAAATCTATAGATGAAGGAAGGAGGGGTAGGGGTCGTCCTCGAAAGAGTTGGAAAGAGGGGGTAAAGGAGGTTTTGTGGGCGAGGGGCTTGGACTTCCAGCAAGCGTGCGTGAGCATGTTAGATAGGAGTGAATGGAGACGAATGGTACTTGGGACCTGACGATCTGTTGGAGTGTGAGCAGGGTAATATTTAGTGAAGGGATTCAGGGAAACCGGTTATTTTCATATAGTCGGACTTGAGTCCTGGAAATGGGAAGTACAATGCCTGCACTTTAAAGGAGGAGTTTGGGATATTGGCAGTTTGGAGGGATATGTTGTGTATCTTTATACGTATATGCTTCTAGACTGTTGTATTCTGAGCACCTCTGCAAAAACAGTGATAATGTGAGAATGTGGTGAAAGTGTTGAATGATGATGAAAGTATTTTCTTTTTGGGGATTTTCTTTCTCTTTTGGGTCACCCTGCCTCATTGGGAGACGACCGACTTGTTGAAAAAAAAAAAAATATATATATATATACATATATTTTTTATTATCACACTGGCGATTCGCACCACACTTGTATATATATATATATATATATATATATATATATATATATATATATATATAATATACTATATATATATATATATATATATATATATATATATATATATAATATATATATATATATATATATAATATATATATATATATACTATATATAAGGCAAGCATCATCTCATCACTGTTTTCAAATTATCCATCAAAAGTGTGATAGAAGAAAATACCTGTATTAAAATGGGATGTAAGTTTTAGTTTCTTGGAGTAAATATCACAGCTTTTGTGAATAATATTCTTCTTTTGGATGATGCAAATAAAAATCCACAAAAATTCAATCATTCTTTTGGTGAAAAGTTGTATTATTTAAAGTTACTAATTAAGACAAGCTAAAAAAAATTAACGTTATTTCGTGAAATTATTGTGATCTAATAATTTAGATAATGTCATTAGCCAGAATGAAATTGTTAAGGAACTCTGATTGACTGAGAACTTTCCTTGTTATTCCTGCTTGATCCTTAAGTTGTTTCCGGTATCTTGTAACACAGTGTCAAATATCTACATGAAGACCAGGAATGTGAACGACACTACCTGTCTCACCTTAGTTATAAGAGCTGACACTACATTTATTGTCATCCACACCTCCAGCAGTTGCGTGGTTGTGAGTGAGTCACTGGAGTGTGACTGGTGTCTCGCACGCTGCTTCCACTCCCTCTCTCAGGACCCAAAAATATATAATCTGGTCCCATTACATTTGATGTATCTACCTTTCACAATAGTTACCGAACCTCTTCCCCTGCTGTATGTATTGTGTCCAGCACTTGCTGGTGCACTCTAATTCATTGACTCTCTCGTATTGTTTCTGTTTCCTCTGAAATATCTCTATAAATTTTATGTTGAGATCCTCACACTTCCAGGTCATTCCTTCCTCCTTCATCCACATTACCTGCTCCTTTACTGTTATCTTCCTCCTCAGGTGACTGTATACAAACTTTCACTTATATTTGACTTCCCATGCTACGTCATTCTAATGTTTTCCCTGAGCCTCTCCCAGTCTTAACATATTCCTTCCTACCTTTTCCTATCCCAACATATTTGTTCCTTGCTGTTCTGCTCACTTCCTTTTCTTCCTGAATTCTTTGCCTTCAATATATATATTTTCCATGCTCTAGCAAGCCAAGTTTGTGCCTCTCTTCCTCGCTGCCTCAATTATACACTCACTTTTTCCATGCTATTGTTTTTTTTTGGGTTCCTAGATATGAATTTCTCCAGTGCCTCCTACTGTGTGTGTGTGCGTGTGTGTGTGTTGTGTGTGTGTGTGTGTGGGGTGTGGTGTGTGTGTGTGTGTTGTGTGTGGTGTGTGTGTGTGTGTGTGGTGTGTGTGTGTGTGTGTGTGTGCGTGTGTGTGTGTGTGTGCGTGTGTGTGTGTGTGTGTGTGTGTGTGTGTGTGTGTGCGTGTGTGTGTGTGTGTGTGTGTGTGTACTCACCTAGTTGTGGTTGCTGGGGTCGAGTCACAGCTCCTGGCCCAGCCTCTTCAAGGGCCGCTACTCGTTCTCTCTTCCCGCTCCATGAGCTTTATCATATTCTTCTTAAAGCTATGTATGGATCCTGCCTCCACTACATCACTATACAAACTATTCCACTTCCTGACAACTTTGTGACTGAAGAAATACTTTCTAACATCCATGTGGTTCATCTGAGTCTTCAACTTCCAACTGTGACCCCTTGTTGCTGGGTCCCATCTCTGGAACATTCTGTCTCTGTCCACCTTGTCGATTCCTCTCATTATTTTATATGTCGTCTTCCAGTGTCGTCAGGTCAATTTACCTTAACCTCTACTCGTAGGACATACCCCTTAGCACCGGCACTAGTCTTGATGCAAACCTTTGCATGGTTAGGTGAAGGTTCCAAACTGGTGCTGCATACTCCAATATGGGCCTAACGTACAATGTGTACACGGTCCTGAATGAGTTCTTATTTAGATGCCGGAATGCTGTTCTCAGGTTTGCCAGGCGCCAATATGCTACAGCAGTTATTTGGTTGATCTGCGCCTCAGATGTGCCCAGTGTTATACTTACCACAAGATCCTCTTCCTTGAGTGAGGTTTGTAGGTTCTAGCCCCCCCGATTGTACTCCGACTGTGGTCTTTTTTGATCTCAATCTTCATCACTTTGCACTTGGTGGAGTTGAACTCCAGGAGCCGGTTGCTGGACCAGGTGTGGCATGCAAAGAGTACGTAACCTTTATTCGGCGCATGTACACACCCTCATTTACAGGCTATCTCCCCCAACCAGCGAACCAGGTTGCTAAGAGTTGATGATGGGGCCCCGTCGTTCAACTAGTGACCAGGTTCTAGCCAATAAGAAGATGGTTTTGGCAATCGCAGAGGTTATGTGGGTACCGCTCGCCTGTCTGCCCTTGTCATTCCCATTCTAGAGCTGGTTGAAGCACGGTCTGCTATCTTGTGGCTTCTATTTCTGCTTTGCTTACCGTGGAGTGCACTATACTTATCACTGTACATAGTGTACATATTGCTGTTATAAATTGGTGAAGGATAATATAAGTCTAAACTTTTTCTACTGTGTTTATTTGCTCCCATTACACCCGGGGTAACAGGCCATTTGGAATCCTGGGTTGTAATACCAGGCTTGCAGCCTGTCCAGATCCCTCTCTAGTTCTGCCTGGTCTTCGTCCGATTGAATTCTTCTCATCAACTTCACATCATCTGTGGTTGCAAAGGTCGAGTCATAGCTCCTGGCTGTGTGTGTACTCACCTAATTGTACTCAGCTAATTGTGATAGCAGGGGTGACTCGACTGAGTCTTCAGCTTCCAATTGTGACCCCTTGTTTCAGTGTTCCCACCTCTGGAACATACTATCTCTGTTCACCTTATCTATTCCCCGCACCATTTTGTTTGTCGTTATCATGTCTCCCCTGACCCTCCTTTCTTCCGGTGTCGTCATGCCGATTTCCCTCAGCCTTTCTTCGTAGGACATTCCCTTGAACTTCGGAACTAACCTTGTTACAAACTTTTGCACTTTCTCTAATTTCTTGATGTGCTTGACCAGATGTGGGTTCCAAACTGGTGGTGCATACTCCAGTATCAGCCTGACGTACACAGTGTACAGTGACTTAAACGATTCCTTACTAAGGAATCGGAACGCTATTCTCAGGTTTGCCAGGCGCCCATATGCTGCAGCAGTTATCTGGTTAATGTGTGCTTCCGGAGACGTGCTCAGTGTTATACTTACCCCAAGAACTTTCTCCTTGACTGAGGTTTGCAGTATTTGGCCACATAGCCTATGATCTGTCTTTTGTCTTCTTTGCCCTTCCCCAATCCTCATGACTTTTGCATTTGGAGAGTTAAATTCTAGAAGCCAGTTGCTGGACCACGTGTACAGCCTGTCCAGGTCTCTTTGTAGTCCTGCCTGATCCTCATCTAATTTGATTCGTCTCATTAATTAACTTCACATCAACTGCTAGTAAGGACACTTTTGAGTCTATCCCTTCCATCGTGTCATTCACATATTCCAAAAATAGCACTGGTTCTAGGATTGACCTCTGTGGGACTCCGCTCGTCACAGGCGCCCACTGTGATACCTTATCATGTACCATGACTCGTTGTTGACCTCCCTGTGAGGTATTCTCTAATCCATTGCGGTGCCCTTCCTGTTATACACGCCTGATCCTCCAGCTTCTGCACTAATCTTTTGAGAGGAACTGTGTCGAAGGCCTTCCTGCAGTCCAGGAAAATGCAATCAACCCATCCCTCTCTATCGTGTCTTACTTCTGTTACTTTGTCATAAAACTGCAGAAGGTTTGTGACGCAGGATTTGCCTTCCATGAATCCGTGATGGTTGTCGTTTAAAATCTTGTTCCTTTCCAGGTGCTCCACCACTCTCCTCCTGATAATATTTTCCATGACTTTGTATTAATATACACGTCAGTGACACTGGTCTGTAGTTTAGGACCTCGTTTCTCTCTCCTTTCTTAAAAATGGGGACTACATTTGCCGTCTTCCATACCTCAGGTAGTTGCCCAGTTTCGAGGGATGTGTTGAAGATTTTGGTTAGTGTAACACACAGCATCTCTGCTCTTTCTCCAAGGACCCATGGGGAGATGTTGTCCAGTCCCATCGCCTTTGAGGTATCAAGGTCACTTAGCAGCTTCTGCACCTCCTCAGTTGTGTGTACGTCATCCAACATTTGTTGGTATATTCCCTGTTGGTGTTCTGCTCTGTTCTGTTTTCCCAGAGCCTTTCGTGTCTCTTCTGGGAATATTTCCTTGAATCTCGTGTTGAGCTCCTCACATACCTCTTGATTGTTTCTTGTGAGTTCCCCACCTTCTTTCCTCGGCCTGATCACCTGGTCTTTGACTGTTGTCTTCCTCCTAATGTGGCTATACAGCAGTTTCGGGTCAGGCTTGACTTGTGATGTCATGTAGTTTTCGTACTGCCGCTGGGCCTCCCTCCTTACCTGTGCATATTCATTTCTGGCTTTTTGACTAATCTCCTTATTTTCCTCGGTCCTGTGCCTTCTGTACTTTTTCCGTTCTCTAGTGCACTTAGTTTTTGCCTCCCTTCACCTTTGGGTAAACCAGGGGCTTTTTCTGGTCTTCCCATTATTTTTGTTACCCTTGGGAAGAAACCTTTCCTCTACCTTCTTGCATTTTGTTGTTACGTATTCTATCATTTCGTTTACTGACTTTCCTACCAATTCTCTGTCCCACTGAACCTCCTGCAGGAAGTTACTCATACCTGTGAAGTCCCCCCTTTTATATTTTGGCTTTTCCTATTCAACTCCTGTTACCCTCTCCACTTGTAGCTCTGCTATGTATTCAAAGTACAGAATCACGTGAGCACTAGTGATGTCCTCAATGTCTGAATTGCTCAGGGTGAACATGAGGTCCAGTCTTGCTGGTTAATCCTCCCCTCTCTCTCTGGGAGTGTCCTTAGCATGTTGATAAATGAGGTTTTTCAGTACCACATTCATCATCTTGACTCTCCATGTTTCACAACACGCGTGTGGCTCCAGGTTTTCCCAGTCGATCTCCCTGTGGCTGAAATCACCCATAACCAGCAACTTTCTCTGCTCAAGTGAGCTCTTCTTGCCACCTCAGCCAATGTGTCCACCATTGCTCTACTGCTCTCTTCATATTCATCTCATGGACTCCTGCAGTTCTGAGGTGGATTATACATCACTGCAGTAACTACCATATGTTCCCCAAACTGATATGTACCTACTATGTAATCCCTTTTTCCAATATCGTCCATGCCTTCAATTTCCTCAAACCTCCGAAGTTTTTTTACAAGCAGTGCAACCCCTTCACCCCCTCTGCTCCTTCTATCTTTCCTCAAGATCTGATATCCTGGTGGGAAGATGGTGTCTGTTATTGTCTCAGTGAATTTCATTTCTGTGACTGCTATGATGTCTGGGGACCTCTCATTGATTCTTTCATGCCACACCTCATATTTGTTCGTTATTCCATCTGTGTGGGGTTGCGGTGGGGGTGGGGGCAGAGCTCCCATAGGGGGTTGCTGTACGGGTGAGATTTGTGGTGTGGGAGGTGGGGACAGAGGGATCATTGTGTGAGTGTCGGTTTAGATTGTTCAGTTGTCTTGGGGTTGTCGTGGTTTGAGTCCTTCTGCGGGTGTTTCTGGAGGGTGTGTTTGCCCTTCCACCTATGTCTGGGTTCTTCTGTTCATCTTTGTCATTTCCTCTCGTTGTTCCTTTCGTTTTTGTACTATCTCTTTCAGTATCATCATTTCCTCTTGTGATCTGTCTCGATCGAGGTACACACTCTGGTACTTTTGTTTGTCTCTCAGTCGTGATTCTCCTGCAGGATCATTTTTTGGGTTGATTCTTCCTTGAAAATTACCTTGAGAGGCCATTTCCATCACCTTGCAAACCACCCAATTCTCCAAAAATTTTGCCACTTGAGTCATATCGTCCTCCCTTTCAACTTCCTGGAGCCTGGAGACAAAAACTGATCTCGCCCTTTCCTCCTCCCACTGTGTCTCCCATTGTGTCCTCTGAGGTGTTTTAGTTCCTTCCATTGGAGCGTTCCTTCTTTCAATCCCTTCCCTGGCTGAGGCCCCTGTGCTCAGTGGACTGTCTTTCCTGCTCAGCTGTTCCTGGCCCTTGCAGGTGTCTGTTAGGGTCTCTGTACATATCATACCCTCCTCATTGTCTTCAGACCTTTCATTTGTTCCTAGTGAGCTCCTCATATTTGCCTTGGCTCCATGTGGGCATGATAGGGCCCTTGTATACAGTATAGCATCTTTGCTCCCTCCAGGCTCTTTGTCTGTGCCTGATGCAGAAGTTCCTGATGTTTTGTCTCTGCTGTCAGTTTTCTCTTTAACCTGTTTCAGGTCTCTCAGTTCCTCTTCTAAGCACTGTATCTTAGCTTCTGCTACTATGGCTTGTTGCTCCTACTTCCTGCTCTCTGCAGCTATCTTCCCCATTTTCCTGCCAAGCTCTTCTAGTTTCCTTCCCCTGTCTTCCTCCCATTTTTTGAGCTCTGCCTCCCAATCTTCCCTACCAGACCCTTGAGTCTAGGCTTTATTGGGTAACCCTTGTACCACAGAATGAAGCCTGCGAATTTTGTGTGGGTGTTTGCATTAGATGGGTGTTGTAGGGAGGAAGTGGGGAGGAGGTAGGGCAGGGAAGAGAAGGATATGAGGTGGGAGGGGGGGAGAGCAGCAGGGAGAGATTAGGGGGTGTAAGGGGGTATAGGGAGAGAGGAGAAAGTGAGTGTGGGAAAGGCTATGGGAGAGGGGGGTAGAAAGAAGATGGAGGAGTAGGAAAATGGATGGAAGGTGAGGGTGAAGAGAGAGGGAGGGGAAGAGATAAAGAGAGTGGGGAAGAGAGGGAGGGGGAGAGAGAGAGCAAGAGAGGGAGAGAGAGAGAGAGAGAGAGAGAAGAGAGAGAGAGAGAGAGAGAGAGAGAGAGAAGAGAGAGAGAGAGAGAGAGAGAGAGAGAGAGAGAGGGGAGAGGAGAGAGAGGGAGAGAAAGAAGAGAGAGAAAAGAGGAAGGATGAGAGAGAGAGAGAGAGAGAGAGAGAGAGAGAGAAGAGGGAGAGAGAGAGAGAGAGAGAGAGGAGAGAGCAAGAGAGGGAGTGGAGAGAGGGAAAATGATAGAAAGTGAAGAGGAGAAAGGGAGTAGGGAAGGCTAGGGGAGAGGGTGGAGAAAGAAGACGGGGGAGCAGGAAGATGGATGGAAGGTGAGTGTGAAGAAGAGAGAGAGGGAGAAAGAGAGAGAGTGGGGAAGATAGTGAGGGGGAGAGAGAGAGAGCAAAGAGGAGAGAGATGGGGAAGAGAGGGATGGAGAGAGGGAAAGTGATAGAAAGTGAAAGTGATAGAATGGGAGGTGGGAGTGTAAAAGGGAGAGGCAGAGGAGGGAAAGAGAGGGAGGAGAGAGAGAGCAAGAGAGGGGAGAAGAGAGAGAGGGAGAGAGGGAGAGAGATAGACAGAGTAAATGGTAGAAAAGAGAGAGAGAGAGAGAGAGAGAGAGAGAGAGAGAGAGAGAGAGAGAGAGAGAGAGAGAGAGAGAGAGAGAGAGAGAGAGAGAGAGAGAGAGAGAGAGAGAAGAGAGAGAAAGAAGAGAGAGAGAGACAGAGAGAGAGAGAGAGAGAGAGAGAGAGAGAGAGAGAGAGACAGAGAGAGGTGAGAGAGAGAGAGAGAGAGAGAGAGAGAGAGAGAGAGAGAGAGAGAGACAGAGAGAGAGAGAGAGAGAGACAGACAGACAGACAGACAGAGACAGAGACAGAGCGAGAGAGAGAGAGAGAGAGAGAGAGACAGACAGACAGACAGAGAGAGAGAGACAGAGAGAGAGAGACAGAGAGAGAGAGACAGAGAGAGAGAGAGAGAGACAGAGAGAGTGAGAGAGAGAGAGAGAGAGAGAGAGAGAGGAGAGAGGAGAGAGAAAAGTGATAGGATGGGAGTTGGGAGAGTAAGAGAGAGGAGGAGAGGGAAGGAGGGGGTAGAGTGGCCACTTAAACACCACAGACTCAAAATGTACTCACCTAATTGTGGTTGCAGGGGTCAAGACTCAGCTCCTGGCCCCGCCTCTTCACCGACTGCTACTAGGTCCTCTCTCTCACTGCTCCATGAGCTTTATCATGCCTTATCTTAAAGCTATGTATGGTTCCTGCCTCCACTACTTCACTTGCTAGGCTATTCCACTGCCTGACTACTCTATGACTGAAGAAATACTTCCTAACATCCCTTTGACTCGTCCGAGTCTTCAACTTCCAATTGTGACCGCTTGTTTCTGTGTCCCATCTCTGGAACATCCTGTCTCAGTCCACCTTGTCTATTCCACGCAGTATTTTGTATGTCGTTAGCATGTCTCCCATAACCCTCCTGTCCTCCAGTGTCGTCAGGCGACTTCCCTTAACCTTTCTTCATAGGACATTCCCCTTAGCTCCGGAACTAACCTTGTCGCAAACCTTTGCACTTTCTCTAATTTCTTGACGTGCTTGATCAAGTGCGGGTTCCAAACAGGTGCTGCATACTCCAGTATGGGCCTGACATACACGGTGTACAGTGTCTTGAACGATTCCTTACTAAAGTATTGGAACGCTGTTCTCAGGTTTGCCAGGCGCCCATATGCTGCAGCAGTTATCTGGTTGATGTGTGCTTCCCGAGACATGCTCGGTGTTATACTCACCCCAAAATCATTCTCCTTGAGTTAAGTTTGCAGTCTTTGGCCACCTAGCCTATACTCCGTTTGCGGTCTTTTGTGCCCTTCCCCGATTTCATAACTTTGCATTTGGCGGGGTTAAATTCGAGAAGCCAGTTGCTGGACCAGATGTCCAGACTGTCCAGGTCTCTTTGAAGTCCTGCCTCATCCTCATCTGATTTAATTCTCATAAACTTCACATCATCTGGGAACAGGGACACTTCTGAGTCTAACCCTTCCATTATGTCATTCACATATTCCAAAAATAGCACTGGTCCTAGGACCGACCTCTGTAGGATCCCGCTCGTCACAAGTGCCCACTGTGATACCTCATCACAAACCATGACTTGTTGTTGCCTCCCTATCAGGTATTCTCTGATCCATTGTAGTGCCCGTCCTGTTATGTGCACCTGATCCTCTAGCTTCTGCACTAATCTCTTGTGAGGAACTGTGTCAAAGGCCTTCTTGGAGTCCAAGAAGATGCAATCAACCCACCTTTTTCTCTAGTGTCTTACTTCTGTTACTTAGTCATTAAAACTCCAGAAGGTTTGTGACACAGAATTTGCCTTCCATAAATCTGTGCTGGTTGGTGTTTATACTCTTGTTCCGTTCCTCGTGCTCCATCACTCCTCCTGATAATCTTCTCCATAATTTTACATACTACACACATCAGTGGCACTGGTCTGTAATTTAGTGCTTCTTTTCTGTCTCCTTTTTTTAAAAATGAGAACTGCATTTGCCGTCTTCCATACCTCAGGTAGTTGCCCAGTTTCAAGGGATGTGTTGAAGATAGTGGTTAATGGCACACAAAACAATTCCACTTCCTCTCCAAGAGCCCACTTGGAGATGTTGTCCGGTCCCATTGCCTTTGAGGTATCAATGTCCCTTAGGAGCTTCTTCACCTCCTCCCCAGTTGTATGTCATCCAGCACTTGTTAGTATATTCTGTGCTAGTGTCCCCCCTCTGTTCTGCCGTCCCAGAGGCCTTCCTGTCTCCACTGTAAATGCATCCTTAAATCTCATGTTGAGCTCCTTACATACCTCTTGATCGCTTCTGGTGAGTTCCCAACCTTCTCTCCTCAGCCTGATCACCTGGTCTTTGACTGTTGTCTTCTTCCTAATGTGGCTATACAGCGGTTTCGGGTCAGACTTTACTTCCGATGCTATGTCGTTTTCAAACTGTCGATGGGCCTCCCTCCTTACCTGTGCATACTCGTTTCTGGCTCTTATACAAATTTCTTTATTTTCCTGGGTCCTTTGCATCCTGTACCTTTTCCATTTTCTGGGTCACTTAGTTTTTGCCTCCCTACACCTTCGGGTAAACCAAGGACTCGTTTTGGTCTTCCTATTATTTCTATTGCCCTTGGGAACATGCCTTTCCTCTGCCTCCTTGAATTTTGTTGTTACATATTCCATCTTCTCGATTACTGACTTTCCTACCATTTCTCTGTCTCACTGAACCTCCTGCAGGAAGTTCCTCATACCTGTGTAGTCCCCCCTTTTATAGTTTGTTTTTTCCCATTCAATCCCTGTTACACTCTCCACTTGTAACTCTACTACATATTCAAAACTCAGAACCACGTGATCGCTAGCTCCAAGGGGCCTCTTGTAAGTGATGTCCTCAATGTCTGAACTGCTCAAGGTGAACACAAGGTTCAGCCTTGCTGGTTCATCCTCCACTTTCTCTCTGGTAGTGTCCCTGACATGCTGATGCATGAGGTTTTCCAGAACCTCATCCATCATCTTGATTTTCCTGTAGTGGAAATCGCCCATAACCAGTAACTTTGCTCTGCTAGAGTGATCTCTTCTTACCACCTCAGCCAGATTGTCCACCATCGCTCTGTTGTTTTCTTCGAACTCCTGTCTTGGGCTCCTGCAGTTCTGTGGTGGGTTATACATTACTCCAATGACTACTTTATGTTCTCCACACTGAATTGTACCTATTATGTAGTCCTTTTCTCCAATCTCGTCCGTGCCTTCCATTTTCTCAAATCCTCATCAGCTTTTTATGAGCAGTGCAACCCCTCCCCCCTCTCTACTCTTTCTATCTTTCCTCATAATCCGGTATCCTGGTGGGAAGATTGCGTCTGTTATTTCTCAGTGAGTTTCAGTGTCTGTGACTGCTATGATGTCTGAGGATTTCTCACTGATTCTTTCGTGTCACTCATTTTATTTATTCGTTATTCCATCCACGTTTATGTACCAAACCTTCAGCTTCTTTTCTATCACTGTGGTCCTGGAAGAATATTTGGGTTGGGGGAGTGGGAGCCCTGGTGGGGACTTATGAGGGTTGTGGTGTGGGTGGGGTTTGTGATGAGGGGGTTGGGGTCAGAACGCCCATTGGGGCAGCTGTAACGGTGAGGTTTGTTATGTGGGGGTTGGTGGCAGAGGGAACAGTGTTTGGATTTTGGTTGAGATTGCTCAGTTGCAATTGGGGTTGTCGCGGTTGGAGTCCTTCTGCGGGAGTTTCTGGTGGGTTTATTTGCCCTTCCTCCTGAGTCTGGGTCCTGCTCATCTTCATCATTGCCTCCGTTCCTCCTAGCGTCTTTGTACCCTCTCTTTCAGTATCTTCCTTTCTTCTTGTGTTCTGTTGCAATTGAGGTACACTCTCTGGTACTCCGGTTTGTCCCTCAGTCATGCCTTTTCTTGCAAGATCCTGGTTCGAGCTGATTTTTCCTTGAAAATTATTTGAGAGGCCGTTTCCTTCCACTCGCTAACCACCCAATTCTCCAGAAATTGTTTTCATGATGCCTTCAATCGCTTTTTCCTCCTCCTGCTTTCTTTCATCGTAAGTTTACCCTTTGGCTTCTTGGAGCCCGTAGACAAAAACGGACTCCTCCCTTTCCTCCTCCCACTGTGTCTCCCTTTGCATCCTCTGAGGTGTTTTAGTTCCTTCCACTGAAATGTTCTTGCCTTCAATCTGTGTCCTTGCTCAAGCCTCTATGTTCAGTGAACTGTCTTTCATGATCAGCTGTTCCTTGCTACTGCAGTTGGCTGTTAGAGTCTCTGCATATAACATACCTTTATTGTCTTTAGACCTGTCATTTGATTTTAGTGTGCTCCTCGTTTTTTCCTTGGTCCCACGTGGGCCTGATAGGGCCTTCGCATACAGAATATCTCCTTTGTTTCCTACAGTTTCCTACCTACTTTGTTTCCTACTGTGTGTGTGTGTGTTTGTGTGTGTGTGTGTGTGTGTGTGTGTGTGTGTATGTGTGTGTGTGTGTGTGTGTGTGTGTGTGTGTGTGTGTGTGTGTGTGTGAGTGTGTGTGTGCCTGTGTGTGTGTGTGTTTTGCTGAGTGCAGTGCTGCTGCTACTGATGCTCCAGCTGGTCCTGTGCTGCTGCTACTGATGCTACAGCTGGTCCTGTGCTGCTGCTACTGATGCTCCAGCTGGTCCTGTGCTGCTGCTACTGATGCTCCAGCTGGTCCTGTGCTGCTGCTACTGATGCTCCAGCTGGTCCTGTGCTGCTGCTACTGATGCTCCAGCTGGTCCTGTGCTGCTGCTACTGATGCTCCAGCTGGTCCTGTGCTGCTGCTACTGATGCTCCAGCTGGTCCTGTGCTGCTGCTACTGATGCTCCAGCTGGTCCTGTGCTGCTGCTACTGGTGCTCCAGCTGGTCCTGTGCTGCAGCTACTGGTGCTACAGCTGGTCCTGTGCTGCTGCTACTGGTGCTCCAGCTGGTCCTGTGCTGCTGATATTGGTGCTCCAGCTGGTCCTGTGCTGCTGATATTGGTGCTCCAGCTGGTCCTGTGCTGCAGCTACTGGTGCTCCAGGTGGTCCTGTGCTGCTGCTACTGGTGCTCCAGCTGGTCCTGTGCTGCTGTTACTGGTGCTCCAGCTGGTCCTGTGCTGCTGCTACTGGTGCTCCAGCTGGTCCTGTGCTGCTGCTACTGGTGCTCCAGCTGGTCCTGTGCTGATGCTACTGATGCTCCAGCTGGTCCTGTCCTGTTGCTACTGATGCTCCAGCTGGTCCTCTGCTGCTGCTACTGATGCTCCAGCCGGTCCTGTGCTGCAGCTACTGATGCTCCAGCTGGTCCTGTGCTGCTGCTACTGGTGCTCCATCTGGTCCTGTGCTGATGCTACTGATGCTCCAGCTGGTCCTGTCCTGCTGCTACTGATGCTCCAACTGGTCCTGTGCTTCTGCTACTGATGCTCCAACTGGTCCTGTGCTGCACCTACTGATGCTCCAACTGGTCCTGTGCTGCTGCTACTGGTGCTCCAGCTGGTCCTGTGCTGATGCTACTGATGCTCCAGCTGGTCCTGTGCTGCTGCTACTGATGCTCCAGCTGGTCCTGTGCTGCAGCTACTGGTGCTCCACCTGGTCCTGTCCTGCTGCTACTGATGTTACAGCTGGTCCTGTGCTGCTGCTACTGATGCTCCAGCTGGTCCTGTGCTGATGCTACTGATGCTCCAGCTGGTCCTGTGCTGCTGCTGCTGATGCTCCAGCCGGTCCTGTGCTGCAGCTACTGATGCTCCAGCTGGTCCTGTGCAGATGCTACTGATGCTCCAGCTGGTCCTGTCCTGCTGCTACTGATGCTCCAACTGGTCCTGTGCTTCTGCTACTGATGCTCCAGCTGGTCCTGTGCTGCACCTACTGATGCTCCAACTGGTCCTGTGCTGATGCTACTGATGCTCCAGCTGGTCCTGTGCTGCTGCTACTGATGCTCCAGCTGGTCCTGTGCTGCAGCTACTTGTGCTCCAGCTGGTCCTGTCCTGCTGCTACTGATGCTGCAGCTGGTCCTGTGCTGCTGCTACTGATGCTCCAGCTGGTCCTGTACTGCTGCTACTGGTGCTCCAGCTGGTCCTGTGCTGAAGCTACTGATGCTCCAGCTGGTCCTGTCCTGCTGCTACTGATGCTCCAGCTGGTCCTGTGCTGCTGCTACTGATGCTCCAGCTGGTCCTGTGCTGCTGATGCTCCAGCCGGTCCTGTGCTGCAGCTACTGATGCTCCAGCTGGTCCTGTGCTGCTGCTACTGATGCTCCAGCTGGTCCTGTCCTGCTGCTACTGATGCTTCAGCCGGTCCTGTGCTGCTGCTACTGATGCTCCAGCTGGTCCTGTGCTGCAGCTACTGGTGCTCCACCTGTCCTGTCCTGCTGCACTGATGTTACAGCTGGCCTGTGCCTGCTACTGATGCTCCAGCTGGTCCTGTGCTGATGCTACTGATGCTCCAGCTGGTCCTGTGCTGCTGCTGCTGATGCTCCAGCCGGTCCTGTGCTGCAGCTACTGATGCTCCAGCTGGTCCTGTGCTGCTGCTACTGGTGCTCCATCTGGTCCTGTGCAGATGCTACTGATGCTCCAGCTGGTCCTGTCCTGCTGCTACTGATGCTCCAACTGGTCCTGGCTTCTGCTACTGATGCTCCAGCTGGTCCTGTGCTGCACCTATGATGCTCCAACTGGTCCTGTCTGATGCTACTGATGCTCCCAGCTGGTCCTGTGCTGCTGCTACTGATGCTCCAGCTGGTCCTGTGCTGCAGCTACTTGTGCTCCAGCTGGTCCTGTCCTGCTGCTACTGATGCTGCAGCTGGTCCTGTGCTGCTGCTACTGATGCTCCAGCTGGTCCTGTACTGCTGCTACTGGTGCTCCAGCTGGTCCTGTGCTGAACTACTGATGCTCCATGGTCCTGTCCTGCTGCTACTGATGCTCCAGCTGGTCCTGTGCTGCTGCTACTGATGCTCCAGCTGGTCCTGTGCTGCTGATGCTCCAGCCGGTCCTGTGCTGCAGCTACTGATGCTCCAGCTGGTCCTGTCCTGCTGCTACTGATGCTTCAGCCGGTCCTGTGCTGCAGCTACTGATGCTCCAGCTGGTCCTGTCCTGCTGCTACTGATGCTTCAGCTGGTCCTGTGCTGCTGCTGCTACTGGTGCTCCAGCTGGTCCTGTGCTGCAGCTACTGATGCTCCAGCTGGTCCTGTACTGCTGCTACTGGTGCTCCAGCTGGTCCTGTGCTGAAGCTACTGATGCTCCAGCTGGTCCTGTCCTGCTGCTACTGATGCTCCAGCTGGTCCTGTGCTGCTGCTACTGATGCTCCAGCTGGTCCTGTGCTGCTGATGCTCCAGCCGGTCCTGTGCTGCAGCTACTGATGCTCCAGCTGGTCCTGTGCTGCAGCTACTGATGCTCCAGCTGGTCCTGTCCTGCTGCTACTGATGCTTCAGCTGGTCCTGTGCTGCTGCTGCTACTGGTGCTCCAGCTGGTCCTGTGCTGAAGCTACTGATGCTCCAGCTGGTCCTGTGCAGCTCTGTATTGTATACAATAAATATTCTAGCAAGATATATGCAGCAGCATCCATCCCAACTCCGCTACCTTACTGTGACTGCCTTGGTGCCTCTGTCCCTCCCTACCTCCCTACCTCCCAACCTCCCTTCCTCCCTCACTAGCTCCCTCCTTCCCTGTCTTTCTCACTCCCTCCTTCAATCCTTTCCTCCCTTCCTCCCTTCCTAAGTCACTCCTTCCCTCCCTCTACTTTCTCTCTGACTAATTCAGTATTTCCGTCCTGCTGTCTATCGCAAGGAACAGTGTTTTCCTCAATATCTGTGGTATAGAATTCACATAATATCTAATGTAGCTAATTGTTCCCACAATATCTATCTTAGAGAGCAGTGTTCCCACAATATTTATCTTAGAGAGCAGTGTTCCAACAATATCTATCTTAGAGAGCAGTGTTCCCACAATATCTATCTTAGAGAGCAGTGTTCCCACAATATCTGTCGTACAGAACCATACCCCCGGCCGGGATTGAACCCGCGGTCATAGAGTCTCAAAACTCCAGCCCGTCGCGTTAGCCACTAGACCAGCTAGCCACAATAAGATTCATCCAACTAGGTATATTTCTACACCATAGGAAGGTTAGCACAGGCACCTCTGTGACCACAAATGCAAGTTTTTACAGACGAATCTCCAGCTAGCGTGGCCGTGACGAACTCTAGCTCAAGTCCCTTCACTGCCGTCAACATGACTTAAGAAATCGTAATGACACGATTGCAAATAAACCATACCCCCGGCCGGGATTGAACCCGCGGTCATAGAGTCTCAAAACTCCAGCCCGTCGCGTTAGCCACTAGACCAGCTGGTGTAGAAATATACCTAGTTGGATGAATCTTATTGTGGCTAGCTGGTCTAGTGGCTAACGCGACGGGCTGGAGTTTTGAGACTCTATGACCGCGGGTTCAATCCCGGCCGGGGGTATGGTTTATTTGCAATCGTGTCATTACGATTTCTTAAGTTCTGTCGTACAGAATTCCCACAATATCTATGCCAGAGTGTTCCACAATATCTGTCGTATATTGTTCCCACAATATCCATCGTATAGTGTTCCCACAATATCTATGGCATAGTGTTCCCACAATATTTATCGTATTGTGTTCTCACAGTATCTATCGTATAGCGTTCTCACAGTATCTATCGTACAGTGTTCTCACACTATCTGTTGTATAGTGTTCTCACAGTATCTACAGTATAGTGTTCTCACAGAATCTATCGCATAGTGCTCTCACAGTATCTATCGTACAGTGCTCTCACAGTATCTATCGTATAGCGTTCTCACAATATCTATCGTATAGTGTTCTCAGAGTATCTATCGTACAGTTTTCCCACAATGTCTATCGTAGAGAGTTCCCACGATATCTATCGTATAGTGTTCTCACAGTATCTATCGTACAGTTTTCTCACAGTATCTATCGTATAGTGTTCCCAAAATATCTATCGTATAGAGTTCTCAAAGTATCTATCGTATAGTGTTCCCACAATATCTATCGTATAGTGTTTCCAAAATATCTACCGTATAGTGTTCTCACAATATCTATCGTATAGTGTTCCCACAATATCTATCGTATAGTATTCCCACAGTATCTATCGTATAGTGTTCTCACAATATCTATCGTATAATGTTCTCACAATATCTGTTGTATAGTGTTCTCACAATATCTATCGTATAGTGTTCTCAATATCTATCGTACAGTGTTCTCCCAATATCTATCGTGCAGTCTTCCCACAATATCTCTCGTATAGTGATCTCACAATATCTAACGTATAGTGTTCCCACAATATATATCGTATAGTGTATCCGTATCATAGTTACTGTCCACAATATCTAACGGTAGTGTTCTCACATATCTGTCGCATAGTTCTCCCACAATATCTATCGTAAAGTGTTCTCACACTAGCTATCGTATAATGTTCTCACAGCATTTATCGTAGTGTGCTCACAGTATCTATCGCACAGTGTTCTCACAGTATCTAATGTATAGTGTTCTCACAGTATCTATATGTATTGTCATCACAGTATCTATTGTTAGGTGCTCTCGCAGTATCTATCGCATAGTGTTCGCACAATATCTATCGTATAGTGTCCCCACAGCATCTATCGTATAGTGATCCCAAAATATCTATCGTATAGTGTTCCCACAATATCTATCGTATAGTGTTCCCACAATATCTATCGTATAGTGTTCCCTCAATACGTATCGTATAGTGTTCTTACAGTATATATCGTATAGTGCTCCCACAATATCTATCGCATAGTGTTCTCACAGTATCTATCGTACAGTGTTCGCACAATGTCTATCGTATAGTGTTCCCACGTTATCTATCGTATAGTGTTCTCTCAGTATCTATCGTACAGTGTTCCCACAAAATCTATCGTATAGTGCTCCCACGATATCTATCGTATAGTGTTCCCAAAATATCTACCGTATAGTGTTCCCTCAATACCTATCGTATAGTGTTCCAACAATATCTATCACATAGTGTTCTCACAGTATCTATCGTATAGTGTTCCCACAATATCTATCACAAAGTGTTCTCACAGTATCTATCGTATAGTGTTCCCACAATATCTATCACGTATTGTTCTCACAGTATCTATCGTATAGTGTTCCCACAATATCTATCACGTATTATTCTCACAATATCTATCGTATAGTGTTCTCACAATATCTATCGTATTGTGTTCTCACAATATCTATCGTGCATTGTTCTCACAATATCTATCGTATTGTGTTCTCACAATATCTATCGTATAGTGTTCCCACAATATCTATCGTATAGTGTTCTCACAATATCTATCGTATAGTGTTCCCACAATATCTATCGCATAGTTTTCCCACAATATCTATCGTATATTGTTCCCACAATATCTATCGTGCAGTGTTCCCACAAAATCTATCGTATAGTGTTTTCACTATATCTATCGTATAGTGTTCCACAATATTTATCGTATAGTTTTCCCACAACATATATCGTATAGTGTCCCAACAATATCTATCGCATAGTGTCCCAAAAATATCTATGGCATAGTGTTCCCACAATTTCTATCGTAGTGTTCCCACAAAATCTATCGCATAGTGCTCTCAAAATATATATCGTATAGTGTTCCCACAATATCTATCGTATATTGTTCCCACAATATGTATGGTATAGTGTTCCCACAATATCTATGGCACAGTGTTCCCACATTATCCATCGTATACTGTTCCCACAATATCTAACGTATAATGTTCCCACAATATCTGTGGCACAGTGTTCCCACAATATCCATCGTATAATGTTCCCACAATATATGTGGCACAGTGTTCCCACAATATCTATCGTATAGTGTTCCCACAATATCTGTGGCACAGTGTTCCCACAATATCCATCGTATAGTGTTCCCACAATTTCTATCGCATAGTGTTCCCACAATATCTGTGGCACAGTGTTCCCACAATATCCATCGTTTAGTGTTCCCACAATATCTATCGTATAGTGTTCTCACAAAATCTATCGTATAGTGTTCCCACAATATCTATCGTATAGTGTTCCCACAATATCTGTCTTATAGTGTTCCCACAAAATCTATCGTATAGTGTTCTCACAATTTCTATCGTATAGTGTTCCCACAATATCTATCGTATAGTGCTCCACAATATCTATCGTATAGTGTTCCCACAATATCTATCGTATAGTGTTCTCACAATATCTATCGTATAGTGTTCCCACAATATCTATCGTATAGTGTTCCCACAAAATCTATCGTATACGTGTTCTCACAATATCTATCGTAAAGTGTCTCTCACATTATCTATCGCTATATGATTTCCTCACCATATCATATTTATTAGCCTCTTCCCACTAATATCTATCATATAGTGTTCCCGCAATGTCTATCGTATAGTGCTCTAACAATATCTATCGCATAGAATTCCCTCAATATTTATCGTATAATGTTCCTACAATATCTATCGCATAGAATTCCCACAGTAATCTATGCGTATCATGTTCCACAATATAAGCATCAACATAAAACGAATAAAAACTCATTCATCAGTCTCCCTCACTGATCCTCCCACTCACTGAATTATCAGCCCTCCCTCTCCCACTCACTGAATTATTAGCCCTCTCTCTCCCACTCACTGAATTATCAGCCCTCCCTCTCCCACTCACTGAATTATCAGCCATCCCTCTCCCTACTCACTGAATTATTATGCCCTCCCTCCCCTGGCCCTACTCTATCTGAATTATTAGCCCCCTCTCCCACTCACTGAATTATTAGCCCTCTCTCTCCCTCTCACTGAATTATCAGCCCTCCCTCTCCCACTCACTGAATTATCAGCCCTCCCTCTCCCACTCACTGAATTATTAGCCCTCTCTCTCCCTCTCACTGAATTATCAGCCCTCCCTCTCCCACTCACTGAATTATTAGCCCTCTCTCTCCCACTCACTGAATTATTACAGTCCCTCTCCTCCCACTCACTGAATTATAGCCCTCTCTCTCCCACTCACTGAATTATTAGCCCTCTCTCTCCCACTCACTGAATTATTAGCCCTCTCTCTCCCACTCACTGAATTATTAGCCCTCTCTCTCCCACTCACTGAATTATTAGCCGTCTCTCTCCCACTCACTGAATTATCAGCCCTCCCTCTCCCACTCACTGAATTATTAGCCCTCTCTCTCCCACTCACTGAATTATTAGCCCTCTCTCTCCCACTCACAGAATTATTAGCCTCTCTCTCCCACTCACTGAATTATCAGCCCTCTCTCTCCCACTCACCGAATTATTAGCCGTCTCTCTCCCTCTCACTGAATTATCAGCCCTCTCTCTCCCACTCACTGAATTATTAGCCCTCTCTCTCCCACTCACTGAATTATTAGCCGTCTCTCTCCCACTCACTGAATTATTAGCCCTCTCTCTCCCACTCACTGAATTATTAGCCGTCTCTCTCCCTCTCACTGAATTATCAGCCCTCTCTCTCCCACTCACTGAATTATCAGCCCTCTCTCTCCCACTCACTGAATTATTTAGCCGTCTCTCCACTCACATTCTCCCCTACTCCTGAATTAATCCCCACTCCATTCTCCCTTCCCACTCACTGAATTATCAGCCTTCTCTCTCCCACTCACTGAATTATCAGCACTCTCTCTCACACTTATTGAATTATCAGCCCTCTCTCTTCCACTCACTGAATTATCACCTCTCTCTCTCCCACTTACTGAATTATCAGCCCTCTCTCTCCCTCTCACTGAATTATCAGCCTTCTCTCTTCCACTCACTGAATTTTCAGCCCTCTCTCTCCCACTGACTGAATTATCAGCCCTCCCTCTCTCACTCACTGAATTATCAGCCCTCTCTCCCACTCACTGAATTATCAGCCCTCTCTCTCCCACTCACTTGCCTATCAGCCCTCTCTCTCCCACTCACTGAATTATCAGCCCTCTCTCTCCCACTCACTGAATTATCGGCCCTCTCTCTCCCACTCTCTGAATTATCATCCCTCTCTCTTCCACTCACTGAATTATCAGCCCTCTCTCTCTACCCCTCACTGACCTATCAATCCTATTTCTCCCATTCACTGAATTGTCAGCTCTCTCTCTCTCCCACTCACTGACCTATCAGCCCTATCTCTCCCATTCACTGAATTATCAACCCTTTCTCCCCAACTCACTGAATTATCAGCCCTCTCTCTTCCACTCACTGAATTATCAGCCCTCTCTCTCCCCCACTCACTCAAATATCAGCCCCCTCTCTCCCACTCACTGACCTATGAGCTCTCGCTTTCCCACTCATTGACCTATCAGGCCTCTCTCTCTCTCCCACTCATTGACCTATCAGCCCTCTCTCTCTCCCACTCACTGAAATATCAGCCCTCTCTCTCCCACTCACTGACCTATCAGCCCTCGCTCCCCAACTCATTGACCTATCAGCCCTCTCTCTCCCACTCACTGACCTATCAGCCCTCTCTCTCCCACTCACTGAATTGTCGGTCGTCTCTCTCCCACTCACTGAATTATCTGCCCACTCTCTCCCCACTCACTGAATTATCAGCCTTCTCTCTCCCACTCACTGAATTATCAGCACTCTCTCTCGCACTCATGAATTATCAACCCTCTATCTCCCACTCACTGAATTATCACCTCTCTCTCTCCCACTCACTGAATTATCAGCCCTCTCTCTCTCACCCACTGAATTTTCAGCCCTCTCTCTCCCACTGACTGAATTATCAGACCTCTCTCTCTCACTCACTGAATTATCAGCCCTCTCTCCCACTCACTGAATTATCAGCCCTCTCTCTCCCACTCACTGAATTATCAGCCCTCTCTCTCCCCTCACTGAATTTTCATCACTCTCTCTTCCACTCACTGAATTATCAGCACTCTCTCTCCCACTCTCTGAATTATCAGCCCACTCTCTCCCACTCAATGAATTATCAGCTCTTACTCTCCCACTCACTGAATTATCAGCCCTCTCTCTCTACCCCTCACTGACCTATCAGCCCTATCTCTCCCATTCACTGAATTGTCAGCCCTCTCTCTCTCCCACTCACTGACCTATCAGCCCTATCTCTCCCACTCACTGAATTATCAACCCTTTCTCCCCAACTCACTGAATTATCTGCCCTCTCTCTTCCACTCACTGAATTATCAGCCCTCTCTCTCCCACTCACTCAAATATCAGCCCTCTCTCTCCCACTCACTGAATTATCAGCCCTCTCTCTCCCACTCACTGACCTATCAGCCCTCGGTCCCCCACTCATTGACCTATCAGCCCTCTCTCTCCCACTCATTGACCTATCAGCCATCGCTCCCCTACTCATTGACCTATCAGCCCTCTCTCTCCCACTCACTGACCTATCAGCTCTCTCTATCCCACTCATTGACCTATCAGCCTTCTTTCTCCCTCTCATTGACCTATCAGCCCTCACTCTCCCACTCATTTTCCTATCTGGCCTCTCCTCCTCTCTCTCCCTCTCAATGACCTATCAGCCCTCTCTCTCCCACTCATTGATTATCAGCCCTCTCTTTCCCACTCATTGACTTATCAGCCCTCTCTCTCTCACTCATTGACTTATCAGCCCTCTCTCTCCCACTCATTGTCCTATCACCCTTCTCTAACTCTCCCACTCTGCCAGTGTCACCCATTCAATTCTCTATCAAAACCACAACTCTCCCTCTCCCTGCCTTCTCTCCTTTCTTTACCTCCCTTCTACTCCCTTTCCACTCCCTCTCGCCCCTCTCATTCTCTTTTCCTCTCACTCATCCATCTCGACATTTTTTGCAAACATTATGTTTATTCAGTAATTAATGAAAATATTAATGAAAAGGGATAAACTGTTGTTGCTTCACAACCCAAGTGTTACCACCGTAAGTGGTACCTCTACTGTGTGTAAGTGGTAGTGAAGAACCTCTACTGTGTGTAAGTGGTAGTGAAGAACCTCTACTGTGTGTAAGTGGTAGTGAAGAACCTCTACTGTGTGTAAGTGGTAGTGAAGAACCTCTACTGTGTGTAAGTGGTAGTGAAGAACCTCTACTGTGTGTAAGTGGTAGTGAAGAACCTCTACTGTGTGTAAGTGGTAGTGAAGAACCTCTACTGTGTGTAAGTGGTAGTGAAGAACCTCTACTGTGTGTAAGTGGTAGTGAAGAACCTCTACTGTGTGTAAATGGTAGTGAAGAACCTCTACTGTGTGTAAGTGGTAGTGAAGAACCTCTACTATGTGTAAGTGGTAGTGAAGAACCAGTACTGTGTGTAAGTGGTAGTGAAGGAACTCACCTGTTTGTAATTGGTAGTGAGGGACCTCTACAGTGTGTAAGTGGTATTGAAGGGCCTCTACTGCGTGCAAGTGGTACTTAAGAACCTGTACTGTGTTTGGTAGTGTAAGACAATCCTCTACTGTGTGTAAGTGGTAGAGAAGAACATACTGAGTATAATTCGTAGTGAAAGGACCTCTACTGTGTAGTGGAAGTGAAGAACCATAACTGAGCGTAAGTGGTAGTGAAGAAACCTCTACTGGTGTGTAAGTGGTAGATGAAGAACCATAGTGTGTGTAAGAGGTATTAAAGGACGCTCTACATGTGATAATGTGGTATGTGAAGACCTCTACTGTGTTTACCGGTATTGAAAGTACCTCTGCTGTGTGTAAGTGGTAGTGAAGAACCAGTACTGTGTGTAAGTTGTAGTGAAGGAACTCACCTGTTTTTAATTGGTAGTGAAGGACCTCTACTGTGTGTAAGTGGTATTGAAGGACCTCTGCTGTGTGTAAGTGGTAGTGAAGAACCTCTACAGTGTGTAAGTGGTAGTGAAGGACCTCTACTGCGTGCAAGTGGTACTTAAGAACCTGTACTGTGTGTGGTAGTGAAGAACCTCTACTGTGTGTAAGTGGTATTGAAGGACCTCTGCTGTGTGTAAGTGGTAGTGAAGAACCAGTACTGTGTGTAAGTTGTAGTGAAGGAACTCACCTGTTTGTAATTGGTAGTGAGGGACCTCTACTGTGTGTAAGTGGTATTGAAGAACCTCTGCTGTGTGTAAGTGGTAGTGAAGAACCTCTACAGTGTGTAAGTGGTAGTGAAGGACCTCTACTGCGTGCAAGTGGTACTTAAGAACCTGTACTGTGTTTGGTAGTGAAGAACCTCTACTGTGTGTAAGTGGTAGTGAAGAACCAGTACTGTGTGTAAGTCGTAGTGAAGGACCTCTACTGTGTGTAAGTGGAAGTGAAGAACCAGTACTGTGCGTAAGTGGAAGTGAAGAACCTCTACTGTGTGTAAGTGGTAGTGAAGAACCAGTAGTGTGTGTAAGTGGTAGTAAAGGACCTCTACTGTGAGTAAGTGGTAGTGAAGGACCTCTACTGTGTGTAAGTGGTATTGAAGGACCTCTGCTGTGTGTAAGTGGTAGTGAAGAACCAGTACTGTGTGTAAGTTGTAGTGAAGGAACTCACCTGTTTGTAATTGGTAGTGAGGGACCTCTACTGTGTGTAAGTGGTATTGAAGGACCTCTGCTGTGTGTAAGTGGTAGTGAAGAACCTCTACAGTGTGTAAGTGGTAGTGAAGGACCTCTACTGCGTGCAAGTGGTACTTAAGAACCTGTACTGTGTGTGGTAGTGAAGAACCTCTACTGTGTGTAAGTGGTATTGAAGGACCTCTGCTGTGTGTAAGTGGTAGTGAAGAACCAGTACTGTGTGTAAGTTGTAGTGAAGGAACTCACCTGTTTGTAATTGGTAGTGAGGGACCTCTACTGTGTGTAAGTGTATTATTAGTGAAGAGCCTCTACTGTGTGTATTTGTAGTGAAGAACCAGTATCTGTGTGTAAGTGGTAGTGTAGAACAGTACTGTGTGTTAAGGGTAAGTGAAGAAACCAGTACTGTATGGTAGTGGTAGTGAAGAACCAATTATAATATGTGGAAATACAACGCAGGGTCTAGTGCAAATGAACCTTAACCTGTGTTTAAAGTGGTAGTGAATGAACCTCTTACTGTGGTAAGTTAGTAGTTACATGAACCAGTATCTGTGCGTAAGTTGGAAGTGAACACGAACACCCCAATCTATGTGTGTAAAGTGTTAGTGAAGAACCTGTACTGTACGTGTAAGTGGAACATTGCATATAAGCTATCACACTCACACACACGTCCACGGCTCCGCCCTGCCCTACCGTGGTTGTGAAGAACTTACTGTGTGTAAGTCGGGTAGTGAAGAACACCTCTACTGTGTGTAAGTGGTTGTGGAAGACCTATACTATGTGTAAGTGGTAGTGAAGATTCTCTATCTGTGTATGTAACGGTAGTGAAGACCTCTACTGTGTGTATGTGGTAGTGAAGACACCTGTACTGTGTGTAATGTAGTGGAAGAACCGTTCTTGTGTAATTGGTTATGAAAACCGCTACTGTGTGTAAGTGGTTAGTGAAGGACAATAATGTTTGTAAGTGGTATTGAAGAACCTTTTACTGTGTTAAGTGGTAGTGAGGGAACCTCTACTGTGTGTAAGTGGTGTGGAAGTAATCTCTATGTGTGTAACATGGTTGTGATAGACCGTACTGTGAGTGAAGTGGTAGTGAAGGACCAATACTGTGTGTATGTGGTATGTGAAGATCCTTTACTGTGTGTTAAGTGTTAGTGAAGAACCTCTACTGTGTTGTAAGTGGTAGTGAAGGACCACATACTGTTGTATGTGGTAGTGAAGATCCTTACTGGTTGTAAGTGGTAGTTTGAAGGACCAATAACTGTGTGTAAGTGGTAGTGAAGAACCTCTTCTGTGTGTTAAGTGGTAGTGATAGAACCTCTACTGTGTGTATCAGTGGGTTGTGAAGAATCTTACTGGTGTAAGTGGTAGTGAAGTACCTCTACTGTGTGTAAGTGGTAGTGAAGAACCTCTACTGTGTGTAAGTGGTAGTGAAGGACCAATACTGTGTGTAAGTGGTAGTGAAGAACCTCTACTGTGTGTAAGTGGTAGTGAAGAATCTCTACTGTGTGTAAGTGCTTGTAAAGAACATCCTACTGTGTGTAAGTGGTAAAGTGAAGAAACTCTACTGTGTGTAAGTGGTAGTGAAGGCAACACTGTGATGTAAGGGGTAGTGAAGAACGCTACTTGAGTGTAAGTAGTAGTGAAGAACCTCTACTGTGTGTAAGTGGTAGTGAAGAACCTCTACTGTGTGTAAGTGGTAGTGAAGAACATCTACTGTGTGTAAGTGGTAGTGAAGGACCAATACGTTGTAAGTGTGTAGTGAAGAACCTCTACTGTGGTAAGTGGTAGTGAAGAAACCTCTACTGTGTGTAAGTGGTAGTGAAGGAACCTCCACTTTTGTATGTGGTAGGGGAAGGGACCAAAATTACTGTGTGTAAGTGGTAGTGAAGAACCTCTACTGTGTGTAAGTGGGTAGTGAAGGACCAATTACTGTGTGTAGTGGTTAGTGAAGAACATTACTGTGTGTATGTGGCTGTGAAGAACCTCTACTGTGTGTAAATGGTTCTGATGATCCTGTTACTGTGTGGGGTGGTTGTAAAGAACTTACTGTGTGTAAGTGGTCAGTGAAGAACCTCTAATGGGTGTATAGTGGTAGTGAAGAACCAGTACTGTGTGTTATTGGTTGTGAAGAACCTCTCCTGTGTGTAAGTGGCAGTGAAGAACCTCTACTGTGTGTAAGTGGTTGTGAAGACCTTCTACTGTGTGTAGTGGCAGTGAAGTACCTCTACTGTGTGTAAGCCCCCCCCCCCCCCCCCCCCCCCCCCCCCCCCCCCCCCCCGGTAGTGAAAGAAGAACCAGTATTGTGTGTAAAGTGGTTAGTGAAGAACCAGTACTGTGTGTAAGTGGGTTGTGAAGGAACCAGTACTGTGTGTAAGTGGCTGTGAAGAACCTCTACTGTGTGTAAGTGGCAGTGAAGAACCTCTACTGTTGTGTAAGTTCGGTAGTGAAGATCCAGTACTGTGTTGTAAGTGGTTAGGTGAAGAAACATTTACTGTGTGTAAGTGGTAGTGAAGATCAGTTCTGTGTGTAAGTGGTTGGAAGAACCAGTACTGTGTAGTAAGTGGTAGTGAAGAACCAGTACTGTGTATAAGTGGTAGAGAAATCCAGTACTGTGATGTAAGTGATTGTTGTGAAGAAAGAACCAGTACTGTGTGTAAGTGGTGTGATGAACCTCTACTGTGTGTAAGTGGTAGTGTTAGAACCTGTACTGCTGTGTAAGTGGTAGTGAAAGAACCAGTACGTTGTGTAAAGTGGTTGTGAAGAACCAGTACTGTGTGTAAGTGGTTTGTGAAGAACCTCTAACTGTGTGTAAGTGCAGTGAAGAACCTCGACTGTGTTTAAGTGGTAGTGAAGAAACCAGTACTGTGTTGTTTTGCAGTGTAGTGGATGAACCAGTACTTGTGTAAGTGGTTTGTAGAAGAGAACCAGTACTGTGTGTCAGTGGTTGTGAGAACTCTTATGTGAGTAAGTGGCAGTGATGAAACCCTCTATTGTGTGTAAGTGGTATGAAAGAACAGTACTGTGTGTAAGTGGTAATGAAGAACCAGTACTGTGTGTAAGTGGTAGTGAAGAACTAGTACTGTGTGTAAGTGGTAGTGAAGAACCAGTACTGTGTGTAAGTGGTAGTGAAGAACAAGTACTGTGGGTAAGTGGTGTGAAGAACCAGTTACTGTGTGTAAGTGGTAGTGAAGAACCAGTACTGTGTGTAAGTGGTTGTGAAGAACCAGTACTGTGTGTAAGTGGTTGTGAAGAACCAGTACTGTGTGTAAGTGGTTGTGAAGAACCTCTACTGTGTGTAAGTGGTAGTGTAGAACCAGTACTGTGTGTAAGTGGTAGTGAAGAACCAGTGTTACTGTGTGTAAGTGGTTGTGAAGACCAGTACTGTGTGTAAGTGGTTGTGGAAGAACCTCTACTGTGTGTAAGTGGACAGTTAGATGATGAACTTACTGTGTATTTATGTGGTAGTGAAGAACCAGTAGAGTTGTGTAAGTGGTAGTGATGAATACCGTTCTGTGTGTAAGTGGTTGTGAAGAACCAGTACTGTGGGTAAGACTGGGTGTGAAGAACCTTACTGTGTGATAAGGGGCAGGGAAGAACCTCTATTGTGTGTAAGTGGTAGTGAAGTTACCAGTACTGTGTGTAAGTGGTAGTGAAGTACAGTTACTGTGTGTATAGTGGTAGTGAAGAACTAGTACTGTGTGTAAGGGTAGTGAAGAACCAGTACTGTGTGTAGTGTAGTGAAAGAACTAGTACTGTGTGTAGTGGTAGTGAAGGAACCAGTACTGTGTTGTAAGTGGTAGTGAAGAACCAGTACTGTTGTAGTGGTTGTGAAGAACCATTACTAGTGGTAAGATGGTCGTGTAGAACCTCTACTGTGTGTAAGTTGGGTCAGTTGAAAGAACCTCTTACTGTGTGTAGTGGTAGTGATGATCATCCACTGTTTGCTAAGTGTGTAGGGCAGGACCATTACTGTGTGTAAGTGGTAGTGAAGAACCTCTACTGTGTGTAAGTGGTAGTGAAGGACCAATACTGTGTGTAAGTGGTAGTGAAGAACCTCTACTGTGTGTAAGTGGCTGTGAAGAACCTCTACTGTGTGTAAATGGTTGTGAAGAACCTTGTTACTGTTGTGGTGACGTGGTGTAAATGAACCTCTACTGGTGTAAATGTGGCGTGAAGATTCCTCTACTGTGTTGTAAGTGGTAGTGAGAACAGTATTGTGATGTTAAGTGGTAGTGAAGAACCAGTACTGTGTGTAAGTGGTTGTGAAGAACCAGTACTGTGTGTAAGTGGTTGTGAAGAACCTCTACTGTGTGTAAGTGGCAGTGAAGAACCTCTACTGTGTGTAAGTGGTAGTGAAGAACCAGTACTGTGTGTAAGTGGTATGTGAAGAACCAGTACTGTGATGTAAAGTGGATAGTGAAGAACACAATACTGTGTGTAAGTGGTTGTTGAAGACCTCTACTGTGTTTAAGTGGTAGTGAATAACCTCTACTGTGTGTAAGTTGTAGTGTAGAACCAGTACTGTGCGTAAGTGGTAGTGAAGAACCAGTAATGTGTGTAAGTGGTAGTGAAGAACCTGTACTGTGTGTAAGTGGTATTGAAGAACCATTACTGTGTGTAAGTGGTTGTGAAGAACCTTACTGTGTGGAGTGGTAGATGAAAGAACCTCTACTGTGTGGGAAGGGTTGTGAAGAACCTCTATATGTGTAAGTGGTATTAGTGAAGAATTCTCTACTCTGTGTAAGTGGTAGTGAAGAACCTCTACTGTGTGTAAGTGGTAGTGAAGAACCTGTACTGTGTGTAAGTGGTAGTGAAGAACCAGTACTTTGTGTAAATGGTTGTGAAGAACCGCTACTGTGTGTAAGTGGAGTGAAAGGACACAATACTGTGTTTAAGGGTTTAGTGAAGAACCTCTACTGTGTGTAGTGGTAGTTGAAGAACCTCTACTGTGTGTAAGTGGTTGTGAAGAATCTCTACTGCGTGTAAGTGGTTGTGAAGAACCTCTACTGTGTGTAAGTGGTAGTGAAGAACCTCTACTGTGTGTAAGTGGTAGTGGAAGGTCCAATACTGTGTGGTAAGTTGGTAGTGGAAGAACACTCTACTGTGATGTAAGTGGTAGTTGAAGATCTCTAACTGTGTGGTAAGAGGTTGTGAAGTACCTCTATGTGTGTAAGTGGTAGTGAAGAACCTCTTACTGTGTTGTAAGTGGTAAGTGAAGGACCAAAACTGTGTGTAAGTGGTTGTGAAGAACCTCTACTGTGTGTATGTTAAGGGTAGTGAACGAACCTCTACTGTGTGTAAGTGGTAGTGAAGAACTCTACTGTGTGTAAGTGGTAGTGATGACCCTTCTACTGTGTTGTAAGTGGTTGTGAAGAACCAATAATGTGTGTAAAGTGTAGTGAGAACCATTCTACTGTGTGTAAGTGGGAGTGAAGAGAACCTCTACTGTGTGTAAAGTGGTAGTGAAGAACCTCACTGTTGTAGTGGTAGGGAAGGTCCAATACAGTGTGTAAGTGGTATGTGAAAACCTCTTACATGTGGGTAAGTGCGTAGTGAAGGGACCAATACTGTGTGTAAGTGGTAGTGAAGAACCTCTACTGTGTGTACAGTGGCTGTGAAGAACCTTACTGTGTGTAATGTTGTGAAGAACCCTGGTACTGTTGTGTAAGTGGTTGTAAGAACTCTACTGTGTGTAAGTGAAAAACCCCCACTGGCAGTGAAGACCTCTATGTGTGTAAGTGGTAGTGAAGCACCAGTTATTGTGTGTAAGTGGTAGAGAAGGAACCAGTACTGTGTGTTAGTTGGTTGTGAGAAAGAAACAGTTAGTGTGTAAGTGGTTGTGGAAGAAACCTCTAACTGTGTGTAAGTGCGAAAGTGAAGAAACCTCTACTGTGTGTAATTGGTAGTGAAAGAACCAGTCTGTGTGTAAGTGGCTAGTGAAGAACCAGTACTGTGTGTAAGTGGTTAGTGAAGAACCAATACTGTGTTAATGTTGGTTGTGAAAGAACCTCTACTGTGTTTAAGAGGTAGTGAAGATACCTCTACTGTGTGTAAGTTTGTAGTGTAGAACCAGTTACTGTGCGTAAGTGGGTAGTGAAAGAACCAGTAATGTGTGTAAGTGGTAGTGAAGAATCCTGTACTCGTGTGTAAGTGGGTATTGCAAGAACCATTACTGGTGTAAGTGTGTATGTGATGAACCTTACTGTGTGTATAGTGGTAGAGTGAAGAACCTCTACTGTGTGTTAGTGGTTGTGAAGGAACCTCTAACTATGTGTAAGTTGGTAGTGAAGAAATCTTAATCTGTGTAAGTGGTTGTGATAGAAGAACCTTCTACTGTGTGTAAGTGGTAGTGAAGAACCTGTACTGTGTGTATGTGGTAGTGAAGAAACCTGTTACTTTGTGTAAATGGTTGTGAGAACGATACTGTGTGTAAGTGGTAGTGAAGGACCAATAATGTGTGTAAGTGGTAGAGTGAAGAAACTCTACTGTGTTGTAAGTGGTAGTGAAGAAACTTTCTGTGTGTAATGGGTTGAGATGAAATCTCTACTGTGTTGTAAATGGTTGTGAAGAACCGTTACTGTGTGTAAGTGGTAGTGAAGGGACTCCAATACTGTGTGTAAGGTGGTAGTGAGATCCTTTACATGTGTGTAAGTGGTAGTGAAGTACCTCTACTGTGTGTAAGTGTAGTGAAGGACATACTGTGGTAAGTTGGTAGTGAAGAACCTTCACTGTCGTGTTAAGTTGTAGTGAAAGGGTACCAATACTCCGGAAGTGTAACTGGTAGTGAAGAACCTTTCTGTGTGTAAGTGGTAGTGAAGAGAACTCTATGTGTTAAGTGTAAGTGGTTGTGAAGAATCTTACTGGTGTGTAAGTGGTATAGTGAAGGACCAATACTGGTGTAAGTGGTAGTGAAGAACCTCTACTGTGTGTAAGTGTTAGTGAAGAATCTCTACTGTGTGTAAGTGGTTGTGAAGAACCTCTACTGTGTGTATGTGGTAGCGAAGAACCTGTTACTGTGTGTAAGTGGTAGTGAAGACCTATACTGTGTGTAAGTTTAGGTAGTGAAGTAAGAACCTCTTACTGGTGTATGTGGTAGTGAGAAGAACCTCTACGCTGTGTGTAAGTGGTTAGTGAAGAAGAACGTCTACTGTGTGTAAGTGGTAGTGAAGAACCTCTACTGTGTGTAAGTGGTAGTGAAGAACCTCTACTGTTTGTAAGTGGTAGGGAAGGACCAATACTGTGTTGTAAGTGGTAGTGAAGAACCTCTACTGTGTGTAAGTGGTAGTGTGGACAATACTGTGTATAAGTGGGGGTAGTGAAGAACCTCCATGTGTGTATAAGTGGCTGTGAAAGATCTCTACTGTGGTGTAAATGGGTGTGAAGGAACCTGTACTGTGTGTAAGTGGTTGTAAAGAACCTCTACTGTGTGTAAGTGGCAGTGAAGAACCTCTACTGTGTGTAAGTGGTAGTGAAGAACCAGTACTGTGTGTTATTGGTTGTGATGAACCTCTCCTGTGTGTAAGTGGCGTGAGAACCTCACTCTGTTTAGTGGTTGTGGAAGAACCTTACTGGGTGTGGTATGGCAGTGGAAGACTCTACTGTGTGTAAGTGGTAGTGAAAAACCTAGTAAGTCTGTGTGTAAGTGGGTAAGAACCTGGACTGTATGTGTTAAGTGGTAGTGAAGATCCAGTAACTGTGGTGTAAAGTGAGTTGTGATAGTACCAGTACTGTGTGTGTAAGTGGTAGTGAAGATACAGTACTGTGTTGTAAGTGGTAGTCTGAAGAACCAATACTGAGTGTAAGTGGTTGTGTAGGCTTACTGTGTGTAACGTTGTAGTGAAGAACCAGTACTGTGTGTAGTGGTAGTGTAGAACCAGTAATGTGTGTAAGTGGTAGTGGAAGAACCAGAGTATGTATGTAAGTGCGTTAGGAAGAACCCAAAATAGGTGTAAGTGGTTGTGAAGAATCCTCTATGTGTTTAAGTGGTAGTGAAGAACTCTACTGGTGTGTAAGTTGTAGTGTAGAATCCAGTACTGTGCGTAAGTGGAAGTGAAGAACCAGTTATGTGTGTGTAAGTGGTAGTGAAGAACCCTGTACGGTGTGTAAGTGGTATTTGAAGAAGAACCATTACTGTGTGTAAGTGGTTGTGAAGAACCTTACTGTGTGTAAGTGGGTAGGTGAAGACCTCTACTGTGTGTATGTACGTGTTGGAAAGAACCTCTACTATGTGTAAGTGGTAGTGAAGAATTCTATATGTGTAAGTTGGTAGGGAAAGAACCTCTACTCTGTGTAAGTGGTAGTGAAAGTACCTGTACTGTGTGTATGGGTAGCGAAGAACCAGTACTTTGTGTAAATGGTTGTGAAGAACCGCTACTGTGTGTAAGTGGTCAGTGAAGGACAATACTGTTTGTAAGTGGTCGTGAAGAACCTCTAACTGTGTGTTAAGGTGGTAGTGAGGAACCTTCTACTGTGTTGTAAGTGGTTGAGAAGAAATCTTACTGTGTGTAAACGGTTGTGATGAAACGCTACGTGTGTAAGTGGTAGTGAAGGACAATACTGTGTGTAAGTGGTAGTGAAGAACCTTTCTGTGTGTAAGTGGTAGTGAAGAATCTCTACTGTGTGTAAGTGGTAGTGAAGTACCCAATACTGTGTGTATGTGGTGGTGAAGAACCTTTACTGTTGTAAGTGGTAGTGAAGGACCCCAATACTGTGTTGTAAGTGGTAGTGAGAACCTTATGTGTTGTAAGTGGTATTATTGAAGAACTTCTAACTGTGTGTCAAGTGGTTGTGAAGATTCTTACTGCGTGTAAGTGTTGTGAAGAACCTTACTGTGTGTAAGTGGTAGTGAAGAACCTCTACTGTGTGTAAGTGGTAGTGAAGGACCAATACTGTGTGTAAGTGGTAGTGAAGAAACTCTATGTGTGTACGGGGTAGTGCAAGATCTTCTACTGTGTGTAAGTGCTTGTGAAGAACCTTTACTGTGTGTATGTGGTAGTGACGAACTCTACTGTGATGTAAGTGGTAGTGAAGGACCAACACTGTGTGTAAGGGGGTTAGTGAAAGAACCTCTACTGAGTGTATAGTCAGAGTGAAGGAGAACCTCTACTGTCTGTAAGTGGTAGTGAAGAACCTCTACTGTGTGTAAGTGGTAGTGAAGAACCTCTACTGTGTGTAAGTGGTAGTGAAGGACCAATACTGTGTGTAAGTGGTAGTGAAGAACCTTACTGATGTGGAAGTGTTAGTGAAGAGTCACCTCTACTGTGTGTAAGTGGTAGTGAAGAACCTCCATGTTTGTAAGTGTAGGGACGGACATTACTGTGTGTAGTGGTGTGAAGAACTCTTACTGTGTGTAAAGTGGTAGTGTAGGACCAATACTGTGTTTGTAAGTGGTAGTGAAGTACCTCTTACTGTGTGTAAGTGGCTGTGGAAGAACCTCTACTGTGTGTAAAGGTTCTGAAGAACTGTTAACTGTGTGTAAGTGGTTGTAAAGAAAACCATCTACTGTGTGTAAGATGGCAGTGAAGAACCTCTACTGTGGTAAGTAGGTTAGATGAAGACAAGGTACTGTGTGTTATTGGTTGTGGAAGAACTTCTCCTGTGTGTAAGTGCAGTGTGAAGACCTCTACTGTGTGTAAGTGGTTGTGATGAAATCTCTACTGTGTTGTAAGTGGCAGGAAGAACCCACCCCCCCCCCCTTTATGTGTGTAAGTGTGTGAAGAACCAGTATTGTGTGTAAGTGGTAGTGAAGAACCAGTACTGTGTGTAAGTGGTTGTGAAGAACCAGTACTGTGTGTAAGTGGTTGTGAAGAACCTACTGTGAGGTAAGTGGGCAGTGAAGAAACCTCTACTGTGTGTAAGTGGTAGTGAAGAACCAGTACTGTGTGTAAGTGGTAGTGAAGAACCATTACTGTGTGTAAGTGGTAGTGAAGATCCAGTACTGTGTGTAAGTGGTTGTGAAGAACCAGTACTGTGTGTAAGTGGTAGTGAAGAACCAGTACTGTGTATAAGTGGTAGTGAAGAACCAGTACGTGTGTAGTTGTGTGAAGAACCAGTCCTGTGTGTAGTAAGTGGTTGTGAAGAACCTCTACTGTGTGTAAGTGGTAGTGTAGAACCAGTACTGTGTGTAAGTGGTAGTGAAGAACCAGTACTGTGTGTAAGTGGTTGTGAAGAACCAGTACTGTGTGTAAGTGGTTGTGAAGAACCTACTACTGTGTGTAAGTGGCAGTGATGAACTTTCTACTGTGTTTACGTGGTTAGTGATGACCAGTACTGTGTGTAAGTTGGTAGTGATGAACCAGTACTGTGTGTATTGAGTTGTGAAGACCAGTACTGTGTGTAACGTGGGTTGTGAAGAACCTCTACTGTGTGTAAGGGGCAGTGAAGAAAACCTCTATTGTGTGTTAGTCGCAGTAGTGAAGAAACCAGTACTGTGTTAAGTGGTAATGAAGAACCAGTACTGTGTGTAAGTGGTTGGAAGAACTAGATTACTGTGATGTGTAGTGGTTGTGAAAGAAACCAGTACTGTGTGTAAGTGGTAGTTGAAGAACAAGTACTGTGTGTATAGTGGTATGGGAAGAACAGTATACTGTGTGTAAGTGCGTAGTGAAGAACCAGTACTGTTGTGTAAGTGGTTGTGAAGAACCAGTACGTGTGTAAGTGGTTGTGAAGAACCAGTATGTGTGTAGTGGTTTGTGAAGAACCTTACTGTGGTATGTGGTAGTGTAGAACAAGTACTGGTGTGTTAAGTGTATGAAGAACCAGTACTGTGTGTAAGTGGATTGTGAAGAACCAGTCTGTTGGTAGTGGTTGTGAAAGAACTCTACTGTGTAGTAGTGGCAGTGAAGAACCCTCTACTGTGTTTAAGTGGTAGTGAAGAACCAGTACTGTGTGTAAGTGGTAGTGATGAACCAGTTCTGTGTGTAAGTGGTTGTGAAGAACCAGTACTGTGTGTAAGTGGTTGTGAAGAACCTCTACTGTGTGTAAGTGGCAGTGAAGAACCTCTATTGTGTGTAAGTGGTAGTGAAGTACCAGTACTGTGTGTAAGTGGTAGTGAAGAACCAGTACTGTGTGTAAGTGGTAGTGAAGAACTAGTACTGTGTGTAAGTGGTAGTGAAGGAACCAGTACTGTGTGTAATTGGTAGTGAAAGAAACTAGTACTGTGTTGTAAGTGGTAGTGAAGAACCAGTATGTGTGTCTCAGAGGTATGAAGAACCGTACTGTGTCCTGGTAAAGTGGGTTGTGTAGAACAGTACTGTGTGTAAGTGGTAGTGAAGAACCAGTACTGTGTGTAAGTGGTAGTGAAGAACCAGTACTGTGTGTAAGTGGTTGTGAAGAACCAGTACTGTGTGTAATGGTTGTGAGAACAGTACTGTGTGTAAGTGGTAGGTGAAGAACCAATACCGGTGTGTAAGTGGTAGTGAAGAACCAGTACTGTGTGTAAGTGGTAGTGAAGAACCAGTACTGTGTGTAAGTGGTTGTGAAGAACCAGTACTGTGTGTAAGTGGTTGTGAAGTACCAGTACTGTGTGTAAGTGGTTGTGAAGAACCAGTACTGTGTGTAAGTGGTAGTGAAGAACCAATACTGTGTGTAAGTGGTAGTGAAGAACCAGTATTGTGTGTAAGTGGTAGTGAAGAACCAGTACTGTGTGTAAGTGGTTGTGAAGAACCAGTACTGTGTGTAAGTGGTTGTGAAGAACCAGTACTGTGTGTAAGTGGTAGTGAAGAACCAGTACTGTGTGTAAGTGGTTGTGAAGAACCAGTACTGTGTGTAAGTGGTAGTGAAGAACCAGTACTGCGTGTAAATGGTAGTGAAGAACCAGTACTATGTGTAAGTGGTTGTGAAGAACCAGTACTCTATGTGTGTAAGTGGTAGTGAAGAACCAGTACTGTGTGTAAGTGGTTGTGAAGAACCAGTACTGTGTGTAAGTGGTTGTGAAGAACCAGTACTGTGTGTAAGTGGTAGTGAAGAACCAGTACTGTGTGTAAGTCTTTGTGAAGAACCAGTACTGTGTGTAAGTGGTAGTGATAAGAACAAGTACTGTGTGTAATTGGTTGTGAAGAGAAACCTGTACTGTGTGTCATGTGGGTAGTGAAGAACAGTATCTGTGTGTACGTGGTTGTGAAGAACCAAGTTCTGTGTGTTAGTGGTAGTGAAGAAACCAGTACTGTGTCGTAATTCGGTAGTGGGGGTGAAGAACCAGTACTGTGTGTAAGTGGTTGTGAAGAACCAGTACTGTGTGTAAGTGGTAGTGAAGAACCAGTACTGTGTGTAAGTGGTTGTGAAGAACCAGTACTGTGTGTAAAGTGGTAGTGTGAGAGACCAGTACGGTGTGTAACAGATGGTTGTGAAAGAACCAGTTTTCTGTGTGTTAAAATGGTAGTGATGAACCAGTACTGTGTGTAACGTGGTTGTGAAGAAACCAGTTACGAGTGTAGTGGTAGTGAAAAGAACCAGTACTGTGTGTATAATTTGTACTGAAGAACGAGTACTGTTTGTGGTTTCCGTCTGTAATACTGCTGGATTTTTGTAACTATAGTTAGGAGCTCTAGTTTTTACTCAGTTAAGTGTTCTTGTTGTCACTTAAGTAAGTGCTCTTGTTGTCAATATTTGCTGATAATTAAGACAACTTTTTTATCGTCCACACTTAAGTGACCCTTTACAATTTACATAGTAACTTTCTTTCCAGTTCTAGTTAAGTGTTAGATTTGTTTCTCACGTTAACTTGGTATTTGAATTCGATATCTAAGAGCATTTAGTTATTTATAATTCGCTTTGGATTCTGTCATTGCTGATTCAATTATTTTTTCCATTCATATTACAAGTAATTTTTATTTGTGGCATAAATATCAATACGTTTATGTCTCCATTGAAAATTTTCGACTTTTTGAAGGGAGTTGATTTTTTTTACTGCCGGAATAAATCAGCTCTGTAAGTGGTCAACTTTGTCATGAAAGTTACAAAACAGTTCTTATTTTTTCTCAACTGCAGGAATGTTTTCTCATCTGCTGGCATCACTGATGCTCGATGAGACATACCTGCAACACTGAGTTATCTTTATTGACGGATGTTCCATTTATCAGCAATAAAGATACGTAAGTGTCATATATATTTCTTGTTAATTTGTCGGTAATGAAACAGAATATGATGGGAAACATTAACTTCATTCTTTTTGAACAGGATCGGCCATCCACCGTCTGTCACGGACGATGTTTACTAGCGAGTCTTACAGCACAGGCTGTGTCTTACAGACCAGGCTGTGTGTCTTACAGTCCAGGCTGTGTGTCTTACAGTCCAGGCTGTGAGTCTTACAGTCCAGGCTGTGTGTCTTACAGCCCAGGTGTGAGTCTTACTGTCCATGCTGTGAGGTCTTACTAGCCCCAAGGCTGTCGAGTCTTACCGTTTAGGCTGTGAGTCTTACAGTCCATGCTGTGAGTCTTACAGCCCAGGCTGTGAGTCTTACCGTTTAGGCTGTGAGTTTTACAGTCCAGGCTGTGAGTCTTACAGTTCAGGCTGTGAGTCTTACAGCCCAGGCTGTGAGTCTTACCATTTAGGCTGTGAGTTTTACAGTCCAGGCTGTGAGTCTTACAGTCCAGGCTGTGAGTCTTACAGCCCAGGCTGTGAGAATTTGAACAACCCTCCCGTGAAGGCTGTAAGTTAAGGAGGAAGAATCGTGGCCTCGTGACACGAGAGGTACGGAACATCCTGTCAAAATAATTGACTGCGGGCAAGTGTTGTGCTCTTTCTCGCTGTCAAGTGGCTGGTCAAGTCCTCTTGAAGGTTTTGGTGTTTAATGTGTTTATGAATAAATGGTTTAGCAATCCGTCAGGTTGAAAATGGAGACATTTGGGCAATGTTTATGAATGTTTATTGTGGAAATATATTCCCAGACAGTGATTTCTTCCCTTCATAACACAGAAGAACTGTGGAAACTGAGTGGAAGTTTGAGGGGGGGGGAGGGGGCTTAAATACAGAGAAAAAAAAATTGATTTTTTTTTCTTACAGAAAAAATGGTAAATTATGGTAAAATGTTGATGCAATAGCGTGTTTGTGTCATATTTCTAAGTATCATTATCAAAAATTTAACTTTTTTGTTCTTCCTGTCATCAAGAGAACATGATGCCAATTCGTGTGTATTTTATTCGTTTTTTTTTTATCCTTTACTCCAGAAATTACGATTTTTATGATTATTTCTTTCCAAGTACACAAGATGGCGACTTGTGTGTAGATTCGATGTTAGTGTTGAGAGTGAGAGTTACTCAGGTGCCTGTGCTGCTCAGGTGCCTGTGCTGCTCAGGTGCCTGTGCTGCTCAGGTGCCTGTGTTGCTCAGGTGCCTGTGGTTACTCAGGTGCCTGTGTTTACTCAGGTGCCTGTGTTACTCAGGTGCCTGTGTTACTCAGGTGCCTGTGTTTTCTCAGGTGCCTGTGTTACTCAGGTGCCTGTGTTACTCAGGTGCCTGTGTTGCTCAGGTGCCTGTGTTGCTCAGGTGCCTGTGTTGCTCAGGTGCCTGTGTTGCTCAGGTGCCTGTGTTACTCAGGTGCCTGTGTTAATCAGGTGCCTGCGTTACTCAGGTGCCTGTGTTACTCAGGTGCCTGTGTTGCTCAGGTGCCTGTGTTGCTCAGGTGCCTGTGTTGCTCAGGTGCCTGTGTTTTCTCAGGTGCCTGTGTTACTCAGGTGCCTGTGTTTTCTCAGGTGCCTGTACTGCTCAGGTGCCTGTGTTGCTCAGGTGCCTGTACTGCTCAGGTGCCTGTGTTGCTCAGGTGCCTGTGTTGCTCAGGTGCCTGTGTTGCTCAGGTGCCTGTGTTGCTCAGGTGCCTGTGTTGCTCAGGTGCCTGTGTTGCTCAGGTGCCTGTGTCGCTCAGGTGCCTGTATCGCTCAGGTGCCTGTGTTGCTCAGGTGCCTGTGTTACTCAGGTGCCTGTGTTACTCAGGTGCCTGTGTTACTCAGGTGCCTGTGTTACTCAGGTGCCTGTGTTACTCAGGTGCCTGTGTTACTCAGGTGCCTGTGTTACTCAGGTGCCTGTGTTGCTCAGGTGCCTGTGTTGCTCAGGTGCCTGTGTTGCTCAGGTGCCTGTGTTGCTCAGGTGCCTGTGTTACTCAGGTGCCTGTGTTAATCAGGTGCCTGCGTTACTCAGGTGCCTGTGTTACTCAGGTGCCTGTGTTGCTCAGGTGCCTGTGTTGCTCAGGTGCCTGTGTTGCTCAGGTGCCTGTGTTGCTCAGGTGCCTGTGTTACTCAGGTGCCTGTGTTACTCAGGTGCCTGTACTGCTCAGGTGCCTGTGTTGCTCAGGTGCCTGTACTGCTCAGGTGCCTGTGTTGCTCAGGTGCCTGTGTTGCTCAGGTGCCTGTGTTGCTCAGGTGCCTGTGTTGCTCAGGTGCCTGTGTTGCTCAGGTGCCTGTGTTGCTCAGGTGCCTGTGTCGCTCAGGTGCCTGTATCGCTCAGGTGCCTGTGTTGCTCAGGTGCCTGTGTTGCTCAGGTGCCTGTGCTGCTCAGGTGCCTGTGTTGCTCAGGTGCCTGTGTTGCTCAGGTGCCTGTGTTGCTCAGGTGCCTGTGTTGCTCAGGTGCCTGTGTTGCTCAGGTGCCTGTGTTGCTCAGGTGCCTGTGTTGCTCAGGTGCCTGTGTTGCTCAGGTGCCTGTGTTGCTCAGGTGCCTGTGCTGCTCAGGTGCCTGTGTTGCTCAGTGCCCGTGTTGCTCAGGTGCCTGTGTTTTCTCAGGTGCCTGTGTTGCTCAGGTGCCTGTGTTGCTCAGGTGCCTGTGTTGCTCAGGTGCCTGTGTTGCTCAGGTGCCTGTGTTTTCTCAGGTGCCTGTGTTGCTCAGGTGCCTGTGCTGCTCAGGTGCCTGTGCTGCTCAGGTGCCTGTGCTGCTCAGGTGCCTGTGTTACTCAGGTGCCTGTGTTACTCAGGTGCCTGTGCTGCTCAGGTGCCTGTGCTGCTCAGGTGCCTGTGTTACTCAGGTGCCTGTGTTACTCAGGTGCCTGTGTTACTCAGGTGCCTGTGTTGCTCAGGGCCTGTGCTGCTCAGGCGCCTGTGTTGCTCAGGTGCCTGTGCTGCTCAGGTGCCTGTGCTGCTCAGGTGCCTGTGTTACTCAGGTGCCTGTGTTACTCAGGTACCTGTGCTGCTCAGGTGCCTGTGCTGCTCAGGTGCCTGTGTTACTCAGGTGCCTGTGTTACTCAGGTGCCTGTGTTGCTCAGGGGCCTGTGCTGCTCAGGCGCCTGTGTTGCTCAGGTGCCTGTGCTGCTCAGGTGCCTGTGCTGCTCAGGTTTCCTGTGTTACTCAGGTGCCTGTGTTACTCAGGTGCCTGTGCTGCTCAGGTGCCTGTGCTGCTCAGGTCCTGTGTTACTCAGGTGCCTGTGTTACTCAGGTGCTGTGTTACTCAGGTGCCTGTGTTGCTCAGGGGCCTGTGCTGCTCAGCCGCCTGTGTTGCTCAGGTGCCTGTGCTGCTCAGGTGCCTGTGCTGCTCAGGTGCCTGTGTTACTCAGGTGCCTGTGTTACTCAGGTGCCTGTGCTGCTCAGGTGCCTGTGCTGCTCAGGTGCCTGTGCTGCTCAGGTGCCTGTGTTGCTCAGGTGCCTGTGCTACTCAGGTGCCTGTGTTACTCAGGTGCCTGTGCTGCTCAGGTGCCTGTGCTGCTCAGGTGCCTGTGCTGCTCAGGTGCCTGTGTTGCTCAGGTGCATGTGTTGCTCAGGCGCCTGTGTTGTTCAGGGGCCTGTGTTGCTCAGGTGCCTGTGCTGCTCAGGTGCCTGTGTTGCTCAGGTGCCTGTGTTGCTCAGGCGCCTGTGTTGCTCAGGCGCCTGTGTTGCTCAGGTGCCTGTGTTGCTCAGGTGCCTGTGTTGCTCAGGTGCCTGTGTTGCTCAGGCGCCTGTGTTGCTCAGGGGCCTGTGTTGCTCAGGTGCCTGTGTTGCTCAGGCGCCTGTGTTGCTCAGGTGCCTGTGTTGCTCAGGTGCCTGTGTTGCTCAGGTGCCTGTGTTGCTCAGGTGCCTGTGTTGCTCAGGTGCCTGTGTTGCTCAGGTGCCTGTGTTGCTCAGGTGCCTGTGTTGCTCAGGTGCCTGTGTTGCTCAGGCGCCTGTGTTGCTCAGGTGCCTGTGTTGCTCAGGTGCCTGTGTTGCTCAGGTCCCTGTGTTGCTCAGGTGCCTGTGTTGCTCAGGTGCCTGTGTTGCTCAGGTGCCTGTGTTGCTCAGGTGCCTGTGTTGCTCAGGTGCCTGTGTTGCTCAGGTGCCTGTGTTGCTCAGGCGCCTGTGTTGCTCAGGTCCCTGTGTTGCTCAGGTGCCTGTGTTGCTCAGGTGCCTTTTGTTGCTCAGGTGCCTGTTTGCTCAGGTGCCTGTGTTGCTCAGGTGCCTGTGTTGCTCAGGTGCCTGTGTTGCTCAGGCGCCTGTGTTGCTCAGGTGCCTGTGTTGCTCAGGTGCCTGTGTTGCTCAGGTGCCTGTGTTGCTCAGGTGCCTGTGTTGCTCAGGTGCCTGTGTTGCCCCAGGTGCCTGTGTTGCTCAGGGGCCTGTGTTGCTCAGGTGCCTGTGCTGCTCAGGTGCCTGTGTTGCTCAGGTGCCTGTGTTGCTCAGGTGCCTGTGTTGCTCAGGTGCCTGTGTTGCTCAGGTGCCTGTGTTGCTCAGGTGCCTGTGTTGCTCAGGTGCCTGTGTTGCTCAGGCGCCTGTGTTGCTCAGGTGCCTGTGTTGCTCAGGTGCCTGTGTTGCTCAGGTCCCTGTGTTGCTCAGGTGCCTGTGTTGCTCAGGTGCCTGTGTTGCTCAGGTGCCTGTGTTGCTCAGGTGCCTGTGTTGCTCAGGTGCCTGTGTTGCTCAGGTGCCTGTGTTGCTCAGGCGCCTGTGTTGCTCAGGTCCCTGTGTTGCTCAGGGCCTGTGTTGCTCAGGTGCCTGTGTTGCTCAGGTGCCTGTGTTGCTCAGGTGCCTGTGTTGCTCAGGTGCCTGTGTTGCTCAGGTGCCTGTGTTGCTCAGGCGCCTGTGTTGCTCAGGTGCCTGTGTTGCTCAGGTGCCTGTGTTGCTCAGGTGCCTGTGTTGCTCAGGTGCCTGTGTTGCTCAGGTGCCTGTGTTGCTCAGGTGCCTGTGTTGCTCAGGTGCCTGTGTTGCTCAGGGGCCTGTGTTGCTCAGGTGCCTGTGCTGCTCTGGTGCCTGTGTTGCTCAGGTGCCTGTGTTGCTCAGGTGCCTGTGTTGCTCAGGTGCCTGTGTTGCTCAGGTGCCTGTGTTGCTCAGGTGCCTGTGTTACTCAGGTGCCTGTGCTGCTCAGGTGCCTCTGTTGCTCAGGTGCCTGTGCTGCTCAGGCGCCTGTGTTGCTCAGGTGCCTGTGTTACTCAGGTGCCTGTGTTGCTCAGGGGCCTGTGCTGCTCAGGTGCCTGTGTTGCTCAGGGGCCTGTGCTGCTCAGGCGCCTGTGTTGCTCAGGTGCCTGTGTTGCTCAGGTGCCTGTGTTGCTCAGGTGCCTGTGTTGCTCAGGGGCCTGTGTTACTCAGGGGCCTGTGTTGCTCAGGTGCCTGTGTTGCTCAGGTGCCTGTGTTAGTCAGCGGCCTGTGTTGCTCAGGTGCCTGTGTTGCTCAGGTGCCTGTGTTGCTCAGGTGCCTGTGTTGCTCAGGTGCCTGTGTTGCTCAGGTGCCTGTGTTGCTCAGGTGCCTGTGTTGCTCAGGGGCCTGTGTTGCTCAGGGGCCTGTGCTGCTCAGGTGCCTGTGTTGCTCAGGTGCCTGTGCTGCTCAGGTGCCTGTGTTGCTCAGGTGCCTGTGTTGCTCAGGTGCCTGTGTTGCTCAGGTGCCTGTGCTGCTCAGGTGCCTTTGCTGCTCAGGGGCCTGTGTTGCTCAGGTGCCTGTGTTGCTCAGGTGCCTGTGCTGCTCAGGTGCCTGTGCTGCTCAGGTGCCTGTGTTGCTCAGGTGCCTGTGCTGCTCAGGCGCCTGTGTTGCTCAGGCGCCTGTGTTGCTCAGGTGCCTGTGCTGCTCAGGTGCCTGTGTTGCTCAGGTGCCTGTGTTGCTCAGGTGCCTGTGCTGCTCAGGCGCCTGTGTTGCTCAGGCGCCTGTGTTGCTCAGGCGCCTGTGTTGCTCATGCGCCTGTGTTGCTCAGGTGCCTGTGTTACTCAGGTGCCTGCGTTGCCTCAAGACTAGAGGTGTGCGCTGTGCCGATGTCTGGCGCGTAGTGTCCGTAGAGTTTTACAGAAAATAGCCCATCTCTTTTTCTCAGGAATAAGTTATTGACCTTTCACTAATCATATTGCGAAAACTATTTGATAGAATGCCACAATTTTTGCACATGTTATCGTGCTAGCATTGTTTTAGAAGTGGACAACGAGATATTTGCAATATACTTCACTGTTCTTGTTTTATTGATTTTTTTTCCCTGAAAAATCCTTAATAAAAAAAAACAGACAATCTTCAACATTTTTATTATGCAATCTATTGACATCTCGCTCAAAAGCTGATTATTTGGTTCCTATTTAGACCTTTATCTTTCATCTGATGTTAACTAGAAAATTATACATCTTACCAGTATTGCTGTATGATTTTTGTATTATACCTAATAAAATAGGGAGTTATTGTATTTTTTCTCTCTATCTTTTGAGGTATAAGTCACTACAGACACGGTGTCCAAGGACCAAATTCTGTTTAAATCACAGTAAAAATTTAATGGAAATTGGATAATTAGAAAAAAAAATTATGTTTTATAGCTCTCTCTCCCACGTTGGAATACGTGCAGACAGCAGTAACAGCCTGGTTGATCAGGCCCTGATCCACTGGGAGGCCTGGTCGTGCACCAGGGCGCGGGGGTCTGGATCCCCGGATTACACTCCAGGTAAATTCCAGGTAAACACCCGAGGTAATCATTCCCCCAGCCTGGAGTCTATGTATTAAATTTATCAGCTTTCTGTGTGGTGAGTTCACAGTGACATCAGTGGGTATATACATCGACAAATTTTTATCTTTTTATATACATTGACAAAATTCTTTGTTTCCTATTGTTTAGATCTCTTTACATTAACTTTAACAGTCATGACTATTAACAAAAAGAAAGAAAACAGTTTTTATGGTTCTATGATCCTTGAGAAGAGGGAGCCCCTGGATCATGATCCAGGGACATGGAGTCCCTGGATCATGATCCAGGCGCTCCCTGGAGTCCCTGGGTCATGATCCAGGGACTCCATGTCCTTGGATCATGATCCAGGCGCTCCCTGGAGTCCCTGGGTCATGATCCAGGGACTCCATGTCCTTGGATCATGATCCAGGCGCTCCCTGGAGTCCCTGGGTCATGATCCAGGAGTAAAACAAACAAAAACACATTCCTTCAAACTCGCCTATCCAGATATTTTCATACAATCTAAGTTCAGCAAAAACATCAAAATCAAATATAAAACTATCTATTCAACTTAACAAAAAAAAGGGCCAAAACACTGTCTTAAAGCGAACTCTGGTATTTTCCTACGTATTTAAATTAAGCAATTGTTTGTCAAAGACTTGCGACAGTGTAGTCCCCTGTATCAACTGTGATCAAGTCAACCTAGGGGAAACGTGTTGTGACTGTGATAACTGGAAACAGTCACTCATCCAGTCTGTCTGGAGAGATCTGCAATTACAAATTAATTTAAAACATGTGAACCACACACTCAACTATGATGATTTTTGTGTCACTCACATGTTGAAGGTCTCATACGAAAGAAAGTCAGTTGAAGCAACACTAATATGTATGTATGTATGTATGCATGTATGTATATATGTATGGAATGACCTGACTAAGGGTCAGGTAGGTGGTGATGGTTGCCGATATGATGCTTTCCAGGGCATAGTTCTAGCTGCTCAGTCAAATTATGTTCCAAATAGGGAAATCAGATCAAACAAAAATGATCCTAAATGTATGAACAATAGATTAAAATATCTGATTGGTCAAAAGAGAGGCATATATAGGCAAATCAAAAGAGGAGAGGGGCAATTGAGAAATCGATATATTCAGTTAAAGAGAGAAATAAAAAAGGGAATTAGAAAAGCAAAAAGAGATTATGAGGTTAAAGTTGCAAGAGAATCGAAGACTAACCCAAAAGGATTCTTTCAGGTATACAGAAGTAAGATCAGGGACAAGATAGGCCCACTCAAAAGTTCCTCGGGTCAGCTCACTGACAGTGATAAGGAAATGTGTAGAATTTTTAACACATACTTCCTCTCAGTTTTTACACAGGAGGATACCAGCGATATTCCAGTAATGATAAATTATGTAGAACAGGACGATAATAAACTGTGCACTATTAGGGTCACAAGTGACATGGTCCTTAGGCAAATAGATAAATTAAAACCTAACAAATCCCCAGGCCCTGATGAACTGTATGCAAGGGTTCTAAAGGAATGTAAAGAGGAGCTTAGCACCCCTTTGGCTAATCTTTTCAACATATCACTACAAACTGGCATGGTGCCAGATAAGTGGAAAATGGCAAATGTGATACCTATTTTCAAAACAGGTGACAGGTCCTTAGCTTCGAACTATAGACCAATAAGCCTAACCTCCATAGTGGGAAAATTTATGGAATCAATAATTGTCGAGGCAGTTCGTAGCACCTTGAAAAACATAAATTAATCAACGAATCTCAGCATGGTTTTACAAAGGGGCGTTCCTGCCTTACGAATTTATTAACTTTTTTCACTAAGGTATTTGAGGAGGTAGATCATGGTAATGAATATGATATTGTGTATATGGACTTCAGTAAGGCTTTTGACAGGGTCCCACATCAGAGACTATTGAGGAAAATTAAAGCACATGGAATAGGAGGAGAAATTTTTTCCTGGATAGAGGCATGGTTGACAAATAGGCAGCAGAGAGTTTGCATAAATGGGGAGAAATCAGAGTGGGGAAGTGTCACGAGCGGTGTTCCACAGGGGTCAGTGTTGGGCCCCCTGCTGTTCACAATCTACATAAACGACATAGATGAGGGCATAAAGAGCGACATCGGCAAGTTTGCCGATGACACCAAAATAGGCCGTCGAATTCATTCTGACGAGGACATTCGAGCACTCCAGGAAGATTTGAATAGACTGATGCAGTGGTCGGAGAAGTGGCAGATGCAGTTTAATATAGACAAATGCAAAGTTCTAAATGTTGGACAGGACAATAACCATGCCACATATAAACTAAATAATGTAGATCTTAATATTACGGATTGCGAAAAAGATTTAGGAGTTCTGGTTAGCAGTAATCTGAAACAAAGACAACAGTGCATAAGTGTTCGCAATAAAGCTAATAGAATCCTTGGCTTCATATCAAGAAGCATAAATAATAGGAGTCCTCAGGTTGTTCTTCAACTCTATACATCCTTGGTTAGGCCTCATTTAGATTATGCTGCACAGTTTTGGTCACCGTATTACAGAATGGATATAAATTCTCTGGAAAATGTACAAAGGAGGATGACAAAGTTGATCCCATGTATCAGAAACCTTCCCTATGAGGATAGACTAAGGGCCCTGAAACTGCACTCTCTAGAAAGACGAAGAATTAGGGGGGATATGATTGAGGTGTATAAATGGAAGACAGGAATAAATAAAGGGGATGTAAATAGTGTGCTGAAAATATCTAGCCTAGACAGGACTCGCAGCAATGGTTTTAAGTTGGAAAAATTCAGATTCAGGAAGGATATAGGAAAGTACTGGTTTGGTAATAGAGTTGTGGATGAGTGGAACAAACTCCCAAGTACCGTTATAGAGGCCAGAACGTTGTGTAGCTTTAAAAATAGGTTGGATAAATACATGAGTGGATGTGGGTGGGTGTGAGTTAGACCTGATAGCTTGTGCTACCAGGTCGGTTGCCATGTTCCTCCCTTAAGTCAATGTGACCTGACCTGACTAGGTTGGGTGCATTGGCTTAAGCCGGTAGGAGACTTGGACCTGCCTCGCATGGGCCAGTAGGCCTTCTGCAGTGTTCCTTCGTTCTTATGTTCTTATGTTCTTATGTATGTATGTATGTATGTGTATGTATGTATGTATGTATGTATGTATGTATGTATGTATGTATGTATGAATGTATTTATGTATGTATGTATGTATGTGTGTACGTGTGTATGTATGTATGTATGTATGTATGTATGTATGTATGTATGTATGTATGTATTTATGTATGTATGTATGTGTGTATGTATGTATGTATGTATGTATGTATGTATGTATGTATGTATGTATGTATGTATGTATTTATGTATGTATGTATGTGTGTATGTATGTATGTATGTATGTATGTATGTATGTATGTATGTATGTATGTATGTATGTATGTATGTATGTATGTATGTACATGCAAAACAACCACAGGGGGAGTAGAATAATAGCTCTAGGCCTTTCGTGTTGCAATCAACACATCATCAGTAGGTTGTATAATTGCAGGAAAGAGGAGCTCTAGCAAATAATGTTCCCAGAGGACCGCCTTTACTGGCGGTGAACGAAAATCACATGACGCTCTAACCCACAGGACCACCAAATCCTTCCAGAACCAAGCACCCAGCCAAACGGTGTTGTTATTAATCAATACCACTCGTTCGTGGTTACAGTAATATAAAATTGCTGCTTGTTGGGCTACACCAAAACAAGGAGTAGAATGAAATTAGCTCAGAAGCACCCACACCATCGTATTTCCTCGGACCGAAGGTAACATATAAATCTGTAGGGGAAGGATGGAGGGGTAGGGGTCGTCCTCGACAAGGTTGGAGGGAGGGGGTAAAGGAGATTTTGTGGGCGAGGGGCTTGGACTTCCAGCAAACGTGCGTGAGCGTGTTAGATAAACGAATGGCTTTTGGGACCTGACGAGCTGTTCAAGTGTGAGCAGGGTAATATTTTGGGAAGGGATTCATGGAAACCGGTTAGCCGGACTTGTGTCCTGGAAATGGGAGGTACAATACCTGCATTTTAAAGGAGGAATTTGGGATATTGGCAGTTTGGATGGACATCGAAATTGTCATATCTGCGCCTCTGCAGATATGCTGATTATGTATGAGTGATGGTGAGAGTGTTGAATGATGATGATATATATATATATATATATATATTATATATATATATATATATATATATTATATATATATATATATATATATATATATATATATATATATATCTTGCTCTGCTGGGTGCGTGAAGTTTGTACGCTCAATGGGTGGATACGGTGCCAAGGTATTGTCCAGTGTGGGTAGATTGGTAAAGCACTGCGTACCTTGTCCTAAGGTTCGTAGGTTCGAGTCTCCTTCAGCCAGAGATCAGTGTCTGTGTATATTTCGCCTGCTCTCACGAATTCCTTGCATTGTTCAAATCTCTAGTAAGGCTGATGCATGCAGGGGATGAGATGAAAAGCTGTAAGCCTTCTCCCTGAAAGCTGGCTGCCTTGGATCAAACGTGTAGCGTATGCTACACGCCAAGGTATTGTCCAGTGTGGGTATGGTAATATGGTAATGCCACAGCGTACCTTGTCCTAAGGTTCGTATGGTTCGAGTCTCCATTCCTGCATAGATCATGTTTTATATATTTCGCATGCTTCGCGAATTCCTTGCATAATATATATATATATATATATATATATATATATATATATATATATATATATATATATATATATATATATATATATATATATATATATATATATATATTATATATGTATATATGTGTGTGTGTGTGTGTGTGTGTGTAGTTACATGTTTGTAGACATAATTCGTAGATAAGATTATAAATACGAATAGAGAGAAAGAGAGAGAGTCGTTGCCAGCAAGAGGCCTCACACCTCGACTCTTTAAGGCAGCCAGACCACCACATGTGTTTGGTCTGGCAGCGAGGCAAGTGTGACTCTATTGATCGCAACTCTCTTGCCCGATCCTCAACACCTTTCTCCCTTTTATAGCGTTATTCTCATCTCTGTCTCTCTTCATACTCTCTCTTGCATTTAGGCGGGAATTAGCAACATCTCTAAGAGGGATAGTGGAATGAGAAGTAGAGAGAGATTAATGGGTGTGTTTAGTGGGAATGTTAGGACATCTGATTTCCTGAGAGTTGTGTCAAGGATGGGTCGAGTATCCCACTGCTAGTTGAGCAGGTCTGGCTATGCCAGAGGTCTGGCTGTGCCAGAGGTCTGGCTGTGCCAGAGGTCTGGCTGTGCCAGAGGTCTGGCTGTGTCAGTGGTCTGGCCCATTTATGGGGTCTTCTCCACTTACCCCGACTCTTCAGACCACAGTCACCACTTTAAGTCCATTCATAAACACTTACCATCAGCTGTCAACGCCATCCTCTCTTCCGCCACCAAAGTCCTAAGGAAAAAGTGCATTATAATGTTATTGTGTTGAAGGGAAATATCCCAGTATGGGCAAGTGCTTCGTATCAGTGTACAGGAATAAGTTTCAACTCACTGCTCGTTCAAGATTAATATTTGAACAAGTAAAGACGGGAAAGTCAGAAAAGCTGTGAGTACTGGAGATCCGTCTTGAAATTGTACCTATCCTGTGACATGAAATGAAATCTACGTTGTTTGTGACTGACCCAGCGCCTGGGATCTTAATACTCAATTTCTCACAGAAGGGTGTCACACTAGGACTCAGTGGCTTGGCTCACGCGCTGGGTTACAATGGTATGACTCACCCGCAGTGGCTTAAGACACTCCCTCATATCAGAGGCTAAAATTAAAGGTCACTATTATATGGGAATTTAGTTGAGCTTCTTGCAGCAGTAGATGACGGGTCAGAGAGGATGTCCTTACTTACCACCGTGGAGATAACAAGTCTCCACATGTCTGATGCTGATCCAATGTTGACCGATAATGATTTATTATAAATACGTCATTAAATTGAACAGCTTGGCTGGAGAACGTCATTGATGCTCCCAAGTTAGATAAAGTAAACCTGGCATTGTACCCAGACGAGAAGTGTCTCACGGCAAAGGACAATGGTAACAGGAAACACTGTAGAGTACTCGCCACTCAGAAACTAGGTGAGTATGGCAGTACATAGGAGTACATTGAAAAGTAAGAAAGCTGAAGACTTTAGAGGTGCTACCAAGGTCATCAACGGACAACTGCTACCTTATCTATAAGCTTCAGGGAAAGACTGTAAAGCAGAAGGCTCTCTCCTCCACTTCTTCTGACAACTGTTGGTATTAAACGAGGTAAAAATCTATACCATTCCACAACTTCTCTGTTGCTTCATGGCTACCCACAGAGCATTCTGTACCAATAATTCTATTTCTACATACAGTGGAGCGGAGAGGACGGGAGCAACTTGGTGTCCTGAACAACTTGGGAACAAATACTTGGTCAGGTGGCAACTGCTGTGGTATACCTGGAGGAAGTTTCGGGGGTCAACGCCCCCGCGGGCCAGTCTGAGACCAGGCCTCGTGGTGGCTCAGGGTTAAATCAACCAGGCTGTTACTGCTGGCCTCATGTAAACTGACGTACGAACCACATCCCGGCTGGTCAGGTACTGACTTTAGGTGCCTGTCCAGTGCCTTCTTGAAGACAATCAGGGGTCTATTGGTAATCCCCCTTACGTATGCTGGGAGGCAGTTGAACAGTCTTGGGCCCCTGACACTTATTGTGTTGTCTCACAGTGTACTCGTGGTGCCCCTGTTTTTCATCGGGGGAATGTTGAATCTCCTGCCGAGTCTTTTGCTTTCATTGTGAGTGACTTTCGTGTGCAGGTCTGGTACTAATCCTCTAGGATTTTCGAAGTGTATATTATCATGTATCTCTCTCGCCTGCGCTCCAGGGAATACAGATCAAGAGACTTCAACCGTTCCAAGTAATTTAGGTGCTTTATCGTACTTATGTGTGCTATGAAAGTTCTTTGTACACTCTCCAGGTCGGCAATTTCGCCAGCCTTGAAGAGGGCAGTTAGTGTACAGCAGTATTCCAGCCTAGAGAGAACAAGCGATTTGAAGAGAATTATCATGGGCTTGGCGTCCCTAGTTTTGAAGGTTCTCATTATCCATCCTATCATTTTTCTAGCAGATGAAGTAGACACATTGTTGTAGTCTTCGAAGGTGAGATCCTCTAACATTATCGCTCCCAGGTCCTTCATATTACTTTTTTCGCTCTATTCTATAGTTAGAATTTATTGTATACCCTGATTCAGTTTTAATTTCTTCAAATTTTCCATATCTGAGTAGTTGAAATTTCTTTTCAATGAACTTCATATTATTTTGAGTGAGCCATTTGAAGATTTGGTTGATGTCCGCTTGGAGTCTTGCAGTGTCTTAGATGTAGGTCACTGTAAGAGGTATGACAAAGCTCAGGAAGCAGAGAGAGAGAGGACCCAGTAGCGATCAGTGAAGAGGCGGGGCCAGGAGCTGAGTCTCGACCCCTGCAACCACAATTAGGTGAGCACAATTAGGTGAGTACACACACACACACACACACACACATAGAGTCCTCCCCGTACTCTAGAACAGTGCTCCTGGTACACTGAACAGTGCTCCTGGTACACTAGAACAGTGCTCCTGGTACACTAGAACAGTGCTCCTGGTACACTAGAACAGTGCTTCCGACACACTAGAACAGCCCTCCTGGTATACCAGAACAGTCTTCCTGGTACACTAGAACAGTGCTCTTGGTACAATAGAACAGTGCTCCTGGTACACTAGAACAGTGCTTCTGACACACTAGAACAGTCCTCCTGGTACACCAGAACAGTCTTCCTGGTACACTAGAACAGTCCTCTTGGTACACTAGAACAGTCCTCCTGGTACACTAGAGCATTCTTCCTCGTATACTAGAAGAGTGCTCCTGGTACACTAGAACAGTCCTCCTGGTACACTAGAAAAGTCCTACTCGTACACTAGAACAGTCTTCCTGGTACACTAGAACAGTCCTACTCATACACTAGAACAGTCTTCCTGGTACACTAGAACAGTCCTCCTGGTACACTAGAACAGTCCTCCTGGTACACTAAAACAGTCCTCCTGGTACACTAGAACAGTCCTCATGGTACACTAGAACAGTCCTCATGGTACACTAGAACAGTCCTCCTGGAACACTAGAACAATCCTTCTGGTACACTAGAACAGTCCTCTTGGTACACTAGAACAGTCCTCCTGGTACACTAGAACAGTCCTCATGGTACACTAGAACAGTCCTCATGGTACACTAGAACAGTCCTCATGGAACACTAGAACAATCCTTCTGGTACACTAGAACAGTCCTCTTGGTACACTAGAACAGTCCTCCTGGTACACTAGAACAGTCCTCCTGGAACACTAGAACAATCCTTCTGGTACACTAGAACAGTCCTCCTGGTACACTAGAACAGTCCTCAAGCAACAACAGAACAGTGCTCCTGGGAAAACTAGAACATCCTTGGTACACTAGAACAGTCCACTTGGTGCACTGCAACAGTACTCCTGGTACACTACAACAGTTCTCCTGTTGCACAAGAACAGTGCTCCTTGAACACTAGAACAGTCTTGGTACACTAGAACAGTGCTCCTGGTACGCTAGAACAGTCCTACTCCTACAAAAGAACAGTCCTCGTGGTACACTAGAACAGTACTACTATTACACTTGAACAGTCGTTATGGTACACTAGAACAGTTCCCGTGGCACACTAGAACAGTCCTCCTGGCACACAAGAACAGTGCTCCTGGTACACTGAAACAGTCCTACTGGTACAATAGAACAGTGCTCCTAGTACTAATGGAACAGTGCACCTATTCTAATGGAACAATAGAACCATCTTACTGTTACACTAGAACATTTCCTTGTAACACTAAAACAGAGCTTATGGTACGCTAGAAAGGTTCTCCTGATACACTAGAACAGTCCTCCTGGAACACTAGAACAGTCCTGGCACACTAGAACAGTGCTCCTTGTTGATAAATTAGACACATGTGCAACTCTTGGATATCTTTATTGAGGAAACGTTTCGCCACACAGTGGCTTCATCAGTCCATACAAAGGAGAATCTTGAAGAACAGGAGGAGAATGAGTAATTTAGTCCCTCAACCTTGAAATCGATGTGGTCTCCATCAATTTAATAGAATACGGCATACGTGCTGAGC
>NC_069415.1:61479316-61538673 GCF_026875155.1 Cherax quadricarinatus | reverse complement strand
TACTGGATTCCTCTTTTTGAGGTGCGAGGTCAAAAATCCAGTGTAACCTCCTGCAGTCCTGCAGGAAATGACCGTCGCCTATAGATTCCTTTTTGGCAAAATTTTTGTTCGTGATGGGCTTCCTCAGGGTTGTCGTTGTGGTATGGGTCCGGTTGGATGCTTGTCTCTTAGTGTTTGGGGCCGGGGTCCTCATCCTTGGGGGCTACAGTGTCGTCACTTGTAATTATTCTTATTGCTCCCACTGTATTACCTTCTTCGATTCTTTTGCTAACCTGTGCAAATTTTCTCGTTTTCAGTGGGACTTTTCTTGGGTCTACCAATTTGATTCCTGCGATGATGGGGCAGAGGGACACAGTTATCCGTTCTTGGGTAGTTGCGCACTGCCTTGATTAAGTGACGTGGTTAGCAGTTTGCCTCGTCTTTCAGGAACTGCAATACAGACATTGCCGAACAAGAGTAGGTTGCGCCATGCTTGGATGGTGCCTCGGGCTTCTAAGTTGGTGGAACCTCCATTCATCCGCTTAAGAAGGTCTGTGAATTTCCCTGCTGCATATGGGCGAGCCCATATATATATATATATATATATATAATATATAATATTATATATATATATATATATATATATATATAAAAAACATATATATATATTATATATATATATAATATATATATATTATATATATATATATAATATATATTATATATATATATGCAATAAGATCACAGTAAACAGGTGATTTCAAATTATGCAAAACAACCACTCTGAAAGAATAGAGAAATTCCAAGCGCTTTCGTGATACTCACATTATCAAGGAACTATGAATAGTGAAGCATCCAAGGAAGCTATATAAGGGGTCCGGCCAGCACCTCACTATCAGATCCCACAACGGTTAAACACGTGACGCGTGGCGAGCCAACTTGGATAGGTCCTTTGCACAACTCACCCCCAAGCTATTCTACCAAAAAATTTAAAATTTATTTGTCCAGTGTATTATTAAATTCTTCCCAAATTTATTAATTATAAATGGATCTAATTTATATAAACCAAAGGAAATATTCATATTATTGTCAAAACTGCTTTTTTGAAACAAGACTCAATTATATTCTTGTCGAACATGGACTTGCATGTACTACTTTCTCAACTTTTTGAAAATCATTTGGATGGTTAAAATCTCTTACATGAATAAATAGAGCATTGGAATCTTGTCCAGTTCTAATGCTATATTTATGTTGTTTTAATCTTAGTTCGAGATTTTTTACCTGTTTGACCGTAATAAACTTTATCGCAAATTTTACAAGGAATCTTATAGACACATCCATCAGCATTTTGGGGGGAATTCTTTATCAAAAGTTTTTTTACTGTATCAAGATTTTTGAATACAACTTTAATATTAAAAGTCTTAAGAAGAGAAGGCATATCAACCAAGTTTTCATGGTAAGGGAGAACCAACATATTTTTAGTTGAATAAGGCTGGTTGCCCCTTTTTGGATTACATAAGAACATAAGAAAGGAGGAACACGCAGCAGGCCTGTTGGCCATACTAGGCAGGTCCTTTACAATTCATCCCACTAACAAACATTTGACCTACCCAATTTTCAGTGCTACCCAAGAACTAAGCTCTGATGTGCAAGTCCCACTCAAATCCAACCCATCCCACTCATGCATTTATCCAACCTAATTTTGAAACTACCCAAAGTCCTAGCTCAATACCCAACTAGGTAGACTGTTTCCACTCATCTACTACCCTATTTCCAAACCAATACTTTCCTATGTCCTTTCTAAATCTAAACTTATCTAATTTAAATCCATTACTGCGGGTTCTCTCTTGGAGAGATATCCTCAAGACCTTGTTAATATCCCCTTTATTAATACCTATCTTCCACTTATACACTTCGATCAGGTCTCCCCTCATTCTTCGTCTAACAAGTGAATGTAACTTAAGAGTCTTCAATCTTTCTTCATAAGGAAGATTTTCTATGCTATGTATTAATTTAGTCATCCTACGCTGAATGTTTTCTAACGAATTTTATGTCCATTCTGTAATATGGAGACCAGAATTGAGCTGCATAATCTAGGTGAGGCTTACTAATGATGTATAAAGCTGCAGTATGACCTCTGGACTTTTGTTGCTTAAACTTCTTGATATAAACCCCGTATCTATTTGTTTATTCCCGTAGCTTAGGCTTTGTTGTTTTGGGTTTTTGGGTTGTTGTTTTAACAAAACCCCCAAGTCCTTTTCGCAACTTTTAGGGTTTAAAGGTTCCCTACATTATTTTAACTTATAAGTGTTTGGGGTTATGGCCCACCCCCGAGTTCAAAACCTTGAAATTTTTTCTAATTGAATGCACCCGCCCCCTTTTTTCTGCCAAGGTAGATTTTGGGTTTAATTTTTCCTAAATTTTCCCCTTAACCCTCTACGTTTGAACCCCAATTTTTCCTTTAACCTATCTTCGTGTCACCCGGCGAATTTGCTCTTATCCCTAGAAATTTCCTTAATCAAATCATTGATATTTTTAAATTAAACAGCAAGGGGGCCAAGATGACCCCTGTGGAACCCCACTTGTTACTGTTTCCCCACTGGGGATTTAACCCCATTTTGGACAACTCTTTGTTTCCCCGTCTGGGGGGGGGGGAAAAAAGGGCCAGATTCGATCCCGGAGCCCCCTTTCCCCCCAAGATGAGCTGCTACTTTCTTAAAACAGTTTTTTGGTGGGGAACTCTTTTCAAATCCCTTTAAATTTAAAAATCTATGAAAATTTAATATAAAAATTTCTTTATCGTTTTTTCCCAGTAAAAAAGTTTTTACTGAAGAAAGTTAAAATAAATTAGTTAAAAACCAAGCCCCGGCTCTTGTAAATTTCCATGTGAGTACCCTTTAAAATCAAGCTATGTTATCGAATGGGCTTTTAAAATTTTCAGCTAAAATTGACTTTTAGAAATTTTGCCTAAATTTGGGGTCAGGCTTATTGGGGGGAAAATTTGCCGGAAAAGGGTTTTCCCCCCTTTTTTTTTTAAAAATGGGGGGAATTAAAATTAGTTTTCTTCCCATTTCAAGAAAATGCCCCTGTTTGAAGAGAAAAAATTAAAAGTATTAGTTAATGGTTCACAAAATTCCATTTTAAAATTTCCTTTTAAAAAACCCCCTTAAAAAATTTAATCAGGCCCCGGTGCCCTTTTTTTTGCTTCAGTCGGTTATCTGCTTCAAAACCCCAAAAATTTCACAAAGGGGACGGTAAATGTTACTTTAAATTTTTTCTTCTTTGACCCTATAAAAAAAATTAATTCCCGGAATTTTTTTTTAAAGTCTTATGTAAAAAAACCGAGAAAAAAATAATTATTTAAAAATCGACCCTTTTTTCTTTCCCTCTTTGTCAGTAAGATGCCATAGTTATTTTTTTAAGGGGCCCTATCTTATTTTGGTTTTTTGTTCTATAGCCCAAAAAAAAAAATTTTTTTTTTGGGTTTGTTTTAGAACCCCTAGAAACTTTAATTTCTTTGCCCCTTTTAGCTTTTTTTTCCCCCTTTTTTTAATGTCCCTTTAAATTTTAATTTTATACTGTTTATAAAAATTGACCCTCCCCTTTTTTTGATCGCCTAAAAAATTCCCTTTTTCTTTCCCCTAGTAGATTTTTCAGCCTTTTTATTCACCCTTTTTGGGGTTTCATTTCTATTTGATTCTAATTTCCTTATAAGGGAAAAAAACGTTTTTTGGGCCCAGCAGTTTTGTTTTCGGTTAAAAAAAGGTCATATTGATGCTCCTTCGTTACCCCAGTCAACAGATGAAAGTGTTTTTAAGCCCATCGAATTGAAAGCAAAAAATTGGGATTTTTTACGAGTTTCCTATTTTCCCATATTTCCCAATTCAATTTTAATGAAATTTGGGATTTGTGGTCGCAAAAGCACCCAGTTCCTTTTAAAAACTTCTAAATTATTAACAAGGGATTCTTTGTTTGCCGGGAAATTAAAAGTCAAGAAGGTTTTAAACCCTTGTAGGTTCTGTCCAAAAACCTGCTTCAAAAAGAAATCCGGGAAAAAATTCTAAAAAAATCTTTAATGATTCAAAATTTTCCAGTCAAGAGTTTCCCAATCAATAGGGCCCTAAATTTTAAAGTCTACTAAAATTATTTAAAAATTTATCTTTCCTTGGGGGCCCCTAACAATTTCCCCCTTATTTGCCTCCCTGGCCCCCTATCAAAAGGGGGGGGGCGGTATACCCCCTAAAAATTTTAAAATTTTTTGCTCCCCCTTTCTAAAATTTTTATCCAAAACAGACTTGTATGTTTTTATTCAAAATTTTTAATCCCCTTTTTTTATGAAAGGGTTTAAGCAAATTGGACTTAAAGGCCACCCCCCCCCCCTTTCCCGTTTACTTCTATTTTATTTGGGGAAAAATTTTAAAAACCCCTGAATTTTGAAATTCTGCAGGAATGCCCCGGGTTTTTTTTTTTTTAAAATTAAAAACCACGTTCAGTAATGAAAATACATCTATGTTCCCTTTGCACTAGCAACTAGTCTCAACTCGTCCATTTTTTCCCTAGCACTGGGGATTTTTGTGTAAAAAATTTTTAAATTGACCCCTTTCTTTTACCCTCCTGCTCCTTTTTTTATTCCACTAAACCTTTTTTTCTGTCATTGAAAATTTTAGGGGCCAAAATGGCTTTTCCAATTCCTCCTATTTTGCCTTTTTTATAGTTCCCCTAAGAAACTCATGTTCCCTACCCTGCGACTTCAATTTTTCCCCCCAAAAGCCATACCATTAATTTTTCCCTATTTTTAAAAAGACCAAAAGCTTTCCTTCCTGTACAAAAAGGAATGAAATGTGCTGGGATTTTAATAATTTATTTTCTCTCGGTTTTTAAAAAGGAAGACACTAATAATATTCCGGAAATTTAAAATTTTTAAGTTGTCTAGAAATTTTAAAAAGTTTTAAAAAATTAATTTTTGGGTATTTTTTAAAAAATTTCCTATTTCATAAAATTTTTTATAAATTTCCCCATCTATGAACCCCAGGGGTAAAAATTTGTAAAAACTTTAAAAATTTTGAGAAAAAGCAGTTTGGGCTTATTCTGATTTCGAGGAAAAATAGTGGAACCCTTTGGAAAAAGTTATTTGTAGGTTTTTTGTTTAAAAATTTAAATTTTAAATTTTATTATTAAACCCCTTTAAAAATTAAAAAAATCTAGAAAGGCAAAAGAGTTTTTTTTTTTTCAAAAAACAACAGTTTAAAATTTATAGAATGGGCCCCGCCCATTTAAATTTTCCCCAAAAAAATGGTTTTTTTATATCTACATATCACCCTATCTAAACACAAGATTCCAATTTCTTTTTTTTCATGTAAAAGATTTTAACCCCCAATTTATTTTCAAAAAAATTTGGGGAAAAAATAGTTTTCAAACAAGTCCAAAGGTCGACAGGAATTAATTTAAACTTTGTTTTCATAAAAAGCAGTTTTTTACAATTTTAAAAGAATACTTTCCTTTTGGGTTTTTTATAAATTAGAAACCCTTTATTAAAAATTAAAAGGGGAAATTTTGGGGGGGAAATTTAAAATACATGGAAAAATAATTTTTAAATTTTCTTTGGGGGAATAGCTTGAGGGGTTTAGGGTTTTGCAAAAGGGATATCCAAGATGGGTCGCCCTGGTCACGTGGGGGAACCCTTTTTGGGGGGCTGATAGGAGGTGCCCGGCGACCCCCTTTTATAGCTTTTGGATGCTTCCTTTCTTTGTTCTTGATAATGTGGGGTGGGCCGAATGCGATTGGAATTTTTCTATTTTTCAGAGTGGTTGTTTTTGGAAAATATATATAATATATATATATTAAAATATATATATTTTAATTTTTTATTATATATATATTTTATATATATATTTATATATATTTTATATATAATTTTACTATTATTTAAGTTTATGGAAAAAATTTAAAAAAATTTGGTAACAAGGCCCCTTTTTTTTTCTTTTTCATTTCAAAATTTAATATTTTCCTAAGTATTTCCCAAACTTAAAAAAATTTAGGTTTAAAAAAAAATAAGAAATAGCAAAAATTTTTGGGCCCAGTTGGGCGATTTTCGGTTTTTGAGGGGTTTAAAAGTGGTGTGTCAGACTGAGGCCACACGGTAAGAGTGCGGGGTGTCAGACTGAGGCCACGACGGTTAAAGTGGGTGGGCAGATGGAAGGGCCCGACGGTTTGAGTGGTGTGTCAGACTTTAGAGCCCCGACGGTTTAAAAGTGCGTGTGTCAGGGTGGAGCCCGACGGTTTTGGAAGTGGTCAGTGTCAGAATGAGAGCCCCGACGGGAAGAGTGCGTGTGTCAGACTGAGAAGCCCCCGACGGTTAAAAGTGTGTGTGTAGACTTTTAGAGCCCCGACGGGGGAAGAGGTGCGTGTTTCAGACTGAGGACCCACGGTTTTAAAAGGGGCGTGTTTCAGGGCTGGGCCCCGGGCGGTAAAGGGGTGTGTGTCAGATGGGGAGCCCACGGTAAGAGTGCGTGTGTCAGAATGAGAGCCACGACGGAAGGTGGGGTGTCAGGAATGAGGCCCCGACGGTTTAAAAGTGCGGTGTCGATGGGAGCCAAAGACGGTTAAAAAAGTTTTGTGTCGGGTGGGGAGCAGGGCGGGTTAAAGGGGTTTGGGGCAGACTTTAGAGCCCCAAAGGTTAAGAAACGGTGTGTCAGACGAGAGCCCCGACGGAAAAAGTGGTTGTTTTGAAAATATATATTAAAATCTATATTTTTTAAAATTATATATATATATATTTATATATATAAAAATATATATATATATTATAATATTAATATATATTATATAACAAAATTTTTTATGTTTTTTGGAAAAATCAAAGATTTGGGAACAAGCATTTTCCTTTTCAAATCAGATTTAATTTATACTAATTTTTTTCCCAAACCCTTAAAATTACGGTAAAAAAAAAAAATAGAACTAGAAGTGCTTGCCTAGTTTCCCGTTTTCGGGATGAGAGGGTAAGAGTGCGTGGTAGAAAGAGAGCCACGGGCGGTTTAAAAAGTGCGTGTTGCAGACTTTAGAGCCCCCCCCGGTTTAAAAGTGGTGTGTCGATTTAGAACCACGACGGTAAGAGTGCGTGGGGTCCCGAAATGAGAGCCACGCCGGTTTAAAAGTGGTGTGTTTAAAACCCCGAGAGCCCCGACGGGAGGAGTGGTGTTTTCAGACTGAGAAACCAAACCCCGGGAAGAAATTTGGGGTGTTTAAGATGAGAGGCCCCGCGGGAAAAGTGTGTGTGTCAACTGGGGAAACCAGACCGGGTTAAAAAGGCGTTTTGTCAGACTGAGGGGCCCACGCGGTTTTAAATTGGGGTGTGTCAGAATGGAGCCACGGGCGGGAAGGTGGGGGTTGTCAGGGCTTTTGGGGCCAAAGACCCGGTTAAAAGGTTTGGTTTTGTCCCGACTGGGGAGCCCCGACGGTTTAAAGGCCCGGGTGGTCAGTGAGAGCCCCGACGGTTAAAAAGTGCGTGTGTCAGACTGAGACCACGACGGTTTTAAAAATGTGTTTTGTTTAGATTTTAGAGCCACGACGGTAAAGGTGGGGTGTGTCAGGGCTGAGAGCCCCGACGGTAAGGCGCGTGTGTCAGATGAGAGCCAAAGACGGGTTTAAAAGTGGGGGGTCAGATGAGAGCCCCGACGGTAAAAGTGTGTGTGTCAGACTGGAGTCAAAGACGGTAAAGTGTGTTTTGCAGATTGAGAGCCACGACGGTTTAAGATGTGTGTGTCAGACTTTTAGAGCCACGGGCGGTAAGAGCGCCCCTTTTTGTTTGATGAGAGCCCTACGGTAAGAGTGCGTGTGTCAGATGGTGCCCGACGGTTAAAAGGCGTGGTTTTAGATGAGAGCCAGCGGTAAGAGTTTTGGGTGTCAGACTGAGAGCCACGACGGTAAGGTGCGTGTGTCAGCCAAAAGAGCCCCGACGGTAAGAGTTGGGGGGGTGTCAGACCCGAGAGTCACGCGGTAAGGTTTTGTGTGTAGCCCGGACCCCGATGTAAGAGTGGTGTGTCAGATGAGAGCCCCGAGGTTTGGAGTTGGGTGTGTCAGAAAGGGGCGGGCCCCGGCGGGGAAAAAGTTTCGTTTTGTCAGACTGAAGCCCCGACGGTTTAAAAGGGGCGTGTGCAGACTGAGAGCCACGGGCGGTAAGATGGGTGTCTGACTGGGGCCCCTACGGAAAATGTGCCTGTGTTTGATGAGAGCCCCGCGGTTAAGGGTGGTGGTCTGGGCTGAGAGCCCAAAACGGTTTAAAAGTTTCGTGTGTAGACTGAGAGGCCCCGACGGTTTAAGGGGGGTTTCTTTTGTCAGATGAGAGCCAGGGCGGTAAAAAGGGGGGGCGTTGTCAGACTGAGAGCCACGACGGTAAGGGTGAGTGTGCTGACTTTAGCCCTACGGTAAAAAGTGGTGTGTCAGACTTGGGGAGAGACGGTAAGATTTTTGTGTGTCAGAGGAAGCCAAAGACCGGGAAGAGTGTGTGTGTAGCTGAGAGAGCCCCCAAAAGTGGTGTGTCAGCGGGCCCCCACGGGAAGAGTGTGGGGTGTCGGGCTGAGAGCCACGGGCGGTTAAAAATGTGTGTTTTAGATAAGAGTCACGCCGGTAAGGGTGGTGGGTAAGGGTGGTTGCCACGACCCGGGAAGGTGTGTGTGTCAGATGAGAGCCCCGCGGTTAAAAAGGGGGTGTTGTGTCAGACTGAGTGCCCCCGACGGGAAAAGTGTGTGTGTTTAGATGAGAGCCCCGACGGGGAAGAGTGCGTGTTTCAGGGCTGGAAAAGCCCACGACGGTAAAAAGTTGTGTGTTTAGACTTTAGAGCACGACGGTTTAAAAGTGTGTGTGTCAGATGAGGCGACGTGGTAAGAGTGCGTGTGTCAGATGGAAGGGCCCGACGGTAAAAGTGCGTGTTTTTCGAATTGAGGCCCGAAAGGTAAGAGTGCGTTTTTGTCAGATGAGAGCCCCCGCCGGTTTTAAAATGCGTGTGTTGATGAGAAACCCCTCGGTAAGAGTCGCGGTTTTTGGGCAGATGAGAGCCCCGCGGTAAGGGGTGTGTGGGGTCAGGGCTTTGGGGGCCCCGACGGTAAGAGTGTTTTGTGTCAGGGTGGGAGCCCCGACGGTAAAAAGTGCGTTTTGTAGACTGAGAGCACGACGGTTTAAAAGTGTGTTTTTGTCAGACGGAGCACGAGGTAAAAGAGTGGGGTCAGACTAAGAAACCAAGGGCGGTTTTGGGTTTTGTGTGTCAGATGAGGGCCCCCGGTTAGAAATGTGTGTGTCAGATGAGAAGGGCCCCGAGGTAAGGTGTGTGTGTCAGACGAGGCAAAGACGGTTTAAAAAGTGCGGTTGTAAGAGAGCCACGACGGTAAGAGTGTGTGTGTAGATGAGAGACCGAAGGTAAGGTGGGGGTGTAGGGTGAGAGGCCAAAAGACGGTAAGAGTGGGTGTAGACTGAGGCCCCCGACGGTTTAAAAGTTTTTGTGTGTCAGAAAGAGAGCCGACCCGGGAAGGGGTGTGTGTGTCAGCTGAGAGCCACGCGGTTTAAAAGGGGCGTGGGGTCAGACTGAGAGCCAACCCACGGGGAAAAGTGTTTTGGTTTTCAGATGAGAGCCCCGACGGTTTAAAAGTGGGTGTTTAGATGAGAAAACAAATGAAGTGTGACTAGCCCGAAAGGGTTTATGTCTCTTTGTACATGAAAATTTTTCAGGGTTTTTGTTCCCCTTTTTTAATTTACTTACCCCCCCTTTCTGTTCCTTTCCCAAAAGGACTTACCCGCGCTGTTAAATTTCAATGACTTCCCCGGCTGTTCAATTTCAATGGGCTTACCAAAATGCTGTTCATTCAATTTACCTTTCCCGTTTTGGGGTTATTTCAAAGGGTTTTCCCGCGTTTTTCATTCTCAATGTTTTCAAATGCTGTTTTATTTCAATTTATTTCTAGCCCGTTTTTCAAATTTTTGGGAATTTAATTACCCGTGTGTTACTTTCAATGAATTACCAAATGCTGTTTCCTTTCAAAGGGGCTTACCCGTGCGGTTTTACTTCTAAAAGACTTTTTAGCTGCTGTTCATTCTCAATTAACTTAAAAGCTGCTGTTTACTTTTCAAAAAATTACCCGTGGGTGTTCACTTTCAATGATTACCAATTTCTGTTTATTTCAAAGAAATTAAGCTGTGTTCCTTCTCAATGATTACCGCTCTGTTCATTCGCAAAAACTTACCCGCCGCCTTTTTCACTTTCAATGACTTACCAAACTGTTGTTCACTTTTCAATGACTTACCCGCGCTGTTCACCCTTTTTAATGACTTAAGTTTTTTGTTTTTATATTTAATGCTTCCAGTGCTGTTTAAATTCTCAAAGAATTTAACCCGTGCTGTTCACCCTTTTCAAAGAAATTACCAGCTTTCTGGTTTCCTTCTCAATGAAAAAATTCCAGCTGTGTTCACCCTTTCAATGAACTTACCAAACTGCTGTTCATTTGGGAAAGATTTTCCAAATGGGTTCCTATTTTAAAGATTTCCAAACCGGGTTTTTTACTTTCAATGGAAATTACCAAATGCGTTATTTTGAGGGACTTACCCGATTTCGTTTACTATTGAATGGGTTTCCCCTGCTGTTCCTTCTCAATGACTTACCCGTGCTGTTCCCCTTTTTCAATGGATTTTCCAGTGCTGTTCACCTTTTAATGGGTTACCAGCTGCGTTTCACTTCGCAAGACTTACCAGCTTTTTGTTCACTTTTTCAATGATTACCAGCTGCTGTTTTTCTCCCTGATTACCGCTGTGTTTACCTCCTTTAAGACTTTTCCAGTGCGTTACTTTCAAAAGACCTTTTCCAGCTGCTGTTCATTCTCAAAAGACTTTCCAGTGCCCTTTTACTTTCCAAAGACTTACCAGTGTGTTCCTTTTCAATGACTTACCAGTTTTGTTACTTCTCAGTGACTTACCCGCGGCCCGTTTTTCCCTTTCAAAGACTTACCAGTGTGTTACTTCTCAATGACTTTTCCAGCCCGCTGTTCCCCTTTCAAGACCCTTTCAGCTGCTGTTCCTTCTAAGGGCCCCTTAAACCGCTGCTGGGTTTACTTCTCAATTTACTTCCCGGTGTGTTACTTTCAAAGGGCTTACCCGCTGCTGTTCTTTTCAAGGGCCTTTTCCAGCTGCTGTTCACCTTTTCCCAAAGACTTTCCCGTGCTGTTACTTCTCAAAGGGTTACCCGTGCTGTTACTTTTAATTTTAATTACCCGCTGTGTTCACTTCTCAATGAATTACCCGCTTTCTTTTTAATTCTAATGACTTACCCGCTGTGTTCCCCTTCTCAATGATTACCGCTGCTGTTTTTTAAATTGGGCTTAACCCGTGCTGTTCCTTTCAATGAAAATTACCAGTGCTTTCACTTTCAATGACTTACCAAACTGCTGTTTTAATTTTCAATGACTTTTCCATCTGTTTCAATTTTGTAACTCGATACAGTTTTTTTCCTTTAGATATGTAAAAAAAAAAAATAGGGATTTTATGAAAAATTTTTTTTTTGAAAAAAAAAATATTTTTAGTAGTTTAGTTTATCATTTGAGGAAATGAAACATCAACTCGATTTCTTTAGGGACTTGGGGCTGCCCTCAAAAATCCCCCTGTTTCCAACCGTTCATTTATGTAAGGACCCGGGATCCCAATTTTTTGAGAAAAAGTTTCCACAAAAAGTAGGATTTTTTTCACTACAGAACAAAAACTTTTATCTCCCTTAAAAACACTTTAACACCCTCAAAGTATTAAAGATGTTTTTTAATATTATCTTGGGACCCGCAAAAATTTGTCAGGGGGAAAAAAAAGTCTGAATATTTCGGTTTTAAATTTCCCCTGTGATTTTTGGTTTCCGCGGGAAGGGGACAATTTTTTAAACATTTTACAAGGAAATCAGGTTGGGGGTAATCCAGCCAAAATAATGTTTTCACCCCAAATAAACGATTAACTGCCAGGGGGGAAAATCCCCCAAAAGTTTTCTTATTTTTTTTTTTTTTTTTTTTTTTTTTTTATTTTTCCCCGGCCCCATTTCCCCCCAAAGGGAGTGTGGCCCCAAAAAAAAACTTTTTACCAAAAAATTTTTATCCTCACTGGAAAAGTTTTTTTGGAAATGCTGGGGCAGGTACAGATGTAAGGGCGAAATGATTTTAGACTGAAAAATATTTATATAAAAATAAAATTTTATAAAATAAAATATATATAAATATATATATATATATTTGTACGTTTAATTTTTTAATTTTATGGAACTTAAAATCAAATGATATAATTTTTTTTTGTGATGTAATTTTCGAATTTTTTTCCGGAATTTTTAAAAGGCCCAAAAGAGCCCGAGCTTTAAAATGTACAAAAATTTGCACCATTTCCCAAACAATTCCCACCCGTTCAGTACCCCCACAACAAAAAACCCCAAAAAAAGCCCCCCCCCTTCCCCCACAAAAATTCCCCCTTTCCCACCACCACCCTTTTCCCAAAAATTCCCAAAAAACCTACCCCCAAACCCTTTTAAAATACCCCAAAAACCCTGTCGGTTTTTTCTCCCTGCACCCTAAAAACCCTTTTATCCGGGGTTTTTTTTCCTCCGAAACAAAAAAATTTCCCCGAGACCCCTTTTTTAAACCCCATGTTTCCCTTTGTTTAAAAAAATCGGGCCCTTTACTTCGTTTAAAAAACACGGGGAAGTTGAGGCCCGGGAAAAAATTCCCCCTAGCTAGAGGGATTATCCCCGGCCACTCAGGTCCCCTTTTCGAGTAGTGGTATGAAATTTGATTGGGGGCTTTTGGGGCCATTCTGATCATCCTTTTACGAAAAATTTGAAAGGCACCCAATTTCCGACTGGGGAAAAAACCAAAAAAACCCTTAAAATAGGAGAAAAAAATGCCCGTGACAACGCTTCGATCCGTTGAAACCATTAACTGGTTAATGGGTTTTTTTGTGTTCATGTCACATTTTTTATTATTATAATCCCAAGGGGGAAAGGGGTAAACCCGGAGGTTAAAAAGCGCCCGGGGGGGGGGGAATTTTGGAAGGATTCAGGTTAATTCGGGGAATGGAGACTGGGTCCCCTTTTTCCCCAAATTTAAGGCCCCCCACCCAAATCCAAGGGAACCCTTCCCTTTGGGGGATGCCCCCATAAAGAAGAGGAAAAAAAAAAATGGAAGGAAGTGTTGCGTTACTTTCCCCGGGGTTCCGCATCGCCCCAAAAAACCCGGGTTTTTGCTTTTGGGAATTTTTTTCTAAAGAAACACAGGGGGAAAAAAGGCCAAAAAAGAGGGAAAATTTTAAGGTTTTAAAGAGAGTTGTTAAATGATTGGCATTTTTTAGAAATCCCAAAGAGTTTGATTTTAATTTTTCGTGGGCAGGTTTGAAGCCCAACAGTAATGAGGGTAATTAAAATGTGAAAACACCAATAAACCCCCATGTAAGAAATATTAAGATTCTTAAACAAGTTTAAAGTGAACTACAAATAAAATACAAATATATGAAATATTATGCTACTTAGTTTAGAAAACCTGAGTTTTCAAATTCCTCAAAAATACGAGTACATAAGGATCTAGATTATTAAATTTGGTCCAGATAACATGAAACGTTTCAAGTTGCATCCTCTCCTGTGACTTAAGGTCCACTGTGACTTATTTATTTAACTGTTCGAAATGTAGTGTTTCATACATTGGTAATGCAACACTAAACATTTAAAAGCCGCCTCTCAGAATATGTGAATAGATCGTTCCTTTCCAGTCTTCTCTTGTTTGAACAACAATCTAATAACAATAACTTTTAAAATGGCGAAGGAGTAAGCCAGTGGAAGTTCTTGGTCAGATGACCAAAACCTCCAGTGGTGGGATATCGTATGATTAAGACACACGTCAGGATACACTTGTCCTGTTTCCTGACAAACTTTACCTACCTAAAAAAAATCAGAAAACTCTAAGACGTAAAGGAATAAGAGAATCTTCCAGCAGAGTTTTTATTTTATTTTTTTAAATATTCATAATTCGTTTCTTACCTAAAAAAATAGCATAACTCAAAGAATCTTTTGGTGTTGAAAGCTTGTTTCTATGATTTTTCTAAGACGACTTTTCGGAAATTAGGAATTTCTGCTCGAACAGCCTCCCTGTGATCTCTGGGAGACTGACTCTTCTCAGCTCAACGTGACAGTGACTCACCATCATCTTCATCCTCGTTCTACACAGTGAAAATGATTCCTCAGCATCTCCACAACGTGACAGTGACTCACCATCATCTTCATCCTCGTTGCTACACAGTGAAAATGATGCCTCAACACCACAACGTGACAGTGACTCACCATCATCTTCATCCTCGTTGTACACAGTGAAAATGATGCCTCAACACCTCCACAACGTGACAGTGACTCACCATCATCTTCATCCTGTTGACACAGTGAAAATGATGCCCTAACATCTCCAAGTGACAGTGATCTCCCATCATTTCTCCTCGTTTACAAGTGAAAATGATACATCAACACCTCCACAACTGACAGTGATCAATCATTTAACTCGTTACACATTGAAAATGATGCCTCAAAGAACCTCCACAAAGTAGACAGTGACTCAACTCATTTCATCCTTGTGAAGGCTTATCAGCCCTGTACAACTTCAGACATATTACCTGGCTGGGCTCCTCCTCAGTGAATATGAATAGAAAAGGCAAATCATACAGATAACATAAACACTTATATTCGATGAGAAACATATCAATATAAAACACTTAATATGTGGGAATTACGTCCTCAATTTAAAGAACATGGAAAAATGAAAATATAAAGTATAGACTAATTCAACGTATTTAAACTTGGTGTCTGTTGTTGGTGACATGTCTTGTTGAAATCGTAGCCCCTTGCATGATTACTCGGGGCGGTCGCAGGTGTTGGTGACACACACTGGCTAGTTCTTCACAGATTATCGCAAGTGAAATGTTATCCGATCGACAGATGAAAGCAGGTTCTTTACGTTCAATGAGTGGGGTTACGGTCTGCAATTTACGTAACAGTGCCACACGTCACTTATGCAAATGGAGAAGTAGGCTCTGGACGTTAGTCCTTCTCCTGTCTTTCGTGGGGATTGACAGGTGACCCTCAAAAGTATCCCAAGCTGAAAAGATAGACAGGTTACCCACTGCTTAAATAATCACTCTTCTATGGTAGTGTACAATACTCAAAAGATGTGGTGATTATTACAACAGTCAATCTAGAGCAAGACTGAAAGGACTAAGTTTATTATTGGTCAAAAGTGAAGCTTTTAACCAATAAATCCACTAGAATACAAGGCAGCCATGTACTTACAGTAGTGCTGGGAGCTGTGAGTCGAGTGATTTACTGTTTGACAAGAGCCCCATACGTCACCTTTCGGGGGGGGGGGGGGAGAGGGAGGGGAAGGGATAGCGGGAGCTAGACTGACCCTACGTTAACAAGCAGCCGGCAGTCAGACTATCACTTTAGGGGTGGGGGGGAAAAGGCGGGAAAAACGGGAGCTTGACTTACCCTACCTTAACTAGTAGCCGGCAATGAAACTATCACTTTCGGGGAGGGGGAAGAAAGGCGGGAGCGTGACTTACCCTACCTTAACTAGTAGCCAGCAATGAAACTATCACTTTCGGGGAGGGGGAAGAAAGGCGGGAGCGTGACTTACCCTACCTTAACTAGTAGCCGGTAATGAATCTATTGTTACTATATTGCTACTCCTATCTATTGAACTTTTCCCTCACAATCTTCGTTCTACACAGTGAAACTGATGCCTCAACACCTCCACAACAACTATCCACTCCTTCACACATTCAATAATTATATTTTCAGCATGAGTTCGAGATTTGTACTTGGTGTTATGTTAATTTTTCAACTTAGTTACAATAATAACAAAAGATTTAGGTGGAATATTTTGATTGTGATATACAACAGATTTACTGTCTAGAAAAATGTTCATCTATTTGTTATCTTAGTTTTGATATTGCCATTCTAAGATATCTAAAAATCTTAAATGAAAAAAAATATGATACACACACACACACACACACATATATATATATATATAATATATATTATATATATATATATATATATATATATATATATATATATATATATATATATATATATATATATATATATATATGTCGTGCCGAATATGTAAAACTGGTCAGTTAGCAAGAACTCATTTAAAATTAAGTCGTTTCTAAATTTTTCTAGTATACGTTTAAATATAGATTTTTTTCATTAATGTTGATGTAAAAATTTATAATTTTTCACCAAAAGGAACTTAGAAAACTTACCTAACCTTATTATAACAGAAAAACTTATTTTAGTCTAACCCAACTAAATATATTTTAGATTTGTTTACATTAATTTAATACTAAACAAGCACAGTGAAATATATTTTTTTTCGTTAAGTTCAGAAAGATTTTGGCGAAATTACTGCATTCACAAATTTTCACTTGTCTTATATGTCAAGATGAGCGTTGCTATTTAAGCCAAGATCGCAAGTTCTGCCTATTCGGCACGACATATATATATACAGTACGCTGAGGTCAGTGGTCACCTGCGGTCATACCTGCCTAAGTTCTTGGGAGTTAGCGTGGGCTGTTACCAAGCACCATGGCTTGTTGTAGTGTTTTAGAATCTCAGGTTCAAGTGTTGAAGAAGGAGATTCTCCTCTTCAGGAGGACAATAGGAAGCTGAAGCTTCGCATAGATGAATCTGGGAGCGAGTGTGAGAAGGATTTAGCTGGTAAGGAAGGAATGGTCACCAGCAGTGACAGTGGCAGCCGCTTTAAGTGGCAAGTGGTTCACAGATCAAGAAGAAGGAAGATGGGAGATTTAAATAGAGAAGATGTGAAGGTAGGAAATCGATTCTCTGTTCTCCAAGACGAGTGTACTTCAGTGGTTAGTGAGGTTGAAGGTTACCACTGATTCCCCTGCTAATCAAGGTAAAAATTTTTTTTTTAATAGTAGGCGATTCTCAGGTAAGATATATGGACCGTGCATTTTGTAACAGGGGACAGAAAGTTCAGACAGAGAGTGTCTTCCTGGAGCTGGTGTTGGCGACATAGTCAGCAGGTTGGATAATATTATGGCAGGTAATGGGAACAAGCCATTTTTGTCTTAGTGTGGTGATAATGACATGGGAAGGGCAGGAGAGAGGAGCTGCTGGATAAGTAAAGGTCACCCATTAGAAATAGGTCTAAGGAGGGACCCCAGTCATATGTAGCATCTTGCTAGAAAGGGCAGTGGGCAATGAATGGATGTCTTCGGAAATTGGTTTTAAATTGTGGCTAGACAGGTACTGCAAGGAACTTGCAATTCCCATTCATTGATAACTGGGACCTATTCTTTGGCCCAAACGTGATATGTATGCAAGGGATGGGGTTCATCTCTCTGGGGATTGGAGTGGTTGCATTAGCCAGTTCAATTGAGAGAAAAAATTGATGACTTGTCTAGGAATTTAAACTGATAGATTATTAGAGGTATGGGTGTTTGTGGGAAACAATCAGGCTGCAGCAGTTATTCCCGGGATACCTCAGGGATATGTTTAAAAGCCCAATATTAAAAATAAGTTGATAGTAATGGAAAATTTAAATTTGATCAACAAACAAGGGAGTAGTAGAGGGAAACGAGTGACTAGCCCCCTTAAGGATTACTATACAAATAGTAGGAGTCTAAGAATAGATAGATGAGTAAGATTACTTGCAAGTGTAGGTAATTAGATATTTTTGGTACAACAGAGACCTGGTTAAACCCTGAAAGTAGAGAATGCCTTCTGAATGAAACATCAGGGTTATAAACAATTCCACACTGATAGGGTCAATAGGAAGGGTGGTGGAGTGGCGATATATGTCAGAGAAAATTTAAATTGTTGTCTTAGACATGATATAAGATTAGAACATCGAACACAGAATCTGTTTGGCTACAGTTTCTCGAGGGACGTGACAAATTAATTTTGGGTGTGATTTATAAGCCCCCAAACCTTGATAGGGAGGGCAGTAAGCTGTTATGGGACGAAATTCTAAGGCATCTAGATATGAAAAATGTTGTGTTTAATGGGAGATTTTAACTTAAGACAAATTGATTGGAACAATATGACAGGAAATTTTGAGTCTAGTGACTTTCTTGATACGGTTCAAGATTGTTTCTAGAACAGGTTGTGACAGAACAACTAGAGGAAAACAATCTGTTAGACTTGATTCTTGCCAACAAAGATTCACAAATTAATATTCTTGAGGTTAATGATGAGCTTGGGGAAAGTGATCAAAAATCACTTAGTTTCAATATATCATGGAATTCCCCAGATAACTGCAATCAAATCTCTGTCCCAGATTTTCGCTTGGCCGACTTCATGGGACTGAAAAATTACTTATGTGGGCTAATTGGGATTTTCTGACTATGGGTCGGGTAGGTGATCTTGGTTGCCAATATGACGTTTTTCAGAGCATAGTTCTAGCTGCCAGACAACTTTTGTTCCGAGTAGGGAAATTAGATCTAACAAAAATGATCAAAGGGAAATGAACAATAGATTAAAACATTCATTGGTCAAAAGAGAGGCATATATACGGGGTATCAAAAGAGGGGATGGGCAGTTAAGAAATCAATATATTAAATTAAGAGAAAAATTTAAAAAAGAGATAAGAAAGCAAAAAGGGTTATGAGGCTAAGGTCGCAAGGGATTCAAAGATTAACCAAAAAGGTTCTTTCAGGTATACAGAAGTAAGATTAGGGACAAGATTGGCCCACTTAAGAGTAATTCTGGTCAAATCACTGACAGTTATAATGATGTGTGTGAAATTCTCAATACCTACTTCCTCTCAATTTTCACCCAGGAAAATACTAGCGATATTCCTGAAATAACAGATTATGTGAACAGGGGGATAAAAAAATATGTACGATTGCGGTATCTAGTGACATGGTCCTGAGACAAATAGAGAAACTAAAACCTAACAAATCCCCAGGCCCTGATGAACTGTTTGCAAGGGTGTTAAAGGAATGTAAAGAGGAACTTAGCACACCTTTAGCTAATCTTTTTAACATACCACTACAAGCTGGCATAGTGCCTGATAAGTGGAAAATGGCAAATGTAATACCTATTTACAAAGCAGGTGACAGGTCCTTTGCTTCGAACTATAGACCAATAAGCCTTACCTCCACAGTGGGAAAATTTATGGAATCAATAACTGCCGAAGCAATTCGTAGCCATCTTGACAGGCACACATTGATTAATGAATCTCAACACGGTTTTACAAAGGGGCGTTCCTGTCTTATGAATTTACTAACTTTTATCATTAAGGTGTTTGAGGAGGTAGATCATGGTAATGACTCACGAAATCGTAATGACACGATTGCAAACAAACCATACCACGGACGGGCCTTGAACCACGGTCAGAGAGTCTCAAAACTCCAGACCGTCGCGTTAGCCACTGGTCCAGCTAGCAACAATAAGATTCGTCCAACTAGGTATATTTCTACACCATAGGAAGATTAGCACAGGCACCACTGTGACCACAAATGCAAGTTTTTACAGACGAATATCCAGCTAGCGTGGTCGTGACGAACTCTAGCTCAAGTCCCCTCAAAGCCGTTAACATGACTCACGAAATCGTAATGACACGATTGCAAACAAACCATACCACGGGTATGGTTTGTTTGCAATCTGACCGTGGGTTCAAGTCCCGTCCGTGGTATGGTTTATCCTGGTAATGAATATGATTTTGTGTATATGGACTTCAGTAAGGCTTTCGATAGAGTTCCCCATCAGAGGGTATTGAGGAAAATTTGGCACACGGAATAGGAGGAGAAATTTTTTTCCCGGATAGAGGCATGGTGAAAATAGACACCCGAGAGTTTGCATAAATGGGGAGAAATCAGAATGGGGGCACGTCACAAGCGGCGTTCCTCAGGGGTCAGTGTTGGGCCCGTTGTTGTTCACAATTTACATAAACGACATAGATGAGGGAATAAATAGTGACATAAGCAAAAATTTTTTGATGATAACAAAATAGGCCGTCCAATTCATTCTAATGAGGGACACTTGAGCACTCCAGGATGATTTGAATAGATGATGTAATGGTCGGAGGGAAATGGCAGATGCAGTGTAATATTGACAAATGCAAAGTTCTAAATGTGGACAGGGTTTAAATAACCACATATAAACTAAATAATGTAGATCTTAATACTACTGATTGCGTTTAAAGGATTTAGGAGTTCTGTTTACAGTAATCTAAAAAACCCGGGACAACAGTGCATTTTGTGTTCGCAATTAAAATAACAGAATTCTTGGCTTCATATCTAGAAATATAAATAATAGAAGTCTCAGGTTGTTCTTCAGCTCTATATATCCTTGGTTAGGCCTATTTAGACTATGTGCTCAGTTTGGTCACCATATTACAGAATGGATATAAATGCTCTGGAAAAACGTACAGAGGAGGATGACAAAGATGATCCCATGTATCAAAAATCTTCCCTATGAAGATAGACTGAGGCCCTGAATCTGTACTCTCACGAAAGGCGTAGAATTAGGTGGGTATGTCGAGGTGTTATAAATGGAAAACAGGAAAAAATAAAGGGGATGTAAATAGCGTGATGGAAATTTCCAGCCAAAACAGGACTCTCAGCAATGGTTTCAAGTTGGAAAAATTCAGGTTCAGGAAGGATATAGGAAAGCACTGGTTTTGGGAATAAAAGTTGTGGATGAGTGGAACAAACTCGAGTACAGTTATTGAGGCTAAACGTTGTTTTAGTTTTAAAAATAGGTTGGATTTAAATACAAGAGGTGGGTGTGGGTGGGTGTGAGTTGGACCTGACTAGCTTGTGCTGCTGGGTCTGGTACAGTGCTCCATCCTTGAGTAGAGGTGACCAGACTGGGTGGGTCATTGGGCTAATCCGGGGTGGGTGGGTCATTGGTCTAATCCGGGGGGGGGGCAATGGACCTGCTCCACATGGATCAGTGGCCCGTTGCAGTGTTTCTTTTTTCTTATGTTCTTATGTATGTATGTATGTATGTATGTATGTATGTATGTATATATGTATGTATGTATGTATGTATGTACGTATGTATGTATATATGTATATTGCAATGAAATCACGAAACAAGTGATTTTAAATCATTTACCAAACTGCGGCAGGCCAGGACTTGACCCTGCGAACCTTATAAAGCCTCCAGAGACAGCACAATGTACGCATCGCCTTACCACTTGAGCCAGCGATCCTACAAGAATCACGCATGCAGCTGAGCTATATGTTTTTCTCGTCATCCGAGGGCACTCGTGGCAGTGGTATATATTGTTGAGGTGGGTACTCAAACAGGGGGAGGCTGAAATTAATCCTAGAGATATCACTGCTATGCGTGTCCTCGGATCACGAGAATAACATGTAGCACAGCTGCATGCGTGATTCTTGTACAATCGCTAACTTAAGTGGTAAGGGACGTATAACAGGAATGGCACTGCAGTGGATCAGAGAATACCTGACAGGGAGGTAACAACTAGTCATGGTACGTGACGATGTATCAGGGTGGGTGCTTGTGACAAGCGGGGTTCCACAGGAGTCAGTCCTGGGACCAGTGCTGTTTTTGGTGTATGTGAATGACATGACGGAAGGGATAGACTCAGAAGAGTCCTTGTTTGCAGATGATGTGAAGTTAATAAGGAAAATTAGATCGGATGAGGATCAGGCAGGACTACAAAGAGACCTGGATGGGCTGCATGACTGGTTCAGCAACTGGCTCCTCGAATTTAACCCTGCCAAATGGAAAGTCATGAAGATCAGGGATGGGCAAATAAGACCACAGACAAAGCATTGGCTAAGTGGCCAAGCGCTACAAACCTCACTAAGGAAAAGGATCTTGAAGTGAGTATAACACCGAGCATATTTCCTGAGGCGCACATCAACCAGATAACTGCTGCAACATATTGGCGCCTGGCAAACGTGAAAAAAGTATTCTGATACCTCAGTAAGGAATCGTTCAAGTCTCTGATACACCGTGTACGTCAGGCCCACACTGGAGTACGCAGCACCAGTTTGGAACCCACACCTGGTCAAGCACGTCAAGAAATTAGAGAAAGAGCAAAGGTTTGCAAAAGACTAGTTCCAAAGCTAAGGGGAATGTCCAACGAAGATAGGCCTGACGACACTGAAGGACAGGAGGGTTAAGGGAGACATGATAACTACATACAAAATACTGCAGAGACAGGATGTTCCAGAGATGGGACACGGAAACAAGGGGTCACGATTGGAAATTGAAGATTCAGATGAGTCATAGGGATGCTAGGAAGCTTTTCTTTAGCTTTACAGATGTCAAGTAATTAAATGAAAGGGAAAGCTCATGGAGAATGTCGGCGGGGGAGTGACTTAGTATCGCCCAGTGAAGAGGCGGGGCTAGAAGCTGACTTGACCCCTGCAACCACATATAGGTGAGTACACACACACACCACCCCCACAAAACCACCAACAACACACACACACACACACACACACACACACACACACACACAACACACATCACACACACCCCATAAACCACACACACACACACACACACATACACACACAACACACACACAAACACACAAAACACACACACACAAAACACACACACACACACGCACCACCCCAAGCACCACAACTACACACAAAAATACACCACAAATACACAACACACAATTTCAACAGTAATCTCACCTCACACACACATTCAAACACTCTCTCACACATCACCAACACACCCCCCCCCCACCCCTAACACACCATTCAACACACACCACTTAACATCTAACCTACTTACTAAGGACACATTAATGTAACACATATTAGCACTTACAAACCACACTTTATACATACACACAAACTCACCACCCACCCCCCACGAACATAGACACACATATACACACAAAAGACAACACACAATTCACAAGTACTTTCACAACACACAAACACACATCAACAAGAAATACACATACACACGATACACACACAACCCTCTCCCACACACAACTAAAACCTATGTTTGGAATTAACAATACAATTTCATAGTTGTAGTCTCTTCCCAATGGTTTCAACTTTCCTCTCTCTCAGTATTATCACAGGTCCCCCCCCTGGACGATTTTAACACATCACTTTATTGAGGGTTAACCTACGTTTTAAAGGATCATTAATTTTCTTTTTGGGATTTTAAAGCTTTACGTGTTAAGGATCATGTAGGGTACTTTATTGAAATGAAAAGGGTAAATTAAAGGATAATTGGTTTTTTTTTTTTTTTAAACTTACATTTTTTCCTCTAATATTGTTCCTACGGAAAACCCCTTCAGTTTTGCCCAGAAAAGTAAACAACGATATTTTAAAAAGCAAGGGTTGTAGCACCCGGGGGGGCGGGGCCCCCCGCCCCCCCCCTCCCTCCCCCCTTTTAAACTCCCCTTTTTTTTTTGGTTTTTCAAAAATTAAAACCCTTGTTGGGAAGTTGTCTTTGGGTTGGGGCCCCAATTTTTTCCCAAATTGTTGGTATTGTCATTGGTGGTCCAATGTTCCCATTGTTGGTAGTTTTTCATTGGGGGGGGCCAAGGGTTGCCATTGTTGGGTATTTTGTCTTTGGGGTTTCCCCAATTTTCCCCTTTTTGGGAAATTTTGTCATTTTGGGGTGGCCCCAATTTTTTTTTTGCCATTTTTGGGTAGTTTTTTTTTTCATTGGGGGGTTCCCAATTTTACCATTTTGGGGCAAATTTTTTTGTCTTTTGGGGTTTCCAAATTTTTTTTTGCCAGGTTGGTATTTTGTTTTTGGGGGGGCCCCAAATGTTCCCAAATTGTTGGTATTTGGTTCATTGGTGGCCCCAATTTTTCCCCATTTTTGGGGTTTTTTGGGTTTTTTTTTTCATTGGTGGGCCCCCAAGGGTTTTTTGCCATTGTTTTTTTGTTGTCATTGGGGGTTTTTCCAATGTTCCCATTGTGGGTAGTTGTTTTGGGGTGGGCCCAATTTTTTCCTTTTTTGGGGGTAGTTTTTAAAGGGGGGTGGGCCCCCAATTTTTTCCCAAAGGGTTGGTAGTTGTCTTTGGGTTTGGGTCCCAAGTTGCCATTTTTTTGGTATTTTGTTATTGGGGGCCCAAATTTGTTGTCTTTGGGTTGGTAGTTGCTTTTGGTGGCCAAATGTTGCCATTTTTGGTAGTTGTCTTTGGGGGTTTTAAAATTTTTCCCCATTGTTGGTAGTTGTCTTGGGGGGGCCCCCAATGGGGTTTGGCCATTTGTTGGTAGTTTTTTTTGGGTGTCCCAATGTTGCCCATTGTTGGTAGTTTTTTTTCTTTGGGTGGTCCCAATTTGTAATTTTTTGGTAGTTGTCTTGGTTTGGTTTCCAATGTTCCCTTTGGTTGGTTTTGAAAAGGTGGCCCCAATTTTTTTCCTTTGTTGGTGGGTTGTCATTTGTGGCCCAAAATTTGGGGCCTTTTGTTGGTGGGGGGGAAATTGGGGGGGCCAATGTTGCCATTTTTTGGTAGTTGCCCATTGGGCCCAAATGTTCCCATTGGGGGGTTTAGTTGTCAAGGGTTGGTTTTCCAATGTTCCCATTGTTGGTAGTTGTCTTTGGGTTTTGGTTTCCAATGTTGGGCCCTTGGGGGTTGGGGTTAGGTTTTTTTTATTTTTTTGGGCCCAAAATTTTTCCCATTTTTGGGTTTTAGTTGTCTTTGGTTTGGCCCAATGTTTTGCCATTTTTGGGTTTAGTTTAAAGGGGTTGGGCCAATGTTCCCATTTTTGGGTAGTTGTCTTTGGTGGGTTCCAAATTTTCCCCATTTTTTGGTTTAGTTGCTTTGGGTTTTTTTCCCAATGTTCCCTTTTGTTGGTAGTTGTCATTGGGGGCCCAAAATGTTGCCATTTTTGGGTTTTGTTGCTTTGGGGGCCCAATGTTGCCTTTTTGGAGTTTTTTCATTGGGGCCCAAATGTTGCCAAATTTTTTGGTATTGCCCAATGGTGGCCCAAATTTTGGGCCAAATTTTTTTTGGTTTAAGTTGTCATTGGGGGCCCCCCCCAATGTTGCCATTGTTGGTATTGTAAGGGTGGTCCGGGTTTCCATTGTTGGTATTGTCATTGGGGGCCCCCAATTTTCCATTTTTTGGTTTGTTGTCTTTGGGGGGTTTTGGTTTTCCAGGGTTTCCTTTGCTTTTTTAGTTGTTTTTGGGGGTTCCAAATTTTTGCCTTTGGGGTTGGTTTTGGGCTTTTGGGGGCCCCAATGTTGCCAGGGGTTGGTGGGGTTTTAAATTGGTTTTCCAAATTGTTGCATTGTTGGTATTGTCATTGGGGGGCCCCCCCAATTTTTCCTTTTTTGGATTTTTAGTTGTTTTGGTGCCAAATGTTCCCATTGTTGGTAGTTGTAAATTGGGGGGGTCCAATTTTTCCCCATTGTTGGTATTTGGGCATTGGTGGTCCAAATTTTCCCTTTGGGGACTGTTTTTTTCAAATTTTCCTGGGCGTATTTTCTTAATTAATAAATTGATCCCCCAAGTACCCAGAACAACACTGTTTTTTTATCACTGATCCCGTACCAATACAACACGGTTTTTTAAATTATTGACACCCAGTCCCCAGTACAAACGCCCCAAATTAAATAACTTATTGGTTTTTTTAAGGAACCGCCTAAGGGGAATAAACACTCTCCTTTTAGGGGGACAGGAAAAAAAAACGGGCTAAAAAAAAGAATCAGGTAATAAAACCACTGGAGGTGTTGAGGGGATTTTTTTTTTATCCTTTTTTAACACATTTAAACCCGAAACCAAGGCCAAAAAAAAAATCATTGCTTTTTTTCTTGTGTTTTCAAAACACTTTCCCGGGCGTCCGCAAATAATCGTTAAAAAAAAGGGGAAAGAAAGGGGGAAAGGAAATTTCAAAAAATGGGGAATGGAGTGTGTGTGCAGAGAGAAAAAGGAGTGTGGCAGAAAGTAATGATTTTGGTGGTGTGGGCCACAGTTTACGTGAGGGGAAGTTTGAACACAATTTCTGGTAAAGAAGATGGAAAATATTGCAGATGGTGATGAGACAAAAACTGTCAGGAAAGAAGGAAGGAAGGAAGGAAGGGAGAAGGGAAAGAAGGGACGAAGGGAAGGAAGGGAGGGAAGAAGGGAAGGAAGAAAGGGGGTAGGAAGGAGGAATAATTCGAGGGGAGAGAAGCAAGGAGAGGTTATCACATGGAGGTCACGATGGTCGATTCTCTTCGTGAAGGGAAGGGAGGTGAGCAGAGATGGAGAGATTGAGGGATGGGGGAGGAGGAGGTGGGGATGGTAGAAAGAATAAAGTGAATGAGGGAGGGACAGAAGAGGTAGGATAGATAGAGAGAACAGACACTGCAAAAAAGCTCCTGGGCCTGTAGGATGAGGCAGATGGTACCACTGTGGGTGTCACTCTGACAACCAATCATGTATATATAAATATATATATAATATATATATATAATATATATATATAATATATATATATATATATATATATATATATATATAATATATATATAAATATATATATATATATATAAATATATAATACATATAAATATATATATATATAAATATATAATAATATATATATAATATATATATAAATATAAATATATATATATTATATCGGGAAGAAAATACTCTGGGAAAACAGAGGTTAATCAGGTGCGACATGTCGACGAAGAGATACATTTGGTGTCCTGGGCGGCGCCTGTGCAAAGCCTGTGAGGGGTAAAACCTAGGGTAGGTTTTAAGAAGGCTGAATGAACACTTATGAAGCTGAAGGGATCAGAATAGAGAGAGGCCTGCCAAACATAGGCCAATAGGCCTCTTGCATTGCTGTTACATTATAAGTTTTTATGCTTATAATACTAAATGACCTCCTAGAGGCCATTTAGTATTACGGAAAGTGAAGTGAAAATGAGTTGGGCAAATGTAGTGTAGGGCAGGATAATTTGCATAAATGGCTTCGGATAACCAATAAATTCATAAATGAGAAGAAAACATTGAGAATGATTCTCTTAATACGTTATTAATTAGTGCTGCTGGCTACACGTGAATGCTGACTTCGGTAAAGAAGAAAGAAAAATAGTCAAGAATGAAGAAGATAGAGTAATGCTCAAAAATCTTAATAAACAACAGAAGAACTAGTAAGAAAATAGAAGAAAGTCCATAGGGGTGTTTATACATATGTTTGCACATGTATGAACAGCGTGACTTAAGTGTATGTAGAAGTAACAAGACATACCTGAAACCTTGCATGTTTATGAGACAGAAAAAAGACACCAGCAATCCTACCATCATGTAAAACAATTACAGGCTTCCGTTTTACACTCACTTGGCAGGACGGTAGTACCTCCCTGGGTGGTTGCTGTCTACCAACCTACTACCACAGGAGAGTAGTACCTCCCTGGGTGGTTGCTGTCTACCAACCTACTACCACAGACAGTAGTACCCTCCCTGGGTGGTTGTTGTCTAACCAATCTACTACCACAGGACAGTAGTACCGCCCTGGTGGTTACTGTCTACCATCCTACTTACCACAGGACAGTAGTACCATCCCTGGGTGTGTTGGCCACCAAACCAACACCACAGGACAGTAGTACCTCCCTGGGTGGATGCTTCTACCAACCTACTACCAAGGACATAGTACCTGCCCTGGGTGGTTGCTGTCATACCAACCTACACCACAGGAACAGTAGTACAGTCCTGGTGGTTTCTTGTCACCAACAATAATACCACAGGACAGTAGTACATCCCTGGGTGGTTTGCTGTCTGCCAACCTACGTCCACAAACAGTATTACCTCCTGGGTGGTTGTTGTCTACCAACCTACTACTCACAGGACAGTAGTAACCTCCCTGGATGTGTTGTCTACCACCTACTACCACAGGAAGTAGTAACCGCCCTGGTGGTTGCTGTCTCTACCAACCTACTACCACAGGACAGTAGTACAATCCTGGTGGTTGCTGTCTACCAACATAATACCACAGGACAGTCTACCTCCCTGGGTGGTTGCTGTCCTACCACCTACTAACCGACTGAAAGTAAGTACCCCTCCCTGGGTGGTTGCTGTCTACCAACCTACTACCACAGTACATAGTGCCTCCCTGGGTGTTGCTGTCTACCAACCTACTACCACAGAAACATATACCTCCCTGGTGGTTGCTGTCTACCAACCCACTACCACAGACAGTAAGTACCTCCCCTGGGCGGTTGCTGTCTACCAACCTACTACCACAGACAGTAGTACCTCCCTGTGGTAGCTGTCCTACCAACCTACTACACATAACAGTAATACTCCCTGAGCGGTTGCTGTCTACCAACCTACTACCATTAACAGGAGAGTAGACCTCCCGGGTGGTTGCTGTCTACCACATACTACGACAGGAGAGTGGTACCTCCCTGGGTGGTTGCTGTCTATCAACCTACTACGACAAGACAGTAGTACCTCCCTGGGTGGTTGTTGTCTACCAACCTACTACAACAGGACAGTATTACCTCCCTGGGTGGGTGCTGTCTACCAACCTACTACCAGAGGACGGTAGTACCTCCCTAGGTGGTTGCTGTCTACCAACCTACTACAACAGGACGGTAGTACCTCTCTGGGTGGTGGCTGTCTACCAACCTACTACGACAAGACAGTAGTACCTCCCTGGGTGGTTGCTGTCTATCTACCTACATCACAGGACAGTAGTACCTCCCTGGGTAGTTGCTGTTTACCAACCTACTACCACAGGACAGTAGTACCTCTCTGGGTGGTTGCTGTCTACCAACCTACTACCAAAGGACAGTAGTACCTCCCTGGGTGGTTGTTGTCTACCAATCTACTACCACAGGACAGTAGTACCTCCCTGGGTGGTTACGGTCTACCAACCTACACACAGGACAGTAGTACCTCACTGGTGTGCTGTCTACCAACCTACTAACACAGGACAGTAAAGTACCTCCTGGGGGTTGTGCCTGTCCTACCAACCACTAACCACAAAGACAGTAGTACCTCCCTGGGTGGTTGCAGTCTACCACCCACTACCACAGGACGGTAGTACCTTCCTGGTGGTTGCTGTCCTACCAACCACTATCCACTGGACAGTAGTACTCCCTGGGTGGTTGTTTCTACCAACCTAAACTACCACAGGACAGTAGTACCCTCCCTGGTGGATGTTGCTGTCTACCAACCAACTCCACAGGACAGTAGTAACCTCCCTGGGCGTGGTTGCTGTCTAACCAACCTACTACGACGAGAGTAGTACCTCCCTGGGTGGTTGCTGTCTACCAACCTTCTACGACAAGACAGTAGTATCTCCCGGTGTTGCTGTCTACCAACCTACTACACAGGACATTATTACCTCCCTGGGTGGGTGCTGTCTACCTACCCACTACCACAGGACGGTAGTACCACCTGTTGGTTGCGTCTACCAACCTACTACAGCAGGACGTAGTACCCTCCCGGGTGGTGTCTGTCTACCAACCTACTACGACAAGACAGTAGTACCTCCCTGGTGGGTTTGCTGTCTATCTACCTACTCTACTTTCCGCAGGAGCTGTAATACCTCCCTGGTGGTTACTGTCCTTCCAACCTACTACCACAGAACGGTATGGTCTCCTGGTGTTTGCTGTCTACCACTCTACTACGACAGGACAGTAGTACCTCCCTGGGTGGTTGCTGTCTACCAACTACTACCACAGGACAGTAACCTCCTTGTGGTTGCTGTCTACCACCTACTACCACAGGACGAAGTCGTACCTCCCCTGGGTGGTTTGCTGTCTACCACCAAATACCCACAGGACAGTAGTACCGCCCTGGGGTGGTTTGCTGTCTCTACCAACCTACGACCACAGGACAGTAGTACTCCCTGGTGTTGCTGTCTACCACCAACTACCACAGGACAGTAGTACCGACCCTGGGTGGTTGCAGTCTATCAACCTACTTCCCAGGACAGTAGTACCTCCCTGGGTGGGTGCTGTCTACCAACTACTACGACAGTACACTATACCTCGCCTGGGGGGTTGCTGTCCTACCGACCTTCTACCACAGGACGGTAGTACTCCCCTTGGATTTGCTGTCTACCAGGACTACGAACACAGGACAGTAGTACCTCACTGTGGGTATTGCTGTCTACCAACCTACTACGACAGAACGTAAGTAACCTCCCTGGGTGGTTGCTGCCTCCCTATCCTACTACGACAGGAACAGGAGTACCACCCTGGGGGTGCGTTCTATCAACCTACTACAACAAGACGTAGTACCTCCCCAGGAAGGTGCTAACTACCACCTACTACCAACAGGACATATTATCCTTCCTGGGTGGTTGCTGTCTACCAATCTACTACGAACAGGACATAGTACCTACCTCCCTGGAGTGGTAGCTGTCCTACCAACCACAACTGAGGAAAGTAAGTACCTTACTGGGTGGTTGCAGTCTACCAACCTAACTACGACAAGACAGTATTCCTCCCGGGGTGGTTTGCTGTCTATTCAACTACTACGACAGTATAGTATACTCCCTGGTTGGTTGCTGTCAATCACCCTACTACGAACAGTACAGTAGTACCTCCCTGGATCGTTGCATGCTCTCAACCCTACTACGACGTACAGTAGTACATCCCTGGGTGGTTTCTGTCTATCAACCTTCTACGACAGTACAGTAGTACCATTCCCTGGTGGTTTCTGTTATTAACCTACTACGACAGTTCAGTAGTACCTCCCTGGGTGGTTTCTGTCTATCAACCAACTACGACAGTGAACAGTAGTACCTCCCTGGGTGGTTCTGTCTATTAACTACTACGAACAGTACAGTAGTACCTCCTGGTTGTTGCTGTCGATTAACCTACTAAGACAGTATCAGTAGTACCTCCCAGGGTGGGTTGCTGTCCTATTACCGACTACGACAGTAACAGTATAAACCGCTCCTTCTGGGTGGTTTCTGTCTATCAAACCAACGACGACAGTACTGTAGTACCTCCCTGGGTGTTGCTGTCTACCAACCTATTACCAACAGGAACAGTAGTTACCCTCCCTGGTGGTCGCCTGTCTACCAACCAACTACCACAGGACAGTAGTACCTCCCTGGGTGTTGCAGTCATATCAAACCTACTACCACAGGAACAGTAGACCTCCCTGGGTGGGTGCGGGTCTACCAACCTACTACACAGTACACTTGTACCGTCCCTGGGGGTTGCGGTCTCCAACCTTCTACACAGGACGGTAGTACCTCCCTGGTAGGTTGCGGCTAACCCAACCTACTAACACAGACAGTAGTACCTCACGGGGGGTGGTTGCTGTCTACCAACCTACTACGGACAGAACAGTAGTATCTCCCTGGGTGGTTTGCGCTATCAGCCTACTAAGACAGGATCAAGTAGTACCGCCCTGGGGGTTGCTGTCTATCAACCTGTTACGGACAGGACAGAAGTACAATCCCTGGATGTTGCGGCCTCCCAATTCTACTACGACAGACAGTAGTACCTCCCTGGGTGTTGCTGTCTATCAACTACTTACACATGACAGTAGTACCTCCCAGGATGGGTTGCTATCTACCGACCTATCTACCACAACAATATTACCTTCCTGGGTGTTGCTGTCACCAATCTACTACGACAGGCACAGTATACGCTCCCTGTTTGGTTTCAGGTCTACCAACCTACAACCTGAGGAAATATACCTACTGGTGGTGCTGTCTACCAACCTACTACGACAAGAAAGTAGTTTTCCGCCCCTGGGTGGTTGCTGGCTATCACTCTACTACGACAAGCAAAGTAGTACATCCTGGTTGGTTCTGGCAATCACCCTACTACACTCAGGACAGTAGTACCTCCCGATGTTGCTATCTATCACCTACTACGTCCAGTACAGTAGTACCTCCCTGGGTGGTTTTTCTGTCTATCAACCTCCTACGACAGTACAGTAGTACCTCCCTGGGTGGTTTTCTGTCTATTAACCTACTACGACAGTACAGTAGTTCCGTCCCTGGTGGTTCTGTCCTATCACCAACTTCACAGTTACAGTAGTACCTCCACTGGGTGTTTCTGTCTATTCACCTACTACGACAGTAACAGTAGTACCTCCCATTGGGTTGTTTGTGTCCTATTAAACCTACTACGACATACAGTTGTACCTCCCTGATTGGTTCTGTCTATCAACCAACTACGACAGTACAGTAGTACCCTCCCGGGTGGTTTGCTGTCACCAACCACTACGACAGTAAAAGTAGTACCTTCCCTGGGTGGTTGCTGTCTACCAACCAACTACCCAGGAACAGTATACCTCCCTGGTGGTTGCTGTCTATCAACCTTCCTTCGACAGTACAAGTAGTACCTCCCTGGTGGTTTCCTGTCTATTAAACCTACTACGACAGTACCGTATACCCTCCCTGGTGGTTTCTGTCTATCAACCATCTACACCAGTACAGTAAGGTACCTCCCTGGGTGTGTCTTGTCTATTAACCTACTATCGAAAGTACAGTAGTAACCTCCCTGGGTGGTTGCGTCTATTAACCTACTACGACATACAGTAGTAACCTCCAGGGTGGTTCCTGTCTATTAACCTACTACGACAGTACAGTAGTACCTCCCTGGGTGGTTTCTGTCTACAACCAACTACACAGTATCAGTTAGTACCTCACTGGTGTTGCTGTCTACATACCAACCTACACGACAGTACAGTAAGTACCTCCCTGGGTGGTTTCTGTCTAACCAACCTACAAAACCGAGAGTACAGTAGTACCCTCCCTGGTGGTTTCTGTCTATCAACCTACTACGACAGTACAGTATTACCTCCCGAGTGATTTGCTGGCTATCAACCACTACGTCAGTACAGTAGTACCGCCCTGGTGTTTTCTGTCTATTAACCTACTACGACCAGTACAGTAGTACCTTCCTGGGTGGTTGCTGTCTATCAACCAACTACACATAACAGTAGTACCTCCCTGGTGGTTGCCTGTCTACCAACCTACTACGACAGTAACAGTAGTTACCTCCCGGTGTTTCGTCTATCAACCTCTACGACAGTACAGTAGGACCTCCCTGGTGGTTGAGACGTCTCGGATAGAAAACCAATATACTCATCAACGTATCTTTAGCCAGTTAACGTTCTGAGAATGAGAGTTGAAAAATTCTTATCTTTAGGTTTTCCTGAAGAGGCTGGCCAAGCACAGCACTGAGCGAGCTGACAATGCCATCCAATCGCTCTGTTTGTAACAGTTTGTCCTGGTATACGTGAAAACTTGAAATTAACACAAAGATCCCGTGACTGATGAAAATCTAGGAGAGGTAAAGGGAGGTCGTGGTTTGCAGTGAGCCTCTGGCCTCAGAATGTTTATTGCAGCATCAGTAGGAACGTTGTAAAGAGGCTGTGACATCGAAGGAACCATGCCTTTTGATTTTAACATTCAGGTTGGAAATTCGAGAAAGTTTGACCTGATGTTTCAGGTGGCTTGACTGATGGTTCCCCAAAGTGCGAAGTTATTTGCAAGGGTGGCCGCTAGTGTGAGTGGTGCATTCCCGGTGCCCGAAGTGAGAGACGCATAGCGGATGCCAGGCTTAAGGTGTCTTTAGAAAAGCATACAGGCGTGCTGTTTTTCCGTTGATCTGGTAAAAGGTTTAAGTATTTTTTGCCTTGTTTCTATTTTCGTAAGACGCTACGACGACGCTTTTGAAAGATAAGTCTGGGTCGGTATTTATTACCAAGGTTGACACCATTCTATTTGACACTGCAACAATAGTACCTCCCAGGGCGGTACTGTTGGGTGGGTTGCTGTCCTACCAACCAACTACCACAGGACAGTAGTACCTCCCTGGGTGGTTGCAGTCTATCAACCTACTACCACAGGACAGTAGTACCTCCCTGGGTGGGTGCTGTCTACCAACCTACTACGACAGTACACTAGTACCTCCCTGGGGGGTTGCTGTCTACCAACCTTCTACCACAGGACGGTAGTACCTCCCTGGGAGGTTGCTGTCTACCAACCTACTAACACAGGACAGTAGTACCTCACTGGGTGTTTGTTGTCTACCACCCTACTATCACAGGACAGTAGTACCTCCCTGGGTGGTTGTTGTCTACCAATCTACTTCCACAGGACAGTAGTACCTCCCTGGGTGGTTACTGTCTACCAACCTACTATACCACAGGACAGTATACCTCCCTGGGAGGTTGTTTGTCTACCACCTACACCACAGGACATTAGTACCTCCCTGGGTGGTTGCTGTCTACAAACCTACTACCACAAGACAGTATATCCTATCCCTGGTGGTTGCTGTCCACTCAACCACTACCACAGGAACAGTAGTACATCCCTGGTGGTTGCAGTCTACCCAACATAATACCACAGGAAGTATAAACCTCCCGGGTGGATTTGCTGTCTACCACCTACTTCCACAGAACAGGGTCTTAATTACCTCCTGGGGGTGGTTGTTTCTAAAAACCTACTACGACAAGGACAGTAGTTCCTCCCAGGGTGGGTTGCTTCTACCAAACCTACTACCAACAGGACAGTATACCACCCTGGGTGGTTGTGTCTACCAACGTACCTACTACATCACAGACATCGTACATCCCTGGTGGTTGCGGTCTACCAACATAATACCACAGGACAGTAGTACCTCCTTGGGTGGTTGCTGTCTACCAACCTACTACGACAGGAGAGTGGTACCTCCCTGGGTGGTTGCTGTCTATCAACCTACTACGACAAGACAGTAGTACCTCCCTGGGTGGTTGTTGTCTACCAACCTACTACAACAGGACCAGTATTATACCACCCAGGTGGGTTCTGTCTACCAACCTACTACCAGAGGACGGTAGTACCTCCCTAGGTGGTTGCTGTTTACCAACCTACAACAACAGGACGGTAGTACCTCTCTGGGTGGTGGCTGTCTACCAACCTACTACGACAAGACAGTAGTACCTCCCTGGGTGGTTGCTGTCTATCTACCTACAATCACAGACAGTATAACTCCCTGGTGGTAGCTGTTTACCAACCTACTACCACAGGACAGTAGTACCTCCCTGGGTGGTTGCTGTCTACCAACCTACTACCAAAGGACAGTATACCTTCCTGTGAGGTTTTGTTGTCTACCAATCTACTACCACGGACAGTAAGTAACTCCTGGGTGGGGTACTGTCTACCAACCTACTACCACAAGACAGTAGACCTCCCTGGGTGGTTGCTGTCTACCAACCTACTACCACAGGAAGTAGTACCTTCCCTGGGTGGTTGCTGCTACCAACCTACTACCACAGACAGTATATCTCCTTGTGGTTGCTGCTACCAACCTACTACCACAGGTCAAGTAGTACCGTCCCTGGGTGGTTGCTGTCCAACCAACCTACACCACAGGACAGTAGTACATCCCTGGGTGGTTGCTGTCCGTACCACATATTACCACAGGCCAGTAGTACCTCCCTGGTGGTTGCTGTCTAACCATCCTACCTTCCACAGAACATATTACCTCCCTGGCTGTTGTTGTCTACCAACCTACTACCACAGGACAGTAGTACCTCCCTGGTGGTTTCTGTCTACCAACCTAACTACCAAGGATACAGATACAATCCCTGGTGGTTGCTGTCTACCAACATAAATACCACGACATAGCACCTCCCTGGGTGGATTTGCTGTCTACCAACCTATCTAACCCACAGAACAGTAGTACTTTGCCTGGGTGGTTGCTGTCTACCAACCTACTACCACAGGACATAGTGCCTCGCTGGGTGTTGCTGTCTACCAACCTACTACACAGAACAGTAGTAAACTCCCTGGGTGGTTTCTGTCTCACAACACACGAACAACAGGACAGTAGTACCTCTCTCCCTCGCGGTTGCTGACTACCTACCAACCACTACCACAGGAGAGTAGTAACCTCCCCTGGGTGGTTGCAGTCTACCAACCTACTAAGACAGGAGAGTGGTACCTCCCTGTGTGGTTTGCTGTCTATCAACCTAACTACGACAAGACTCAGTAGTACCTCGTCCCTGGTTGGTTGTTGTCTACCAACCTACTACAACAGACAGTATTACCTCCCTGGTGGGTTCTGTCTAACCAACCTACTACAGAGGACGGTAGTACCTCCTATGTGTTGCTGTCTACCAACCTCCTACAACAGCCGTAGTACCTCTCAGGTGTGGCTGTCCTAGCAACCACTACGACAAACAGTAAGTACCACTTCCCTGGTGGTGCTGTCTTACTACCTACAATCACAGGACAGGAGATCCATCCCTGGGGTTGGTAGCGTTTACCAACCTACTACCACTGGACATTAGTACCTCTCTGGGTGGTTGCCTGTCTAAACCATCCTACTACCCAAAGGACAGTAGTACCTTCCTGGGTGGTTGTTTCTACCAATCTACCCTACCACAAACAGTAGTACCTCCCTGGGTGGTTACTGTCTACCAACCTTCCTACAGACAGGACAGTAGACCTCCCTGTGGTTGCTGTCTACCAACCTACTACCACAGGACAGTAAGTACCTCCCTGTGTGGTTTGCTGTCAAACCACCTACTACCAACAAGACAGTATTTACCTCCTGGGTGGTTTGCTGTCTACCAACCTACTACCACAGGACAGTAGTACCTCCCAGTGGTTGCTGTCTACCAACCTACTACCACAGACAGTAGTAACCTCCTGGGTGGTTGCTGTCTACCACCTACAACCGACAGGACACTAGTACGTCTTCCCGGTGGTTGCTGCCTACCAACCAACTACCACAGGACAGTAGTACCTCCCTGGTGGTTGCTGTCTACCCACCTACTACGAACAGAGAGTAGTAACCCTCCCTGGGGGTTTGCTGTCTTAACCAACCTACTACGACAAGACAGTAGTACCTCACTGGGAGGTTGCTGTCTACCAACCTACTACAACAGGACAATATTACCTCCCTGGGTGGGTGCTGTCTACCAACCTACTACCACAGGACGGTAGTACCTCCCTGGGTGGTTGCTGTCTACCAACCTACTACAACAGGACGGTAGTACCTCCCTGGGTGGTGGCTGTCTACCAACCTACTACGACAAGACAGTAGTACCTCCCTGGGTGGTTGCTGTCTATCTACCTACTTTCACAGGACTGTAATACCTCCCTGGGTGGTTGCTGTCTTCCAACCTACTACCACAGAACGGTAGTGTCTCCCTGGGTGGTTGCTGTCTACCAACCTACTACGACAGGACAGTAGTACCTCCCTGGGTGGTTGCTGTCTACCAACCTACTACCACAGGACAGTAGTACCTCCCTGGGTGGTTGCTGTCTACCACCTACTAACCAACAGGACAGTATAACCTCCTGGGTGTTTGCTGTCTACCAACCTACTACCACAGGACAGTAGTACCCTCCCGGTGTTGCGGTCTACCAAACCACTACCACAGGAACAGTAGTAACTCCCTGGTGGTTGCTGTCTACCAACCTACTACCATAGACAGTAGTACCTCCCTGGGTGTTCTGTCTACCAACCACTACCACAGGACAGGTAGTACCTCCATGGGTGGTTGCAGTCTATCACCTACTACCACAGGACAGGAGTACCCTCCTGGGTGGGTGGCTGTCCTACCAACCAACTACGACATTACACAGTACCTCCCTGGGGGTTGCTGTCTACCAACCTTCTACCACAGGACGTAGTACCCTCCCGTGGGAGGTTGCTAGTCTACCCAACCCTACTAACACAGGACGGTAGTACCTCACTGGGTGGTTTGCTGTCTACCCAAGCCTACTACGACAGAACAGTAAGTACCTCCTGGGTGGTTGCTGTCTATCAGCCTACTAAGACAGGACAGTAGTACCTCCCTGGGAGGTTGCTGTCTACCAACCTACTAACACAGGACAGTAGTCCTCGACGGGTGTTTGCTTGTCCGACCAACCTTCACGACAGAACAGAAGTACCTACCTGGGTGGTTGCTGTCTCTCAGCCTACTAAGACAGGACAGTAGTTCCGCCCTGGGTGGTTGCTGTCTATCAACCTGTTACGACAGGACAGAAGTACATCCCTGGATGGTTGCTGCCTCCCAATCTACTACGACAGGACAGTAGTACCTCCCTGGGTGGTTGCTGTCTATGAACCTACTACGACAAGACAGTAGTACCTCCCAGGATGGTTGCTATCTACCAACCTACTACCACAGGACAATATTACCGTCCTGGGTGGTTGCTGTCTACCAATCTACTACGACAGGACAGTAGTACCTCCCTGAGTGGTTGCTGTCTACCAACCTACAACCTGAGGAAAGTAGTACCTTACTGGGTGGTTGCTGTCTACCAACCTACTACGACAAGACAGTAGTTCCTCCCTGGGTGGTTGCTGTCTATCAACCTACTACGACAGTACAGTAGTACCTCCCTGGTTGGTTGCTGTCAATCACCCTACTACGACAGGACAGTAGTACCTCCCTGGATCGTGGCTATCTATTAACCTACTACGACAGTACAGTAGTACCTCCCTGGGTGGTTGCTGTCTATCAAACCTAACTACGACAGTAACAGTAGAACCTCCCAGGGTGGTTTTGCTGTCTATTAACCTACTACGACAGTACAGTAGTACCTCCCTGGGTGGTTTCAGTCTATCAACCAACTACGACAGTACAGTAGTACCTCCCTGGGTGGTTGCCTGTCTACCAACCTACCTACCACGGACAGTAGTTACCTCCCTGGGTGGTTTCTGTCTACCAAACCAACTACCACAGGACAGAGTACCTCCCTGGTGTTGCAGTCTATCAACCGACTACCACAGGACAGTAGTACCTCCCGGTGGGTCTGTCCTACCAACCGACTACGACAAGTACACTAGAACCATCCCTGGGGGGTTGCTGTCTACACCCTCTACCACAGGACGGTAGTACCTCCCTGGGAAGGTTCGTCTACCAACCTACGAATACAGACAAGTGTACATCACTGGGTGGTTGTTGTCTACCAACCTACTACCACAGGACAGTATACCTCCCTGGGTGGTTGTTGTCTCAACCAATCTACTTCACAGGACAGTATACCTCCCTGGGTGGTTAATGTCTACCAACCTACTACCACAGGACAGTAGTACCCCCTCCCCTCCTGGGAGTTGTTGTCTACCAACCTACAACCACAGACAGTAAGTAACCCTCCCTGGGTGGTGCTGTCCTACAAACCTACTACCACAAGACAGTAGTAACCTCCCCTTGTGGTTGCGCCCACCCAAACCTACTACCACAGGACCGGAGTACATCCTGGTGGTTGCTTCTACCAACATACTCCACAGGACAGTAGAACCTCCCTGGGAGGTTGCTTGTCTACCAACCTACCTTCCACAGAACAGTATTACCTCCTGGTGTTGTTGTCTACCAAACCTACTACCACAGGAAGTAGTACCTCCCTGGTGGTTCTGTCCCTACCAACCTAACTACACAGACAGTAGTACCCCCCTGGGTGGATGCTGTCTAACAAACCTATCTACCACAGGACAGTAAAGTACATCCCTTGGGTGGTGCTGTCCAAACCAACAAATACCACAGTACATAGTACCTCCCTGGGTGGTTGCTGTCCTACTACCAACCTCTACGACAGGAGAGTGATACCTCCCTGGGTGGTTGCTGTCTATCAACCTACCTACGACAAGACAGTAGTACCTCCCTGGGTGTTGTTGTCTACCAACCTACTACCACAGACAGTATTACCTTCCCTGGGGGTTCTGTCTACCAACCTTCTACCCAGAGGACGGTAGTACCATCCCTAGGTGGTTGCTGTCTACCAACCTTACAACAACAGGACGGTAGACCGCTCTGGTGGTGGCCGTCTACCAACCTACTACGACATACAGAGTACCTCCCTGGTGGTGGCTTGTCTATCTATCCTCATCACAGGACATAGGACTCCTGGGTTGGTACTGTTTACCAACCTACTACCACAGAGACAGATAGTACCTGCCCTGGGTGGTGCTGGTCTACCATCCTACTACCATAGGACATAGTACCTTCCCTGGGTGGTTGTTGTCTACAATCTACTACCACAGACAGTATACCCCCTGGGTGGTTACAGTCTTCCAACCTACTACCACAGACTGTATACCTCCCCCTGGTGTTGCTGTCTCACAACCTACTACCTCAGGACAGTATACCTCCATGGTGGGTTGCTGTCTACCAACCTACTTCCACAGGACAGTATTAAATCTCCCAGTGTGGTTTGCTGTCTACCAACCTACGACCACTGACATAGTTCCTCCCTGGGTGGTTGCTGTCCACCAACCGACTACCACAGACAGTAGTACATCCCTGGGTGGTTGCTGCTACCACATAATACCACCGGAAAGTAAAACTCGCCTGGGTGGTTGCTGTCTAACCAACCTACTTCCACAGAACAGTATTACCCTCGCTGGGTGGTTGTTGTCTACCAACCTACTACCACACAGAGTACCTCCCTGGTGGTTGCGGTCTACCAACCTACTACCACAGACAGTAGTTACATCCCTGGGTGGTTGCTGTCTACCAACATTATACCACAGGACAGTAGCACCTCCCCGGGTGGTTGCTTTTCTACCAACCTACTACCACAGAACATAGTACCTCCCTGGGTGGTTTGCTGTCTACCAACCTACTATTCCACAGGACAGTAGGGCCTCGCTGTGGTTTGCTGTCTACCAACCTACTACCACAGAACAGTAAGTACCTCCCGGTGGTTTCCTGTCTTACCAACCCACTACCACAGGAAAAGTAGTTAACCTCCTGGGGGGTGCTTGTCTACCAACCTACTACCCAGACGTAAGCACCTCCCTGGTGGTTGCTGTCTACCAACCTACTACCACAATACAGTAATACCTCCCTGAGCGGTTGCTGTCTACCAACCTACTACCACAGGAGAGTAGTACCTCCCTGGGTGGTTGCTGTCTACCAACCTACTACGACAGGAGAGTGGTACCTCCCTGGGTGGTTGCTGTCTATCAACCTACTACACAAGACAGTAGTACCGTTCCCAGGTGGTTGTTTCTACCAATCTACATACAACAGGACAGTATTACCTCCCTGGTGGGTTCCTGTCCCTACCAACCTACTACCAGAGGACGTAGTACCTCCCTATGTGTTCTGTCTACCAACCTACCTACAACAGGACGGTAGTACCTCTCGTGGGGGGTGGCCTGTCTACCAACCGACTACGACAAACAGTAAGTACTCTCCTGGGTGGTTGCTGTCTATCTACCGACAATCACAGACAGTAGTAACCTCCCTGGGGGTAGCTGTTTACCAAACCTACTACCTAACAGACAGTATAACCTCTCTGGGTGGTTGCTGTCTACCAACCTACTACCAAAGACAGTAATACCTCCTGGGTGGTTGTTTCGACCAATCCTAACTACCACAGGACAGTAATACCTCCCTGGGTGGTTACTGTCTACCACCTTCCTACCCAGGACAGTAGTACCTCCCTGGGTGGATGCAGTCTAACCAACCAACTACCACAGGACAGTAACCTCCTGGGTGGTTGCTGTCTACCAACCTACTACACAGGACAGTATTACCCCCCTGGGTGGTTGCTGTCTACCAACCTACTACCAACAGGACAGTAGTACCAACCTGGGTGTTGCGGTCTACCATCCTACTACCACAGGATCAGTAGTACCTCCTCCCTGGTGGTTGCTGTCTACCACCTACTACCACAGGCCATAGACCTCCCTGATGGTTGCTGTCGACCAACCAACTACCACAGGACAGTAGTACCTCCCTGGGTTGGGTTGCTGTCTACCAACTACTACGACAGGAGAGTAGGTACCTCCCTGGGTGGTTGCTGTCTACCACCTACAACGACAAGAAGTATACCTCACTGGAGGTGCTGTCTACCAACCTACTACAACAGCACAATATTACCTCCCTGGGTGGTGCTGTCCTACCAACCTACTACCACAGACGGTAGTACCTCCCCTGGGTGTTGCTGTCTACCAACCTACACAACAGGACGTAGTACCTCCCTGGGTGGTGGCGGTTTACCAACCTACTACGACAAGACAGTATACCTCCCTGGGTGGTTGCTGTCTATCTACCTACTTTCACTGACGTAATACCTCCCTGGGTGGTTGCTGTCTTCCAACCTACTACCTACAGAACGGTAGTGCTCCCCGGTGGTTGCTGTCTACCAACCTACTACGCCAGGACAGTTATACCTCCCTGGGTGGTTGCTGTCAACCAACCTACTACCACCAGGACAGTAGTACCTCCCTGGGTGTTGCCTGTCTACCAGCCTACTACCACAGGACATAGTACCTCCCTGGTGGTTGCTGTCACCAACCACTACCACAGACAGTAGTACCTCCCTGGTGGTTGCTGTCTTACCAACCTACTACGCACAGGACATAGTACCTCCTCAGGTGTTTGCCTGTCTACCAACCTACACCTCAGGACAGTAGTACCTTCCCGGTGGTTGCTGTCTACCAACCAACTACCACAGACAGTAGTACCTCCCATGGGTGGTTGCAGTCGTATCAACCTACAACCACAGGACCAGTAGTACCCTCCCTGTGGGTGGCAGTCCCTACCAACCAACTACGACATTACACAGTAACTCCCCTGGGTGTTTCTGTCTAACCAACCTCTACCACAGAACGGTAGTACCATCCTGGGAGGTTGCTGTCTACCAACCTACTAACACAGACTGTAGTACCTCATACCTGGTGGTTCTGTCTACCAACCTACTACGACAGAACAGTAGTACCTCCTGGGTGTTGCTGTCTAAGCAGCCTACCCTAAGACAGACAGTATACCCCGTCCCTGGGTGGGTCCTGTCTACAACCCTGTTTACGAACAGGACAGAAGTACATCCCCTGGATGGTTGCTGCCTCCCAACTACTACTCAGGACAGTAGTACCTCCCTGGGGGGTTGCTGTCTATCATCTCTACTACGACCAAGACAGTAGTACCTCCCAGGATGGTGCTATCTACCATCCTACTACCACAGGACAATAGTTTAACTTCCTGGGTGGTTGCCTGTCTACCATCTACTACGACAGGACAGTAGTACCGCCCTGAGTGTTGCTGTCTACACCAACCTACAACCGGAGGAAAGTATACCTTACTGGTGGTTGCTGTCTACCAACCTACACACAAGACAGTAGTTCCCCCTGGGTGGTTGCTGCTATCAACCTACTACGACCAGTACAGTATACCTCCCTGGTTGGTCTGTCAATCACCCTACTACGACAGGACAGTAGTACTTACCTCCCTGGATCGTTGCCTATCAGCAACCTACTACGACAGTATAGTAGTACCGCCCTGGGTGGTTCTGTCTATCAACCTTCTACGACAGTACAGTAGACCCTCCGTGGGTGGTTTCTGTCTATTAACCTAATACGACAGTACAGTAGTAACCCTCCCTTGGGTGTTTCTGTACTATCAACCACTACGAGATTACTGTAGTACCTCCCTGGGTGGTTGCTGTCCATATTAACCTACTAAGACTGTACAGTAGTACCATCCCTGGGGGTCTGTCTATTAACCTATTATGGGCGACAGTACAGTATACTCCCTGGGAGGTTCTGTCTATCAACAAACAACTACGACAGCAACAGGATACCTCCTGGGTTGTTGCTGTCTACCAACCTACTACCACAGGACAGTAGTACCTCCCGGTGTTGCTGCCTACCAACCAACTACCACAGGACATAAGTACCTTCCCTGGTGTTGCAGTCTATCAACCTACTACCACAGACAGTTAGACCTTCCCTGGTGGTTGCTGTCTACCAACCTAACACGACAGTACAACTATTACCTCCCTGGGGGTTGCTGTCTAACCAACCTTTCTCCACAGGACGTAAGTACCTCCTGGGAGGTTTGCTGTCTACCAACCTAAAAACCTAACACAGGACAGTAGTACCTCACTGGGTGATGTTGTCTACCACCTACTACCACAGACAGTAGTACCCTCCCTGGGTGGTTGTTGTCTAACCAATCTACTACCACAGGACAGTAGTACCGCCCTGGTGGTTACTGTCTACCATCCTACTTACCACAGGACAGTAGTACCATCCCTGGGTGTGTTGGCCACCAAACCAACACCACAGGACAGTAGTACCTCCCTGGGTGGATGCTTCTACCAACCTACTACCAAGGACATAGTACCTGCCCTGGGTGGTTGCTGTCATACCAACCTACACCACAGGAACAGTAGTACAGTCCTGGTGGTTTCTTGTCACCAACAATAATACCACAGGACAGTAGTACATCCCTGGGTGGTTTGCTGTCTGCCAACCTACGTCCACAAACAGTATTACCTCCTGGGTGGTTGTTGTCTACCAACCTACTACTCACAGGACAGTAGTAACCTCCCTGGATGTGTTGTCTACCACCTACTACCACAGGAAGTAGTAACCGCCCTGGTGGTTGCTGTCTCTACCAACCTACTACCACAGGACAGTAGTACAATCCTGGTGGTTGCTGTCTACCAACATAATACCACAGGACAGTCTACCTCCCTGGGTGGTTGCTGTCCTACCACCTACTAACCGACTGAAAGTAAGTACCCCTCCCTGGGTGGTTGCTGTCTACCAACCTACTACCACAGTACATAGTGCCTCCCTGGGTGTTGCTGTCTACCAACCTACTACCACAGAAACATATACCTCCCTGGTGGTTGCTGTCTACCAACCCACTACCACAGACAGTAAGTACCTCCCCTGGGCGGTTGCTGTCTACCAACCTACTACCACAGACAGTAGTACCTCCCTGTGGTAGCTGTCCTACCAACCTACTACACATAACAGTAATACTCCCTGAGCGGTTGCTGTCTACCAACCTACTACCATTAACAGGAGAGTAGACCTCCCGGGTGGTTGCTGTCTACCACATACTACGACAGGAGAGTGGTACCTCCCTGGTGGTTGCGTCTATCAACCTACTTACGACAAGACAGTAGTACCTCCCTGGGTGGGTTGTTGTCTACCAACCTCTACAACAGACAGTATTACCTCCCTGGGGGGTGCTGTCGACCACCTACAACCAGAGGACGGTAGTACCATCCCAGGTGGTGGCTGTCTACCAACCTACTACAACAGGACGGTAGTACCTCTCTGGGTGGTGGCTGTCTACCAACCTACTACGACAAGACAGTAGTACAATCCCTGGGTGGTTGCTGTCTATCTACCCACATCACAGACAGTATGTACCTCCCTGGGTAGTTGCTGTTTTACCAACCTACTACCACAGACAGTAGTACCTCTCTGGGTGGTTGCTGTCTACCAACCTACTACCAAAGGACAGTAGTACCTCCCAGGGTGGTTGTTGTCTACCAATCTACTACCACAACAGTAGTAACTCCCTGGGTGGTTACGGTCTACCAACCTACACACAGGACAGTAGTACCTCACTGGTGTGCTGTCTACCAACCTACTAACACAGGACAGTAAAGTACCTCCTGGGGGTTGTGCCTGTCCTACCAACCACTAACCACAAAGACAGTAGTACCTCCCTGGGTGGTTGCAGTCTACCACCCACTACCACAGGACGGTAGTACCTTCCTGGTGGTTGCTGTCCTACCAACCACTATCCACTGGACAGTAGTACTCCCTGGGTGGTTGTTTCTACCAACCTAAACTACCACAGGACAGTAGTACCCTCCCTGGTGGATGTTGCTGTCTACCAACCAACTCCACAGGACAGTAGTAACCTCCCTGGGCGTGGTTGCTGTCTAACCAACCTACTACGACGAGAGTAGTACCTCCCTGGGTGGTTGCTGTCTACCAACCTTCTACGACAAGACAGTAGTATCTCCCGGTGTTGCTGTCTACCAACCTACTACACAGGACATTATTACCTCCCTGGGTGGGTGCTGTCTACCTACCCACTACCACAGGACGGTAGTACCACCTGTTGGTTGCGTCTACCAACCTACTACAGCAGGACGTAGTACCCTCCCGGGTGGTGTCTGTCTACCAACCTACTACGACAAGACAGTAGTACCTCCCTGGTGGGTTTGCTGTCTATCTACCTACTCTACTTTCCGCAGGAGCTGTAATACCTCCCTGGTGGTTACTGTCCTTCCAACCTACTACCACAGAACGGTATGGTCTCCTGGTGTTTGCTGTCTACCACTCTACTACGACAGGACAGTAGTACCTCCCTGGGTGGTTGCTGTCTACCAACTACTACCACAGGACAGTAACCTCCTTGTGGTTGCTGTCTACCACCTACTACCACAGGACGAAGTCGTACCTCCCCTGGGTGGTTTGCTGTCTACCACCAAATACCCACAGGACAGTAGTACCGCCCTGGGGTGGTTTGCTGTCTCTACCAACCTACGACCACAGGACAGTAGTACTCCCTGGTGTTGCTGTCTACCACCAACTACCACAGGACAGTAGTACCGACCCTGGGTGGTTGCAGTCTATCAACCTACTTCCCAGGACAGTAGTACCTCCCTGGGTGGGTGCTGTCTACCAACTACTACGACAGTACACTATACCTCGCCTGGGGGGTTGCTGTCCTACCGACCTTCTACCACAGGACGGTAGTACTCCCCTTGGATTTGCTGTCTACCAGGACTACGAACACAGGACAGTAGTACCTCACTGTGGGTATTGCTGTCTACCAACCTACTACGACAGAACGTAAGTAACCTCCCTGGGTGGTTGCTGCCTCCCTATCCTACTACGACAGGAACAGGAGTACCACCCTGGGGGTGCGTTCTATCAACCTACTACAACAAGACGTAGTACCTCCCCAGGAAGGTGCTAACTACCACCTACTACCAACAGGACATATTATCCTTCCTGGGTGGTTGCTGTCTACCAATCTACTACGAACAGGACATAGTACCTACCTCCCTGGAGTGGTAGCTGTCCTACCAACCACAACTGAGGAAAGTAAGTACCTTACTGGGTGGTTGCAGTCTACCAACCTAACTACGACAAGACAGTATTCCTCCCGGGGTGGTTTGCTGTCTATTCAACTACTACGACAGTATAGTATACTCCCTGGTTGGTTGCTGTCAATCACCCTACTACGAACAGTACAGTAGTACCTCCCTGGATCGTTGCATGCTCTCAACCCTACTACGACGTACAGTAGTACATCCCTGGGTGGTTTCTGTCTATCAACCTTCTACGACAGTACAGTAGTACCATTCCCTGGTGGTTTCTGTTATTAACCTACTACGACAGTTCAGTAGTACCTCCCTGGGTGGTTTCTGTCTATCAACCAACTACGACAGTGAACAGTAGTACCTCCCTGGGTGGTTCTGTCTATTAACTACTACGAACAGTACAGTAGTACCTCCTGGTTGTTGCTGTCGATTAACCTACTAAGACAGTATCAGTAGTACCTCCCAGGGTGGGTTGCTGTCCTATTACCGACTACGACAGTAACAGTATAAACCGCTCCTTCTGGGTGGTTTCTGTCTATCAAACCAACGACGACAGTACTGTAGTACCTCCCTGGGTGTTGCTGTCTACCAACCTATTACCAACAGGAACAGTAGTTACCCTCCCTGGTGGTCGCCTGTCTACCAACCAACTACCACAGGACAGTAGTACCTCCCTGGGTGTTGCAGTCATATCAAACCTACTACCACAGGAACAGTAGACCTCCCTGGGTGGGTGCGGGTCTACCAACCTACTACACAGTACACTTGTACCGTCCCTGGGGGTTGCGGTCTCCAACCTTCTACACAGGACGGTAGTACCTCCCTGGTAGGTTGCGGCTAACCCAACCTACTAACACAGACAGTAGTACCTCACGGGGGGTGGTTGCTGTCTACCAACCTACTACGGACAGAACAGTAGTATCTCCCTGGGTGGTTTGCGCTATCAGCCTACTAAGACAGGATCAAGTAGTACCGCCCTGGGGGTTGCTGTCTATCAACCTGTTACGGACAGGACAGAAGTACAATCCCTGGATGTTGCGGCCTCCCAATTCTACTACGACAGACAGTAGTACCTCCCTGGGTGTTGCTGTCTATCAACTACTTACACATGACAGTAGTACCTCCCAGGATGGGTTGCTATCTACCGACCTATCTACCACAACAATATTACCTTCCTGGGTGTTGCTGTCACCAATCTACTACGACAGGCACAGTATACGCTCCCTGTTTGGTTTCAGGTCTACCAACCTACAACCTGAGGAAATATACCTACTGGTGGTGCTGTCTACCAACCTACTACGACAAGAAAGTAGTTTTCCGCCCCTGGGTGGTTGCTGGCTATCACTCTACTACGACAAGCAAAGTAGTACATCCTGGTTGGTTCTGGCAATCACCCTACTACACTCAGGACAGTAGTACCTCCCGATGTTGCTATCTATCACCTACTACGTCCAGTACAGTAGTACCTCCCTGGGTGGTTTTTCTGTCTATCAACCTCCTACGACAGTACAGTAGTACCTCCCTGGGTGGTTTTCTGTCTATTAACCTACTACGACAGTACAGTAGTTCCGTCCCTGGTGGTTCTGTCCTATCACCAACTTCACAGTTACAGTAGTACCTCCACTGGGTGTTTCTGTCTATTCACCTACTACGACAGTAACAGTAGTACCTCCCATTGGGTTGTTTGTGTCCTATTAAACCTACTACGACATACAGTTGTACCTCCCTGATTGGTTCTGTCTATCAACCAACTACGACAGTACAGTAGTACCCTCCCGGGTGGTTTGCTGTCACCAACCACTACGACAGTAAAAGTAGTACCTTCCCTGGGTGGTTGCTGTCTACCAACCAACTACCCAGGAACAGTATACCTCCCTGGTGGTTGCTGTCTATCAACCTTCCTTCGACAGTACAAGTAGTACCTCCCTGGTGGTTTCCTGTCTATTAAACCTACTACGACAGTACCGTATACCCTCCCTGGTGGTTTCTGTCTATCAACCATCTACACCAGTACAGTAAGGTACCTCCCTGGGTGTGTCTTGTCTATTAACCTACTATCGAAAGTACAGTAGTAACCTCCCTGGGTGGTTGCGTCTATTAACCTACTACGACATACAGTAGTAACCTCCAGGGTGGTTCCTGTCTATTAACCTACTACGACAGTACAGTAGTACCTCCCTGGGTGGTTTCTGTCTACAACCAACTACACAGTATCAGTTAGTACCTCACTGGTGTTGCTGTCTACATACCAACCTACACGACAGTACAGTAAGTACCTCCCTGGGTGGTTTCTGTCTAACCAACCTACAAAACCGAGAGTACAGTAGTACCCTCCCTGGTGGTTTCTGTCTATCAACCTACTACGACAGTACAGTATTACCTCCCGAGTGATTTGCTGGCTATCAACCACTACGTCAGTACAGTAGTACCGCCCTGGTGTTTTCTGTCTATTAACCTACTACGACCAGTACAGTAGTACCTTCCTGGGTGGTTGCTGTCTATCAACCAACTACACATAACAGTAGTACCTCCCTGGTGGTTGCCTGTCTACCAACCTACTACGACAGTAACAGTAGTTACCTCCCGGTGTTTCGTCTATCAACCTCTACGACAGTACAGTAGGACCTCCCTGGTGGTTGAGACGTCTCGGATAGAAAACCAATATACTCATCAACGTATCTTTAGCCAGTTAACGTTCTGAGAATGAGAGTTGAAAAATTCTTATCTTTAGGTTTTCCTGAAGAGGCTGGCCAAGCACAGCACTGAGCGAGCTGACAATGCCATCCAATCGCTCTGTTTGTAACAGTTTGTCCTGGTATACGTGAAAACTTGAAATTAACACAAAGATCCCGTGACTGATGAAAATCTAGGAGAGGTAAAGGGAGGTCGTGGTTTGCAGTGAGCCTCTGGCCTCAGAATGTTTATTGCAGCATCAGTAGGAACGTTGTAAAGAGGCTGTGACATCGAAGGAACCATGCCTTTTGATTTTAACATTCAGGTTGGAAATTCGAGAAAGTTTGACCTGATGTTTCAGGTGGCTTGACTGATGGTTCCCCAAAGTGCGAAGTTATTTGCAAGGGTGGCCGCTAGTGTGAGTGGTGCATTCCCGGTGCCCGAAGTGAGAGACGCATAGCGGATGCCAGGCTTAAGGTGTCTTTAGAAAAGCATACAGGCGTGCTGTTTTTCCGTTGATCTGGTAAAAGGTTTAAGTATTTTTTGCCTTGTTTCTATTTTCGTAAGACGCTACGACGCTTTTGAAGATAAGTCTGGGTCGGTATTTATTACCAAGGTTGACACCATTCTATTTGACACTGCAACAATAGTACCTCCCAGGGCGGTTACTGTCTACGAACTTACCACAGGACGGTAGTACCTCCCAGGGTGGTTCCTCTCAACCAACCTACTACCCCAGGAAAGCAGTACCTCCATAGGTGGTTGCTGTCTACCAACCTACTACATAAGGAGAGTAGTACCTCACTGGGTGGTTGCTGTCTACCAACCTACTACGACAGGACAGTAGTACCTCCCTGGGTGGTTGCTGTCTATCACCCTACCACGACAGGACAGAAGTACCTCTCTGGGTGGTTGCTGTCCATCAACCTACTAGGACTGGACAGTAGTACCTCCCTGCGTGGGTGCTGTCTACCAACCTTCTACCACAGGACGGTAGTACCTCCCTGGGTGGTTGCTGTCTATCACCCTACAACGACAGGACAGTAGTACCTCCCTGGGTGGTTGCTGTCTACCAACCTACTACGACAGGACAGTAGTACCTCCCTGGGTGGTTGCTGTCTAGCACCCTACTACGACAGAACAGTAGTACCTCCCTGGGTGGTTGCTGTCTATCACCCTACTACGACAAGACAGTAGTACCTCCCTGGTTGGGTGCTGTCTACCAACCTTCTACGACAGTACAGTAGTACCTCCCTGTGTGGTTGCTGTCTACCAACCTTCTACGACAGTACAGTAGTACCTCCCTGGGTGGTTGCTGTCTACCAACCTTCTACGACAGTACAGTAGTACCTCCCTGGGTGGTTGCTGTCTACCAACCTACTACGACAGGACACTAGTACCTCCATGGGTGGTTGCTGTCTACCAATCTACTACGACAGGACAGTAGTCCCTCCCTGGGTGGTTGCTGTCTACCAACCTACTACCTGAGGAAAGTAGTACCTTACTGGGTGGTTGCTGTCCAACAACCTACTACTACAGGACACTAGTTCCTCCCTGGGTGGTTGCTGTCTATCAACCTACTACGACAGTACAGTAGTACCTCCCTGGGTGGTTGCTGTCTACCAACCTACTACGACAGTAGAGTAGTACCTCCCTGGGTAGTTGCTGTCTACCAACCTACTACGACAGTACAGTAGTACCTCCCTGGGTGGTTGCTGTCTACCAACCTACTGCGACAGTACAGTAGTACCTCCCTGGGTGGTTGCTGTCTACCAACCTACTACGACAGTACTGTAGTACCTCCCTGGGTGGTTGGTGTCTACCATCCTACTACGACAGTACAGTAGTACCTCCCTGGGTGGTTTCTGTCTATTAACCTACTACGACAGTACAGTAGTACCTTCCTGGGTGGTTGCTGTCTATCAACCAACTACGACAGTACAGTAGTACCTCCCTGGGTGGTTGCTGTCTACCAACCTACTACGACAGTACAGTAGTACCTCCCTGGGTGGTTTCTGTCTATCAACCAACTACGACAGTACAGTAGTACCTCCCTGGGTGGTTGAGACATCTCTGATAGAAAACCAATATATCATCAGCGTATCTTAGCCAGGTTACGGTGTTGGGAATGAGGGTGGTTAATTTCTTCATCTAGGTTTTCCATGAAGAGGCTGGCAAGCACAGCACTGAGTGAGCTGCCCATTGCCATCCCAAAGCACTGTTTGTAACAGTTGTCCTTGTACGTGAAGAACTTGAAATATACATAAAGATCCACAAGACTGATGAAATCTAGAAGAGGTAAAGGGAGGTCGTGGTTTTCAGTGAGCCTCTGTCTCAGAATGTTTATTGCAGCATCAGTAGGAACGTTGGTAAAGAGGGCTGTGACATCGAAGGAAGCCATGCTTTTGATTTTAACATTCAGGTTGGAAATTCGAGAAAGGTGACCTGAGTGATTCAGGTGGGCCTGACTGATGGTTCCCCAGAAGTGCTGAAAGTTATTTGGCAAGGTGGCCGGCTAGTGTGTGTGGTGCATTCCCTGTGCCCGAAGTGAGAGGACATAGCGGGATGCCAGGCTTATGTGTCTTAGGAAAGCCATACAGGCGTGCTGGTTTCCGTTGATCTGGTAAAAGTTTAAGTATTTTTTTGCCTTGTTCTGATTTTCGTAAGACGCTACGACGCTTTTGAAGAAAAGTCTGGGTGGGTATTTATTACCAAGGTTGATACTATTCTGTTTGACACTGCAACAATAGTACCTCCCTGGGCGGTTACTGTCTATGAACTAACCACACGACGGTAATACCTCCATGGGTGGTTGCTGTCTACCAATTTTATACCAAAGGACAGTAGTTCCTCCCTGCTAGGTTGCTGTCTACCATCCTACAACCACAGGACAGTAGTACGTCCTTGGGTGGTTGTTGTCTACCAACCTAATACTTAGGACAGTAATACCTCCATGGGCGGTTACTCTCTACGTACTTACCACACGACGGTAGTACCTCCCTTGGAGGTTGCTGTCTACCAACTTACTACAACAGGACAGAAGTACCTCCCTGGGTTTGTTGCTGTCTACCAACCTACTACGACAGGACAGTAGTACCTCCCTGGGTGGTTGCTGTCTACCAACCTACTACGACAGGACAGTAGCACGTCCTTGGCTGGGTGCTGTCTATCAACCTACTAACACAGGACAGTAGTACCTCCGTGGGTGGTTGCTGTCTACCAACCTAATACTTAGGACAGTAATACCTCCATGGGCGGTTACTCTCTACGTACTTACCACACGACGGTAGTACCTCCCTTGGAGGTTGCTGTCAACCAACTTACTACCACAGGACAGTAGTACCTCCCTGGGTTTTTGCTGTCTACCAACCTACTACCACAGGACGGTAGTACCTCCCGGGATGGTGGCTGACCTACCAACCTACTACGACAGGACAGTAGTACCTCCCTGGGTGGTTGCTGTCTACCAGCCTACTACAACAGGACAGTAGTACCTCCCTGGGTTAGTTGCTGTCTACCAACCTTTTACGACAGGAGAGTAGTACCTCTTTGGGTGGTTGCAGAAGGTGGAGAGAAGGAAGAGAATGGGAAGCAGGGGGAGAAGGAAGAGAATGGGAAGCAAGGAGAGAAGGAAGAGAATGGGAAGCAGGGAGAGAAGGAAGATAATGGGAAGCAGGGAGAGAAGGAAGAAAATGGGAAGCAGGGAGAGAAGGAAGAGAATGGGAAGCAGGGAGAGAAGGAAGAGAATGGGAAGCAGGAAGAAAGGGGAGAATGGGTGAAGCAGGGAGAGAAGGAAGAGAATGGGAAGCAGGAGAAAAGGGAAGAGAATTTGAAGCAGGGAAAAGAAGGAAGAAATGAGAAGCGGGAGAGAAGGGTGGAGAAGGGGAAGCGGGGAGAGAAGGAAGAGAATGGAAGCAGGGAGAGAAGGAAGAGAATGGGAGCAGGAGAGAAGGAAAGAATGGGAAGCAGGGAGAAAAGGGAAGAGAATGGGAGGCAGGGAGAGAAGGAAGATAAGGGGAAGCAGGGAGAAAGGTGGGAATGGGAAGCAGGGAGAAAAGGAAGAAAAAGGGGAAGCAGGAGAGAAGGAAGAAAAATGGGAGGCAGGGAGAAAAGGGAAGATAAGGGGAAGCAGGGAGAGAAGGTGGAGAATGGGAAGCAGGGAGAGAAGGAAGAGAATGGGAACAGGGAGAGAAGGAAGAAAATGGGAAGCAGGGAGAGAAGGATGAGAATGAGAAGCAGGAGAGAAGGTAGAGAATGGAAGCAGGGAGAGAAGGAAGAGAAGGGGAAGCAGGGAGAGAAGGAAGAGAATCGGAAGCGGGGAGAGAAGGAAGAGAATGGGAGGCAGGGAGAGAAGGAAGATAATGGGAAGCGGGGAAAAGAAGGTGGAGAATGGGAAGCAGGGAGAAAGGAAGAGAAGGGGAAGCAGGGAGAGAAGAAAGAGAATGGGAGGCAGGGAAGAAGGAAGATAATGGGAAGCAGGGAGAGAAGGGAGAATGGGAAGCAGGAGAGAAGGATGAGAATGAGAAGCAGGAGAGAAGGTGGAGAATGGGAAGCAGGGAGAGAAGGAAAAGAGAATGGGAAGCAGTTAGAGAAGGAAGAGAATGGGAAGCAGGGAGAAAAGGGATGAGAATGAGAAGCAGGAGAGAAGGTGGAGAATGGAAGCAGGGAGAGAAGGAAAGAAATGGGAAGCAGGGAGAGAAGGAAGAGAAATGGGAAGCAGGAGAGAAGGAAGAGAAATGGGAAGCAGGAGAGAAGGAAGAGAATGGGAGGCAGGGAGAGAAGAAGATAAGGGGAAGCAGGAAGAAGGTGGAGAATGGGAACGGGGAGAAAAGGGAAGAGAATGGGAAGCAGGGAGAGAAGGAAGAGAATGGGAAGCAGGGAGAAAAAGGAAGAGAATGGGAAGCGGGGAGAGAAGGAAGAGAATGGGAAGCAGGGAGAGAAGGAAGAGAAGGGGAAGCAGGGAGAGAAGGAAAGAGAATGGGAAGCAGGGAGAGAAGGAAGAGAATGGAAGCAGGGAGAGAAGGAAGAGAATTTGAGGCAGAGAGAGAAGGAAGATAATGGGAAGCAGGGAGAAAGTGGAGAAGGGGAAGCAGAGAGAAGGAAGAGATGGGAAGCAGGGAAGAAGGAAGAGAATGGGAAGCAGGGAGAGAAGGATGAGAATGAGAAGCAGGAGAGAAGGTGGAGAATGGAAGCAGGGAGAGAAGGAAGAGAATGGGAAGCAGGGAGGAAAAGGGAAGGGAGAATGGAAGCAGGGAGAGAAGGAAGAGAATGGGAAGCCGGGAGAGAAGGAAGGGGAATGGGAGGCAGGGAGAGAAGGAAGAAATGGGAAGCAGGGAGAGAAGGTGGAGAATGGGAAGCAGGGAGAGAAGGAAGAGAATGGAAGCAGGGAGAGAAGGAAGAGAATGGGAAGCGGGGAGGGGAAGGAAAGAGAATGGGAAGCAGGAGAGAAGGAAGAGAATGGGAAGCAGGGAGAGAAGGAAGAGAATGGGAAGCAGGGAGAAAAAGGAAGAGAATGGGAAGCAGGGAGAGAAGGAAGAGAATGTGAAGCAGGGAGAGAAGAAGAGAATGGGAAGCAGGGAGAGAAGGAAGAGAATGGGAAGCAGGGAGAAAGGAAGAAAATGAGAAGCGGAGAGAAGGTGGAGAATGGGAAGGCAGGGGGGAGAGGAAGAGAATGGGAAGCGGGGAGAGAAGGAAGAGAATGGGAAGCAGGGAGAGAAGGAAGAGAAGGGGAAGCAGGGAGAGAAGGAAGAAAGGGAACGGGGAGAAGAAGTGGAGAATGGGAACAGGGAGAGAAGGAAGAGAATGGGAAGCAGGGAGAGAAGGAAGAGAATGGGAAGGAGGGAGAGAAGGAAGAGAATGGGAAGCAGGGAGAGAAGGAAGAGAATGGGAAGCAGGAGAGAAGGTGGAGAATGGGAACAGGGAGAGAAGGAAGAGAATGGGAAGCAGGAGAAAAGGGAAGAAATGAGAAGCAGGAGAGAAGGTGGAGAATGGGAAGCAGGAGAGAAGGAAGAGAATGGGAAGCAGGGAGAGAAGGAAGAGAATGGGAAGCAGGGAGAGAAGGAAGAGAAGGGGAAGCAGGGAGAGAAGGAAGAGAATGGAAGCAGGGAGAGAAGGTGGAGAATGAGAAGCAGGGAGAGAAGGAAGAGAATGGGAAAAGCAGGGAGAGAAGGAAGAGAATGTGAAGCAGGGAGAGAAGGAAGAGAATGGGAAGCAGGGAGAGAAGAAATAAATGGGAACAGGGAGAGAAGGTGGAGAAGGGGAAGCAGGGAGAGAAGGAAGAGAAGGGGAAGCGGGGAGAGAAGGATGAGAATGAGAAGCGGGAGAGAAGGTGGAGAATGGGAAGCGGGGAGAGAAGGAAAAGAATGGGAAGCAGGGAGAGAAGGAAGAGAATGGGAAGCAGGAGAGAAGGAAGAGAATGGGAAGCAGGGAGAGAAGGAAGAGAATGGGAAGCAGGGAGAGAAGGTGAGAATGGGAAAGGGCAGGAGAGAAGGAAGAGAATGGGAAGCAGGGAGAGAAGGAAGAGAATGAGAAGCAGGAGAGAAGGTGGAAATGGGAACCCAGGGAGAGAAGGAAGAGAATGGGAAGCGGGGGAGAGAAGGAAGAGAATGGAAGCAGGGAGAGAAGGTGGAGAATGGGAAGCAGGGAGAGAAGGAAGAGAATGGGAAGCAGGGAGGGGAAGGAAGAGAATGAGAAGCAGGAGAGAAGGTGGAGAATGGGAAGCAGGGAGAGAAGGAAGAAAATGGGAAGCAGGGAGAAAGGAAGGAATGGGAAGCAGGAGAGAAGGAAGAGAATGGGAAGCAGGGAGAAAGGAAGAGAATGGGAAGCAGGGAGAGAAGGTGGAGAATGGGAAGCAGGAGAGAAGGAAGAAAAATGGGAAGCAGGGAGAGAAGGAAGAGAATGGGAAGCAGGGAGAGAAGGTGGAGAATGGGAAGCAGGGAGAAAAGGGAAGAGAATGGGAAGCAGGACAGAAGGAAGAGAATGAGAAGCAGGAGAGAAGGTGGAGAATGGGAAGCAGGGAGAGAAGGAAGATAATGGGAAAGCAGGGAGAGAAGGAAGAGAATGGGAAGCAGGGAGAGAAAGTGGAGAATGGGAAGCAGGGAGAGAAGGAAGAGAATGGGGAAGCAGGGAGAAAAGGGAAAGGGAAATGAGAAGCGGGAGAGAAGGTGGAGAATGGAAGCAGGGAGAGAAGGAAGATAATGGGAAGCAGGGGAGAAGGAAGATAATGGGAAGCGGGGAGAAGGTGGGGGGAAAATGGGAAGCAGGGAGAGACTCAAAATTAGTAAAAACAAACCACACAAGATGAGAGAGAGAAGAAAAAAATTCTGTAAACAGAGGCGGAGAAAGATTTAACATTCCACACACATCCTCGTATTTACACTCCAATACAGGAGACAGACTTAGCTAATTAAAACCCAAAATAACTGTAATGAGATCCACCGACCAGCTTCTTCAGAAAGATTATCAGTCAGCCAGAACCAAGAATTCCCCCATACATCGAAGTAATAATGGGATTCTCAAGTTACAACGAAATAATACAGATTGAAGATATTTTGTTTTCTGTCGAATCTCTTCGCAAAATTTCCCTCACCTTGGAGCTGAATATTTCCTTCAGTCTGTAGCGCTTATAATTATACCTGAGCGATGGAAATAAGCAGGAACAAAAAGTTCCAATCAGTGGAGGAACAGCACACGGCCTTTCAACTAGTCTATTTTAACCCAGATGGCAGCAGTGTCACCTGAGTTGAAAGCCTCTCAGGCAAGCCATGAAGGAAGCGAAGTTGCTCGGGGAAGGAAGGACAGCAATACCGGCGGACGTTCACTCACGGACAACAATAGGCATAATCGTACGATATTTTTGTTTACCAACTTTTTGATGAAGCAGCGTGAGACCAGTCAGGTCCAGCAGTGAAGCAGCAGTGAGGACAGTCTGGTCTAGCAATGAAGCTGCAGTCGAGACAGTCAGGTCCAGCAGTGAAGCAGCAGTGAGACAGTCGGTCCAGCAGTGAACAGTCAGGTCCAGCGTAGAGCTGTCAGGGGTCTCAGCAGTGAAGCACCTATGCGACATTCAGCGTCCAGAGGAACAGTAGGTCCAGCAGTGAGCAATCAGGTCAGCAGTGAAAGCAGCTGTGAGACAGTCGGTCCGAACAGTGAAAGACATATTCAGCAGTGAATCAGTCAGGTTTAGCAGTGAACAGTCAGGTAAAGCAGTGAACGTCAGGTCCGTCGAGTGAACAGTCGGTCCAGCAGTGATGCAGCTGTGCACCCAGTCAGGTCCAGCAGTGAAGCAGGTGGGTGAGACAGAAATGTCCAGCGTGAAGCAGCAGTGAGACTGTCAGGTTCAGCAGTGAACAGTCAGGTCCAGCAGTGGAGCAGTCAGGTCCAGCAGTGAAGCAGCTGTGAGACAGTCAGGTCCAGCAGTGAAGCAGCTGTGAGACAGTCAGGTCCAGCAGTGAAGCAGCTGTGAGACAGTCAGGTCCAGCAGTGAACAGTCAGGTCCAGCAGTGAACAGTCAGGTCCAGCAATGAAGCAGCTGTGAGACAGTCAGGTCCAGCAGTGAAGCAGCTGTGAGACAGTCACGTACAGCAGTGAAGCAGCTGTGAGACAGTCAGGTCCAGCAGTGAACAGTCAGGTCCAGCAGTGAAGCAGCTGTGAGACAGTCAGGTCCAGCACAGAAGAAAGCGCTGTGTGACAGTTCAGGTCAGCAGTGAAAGTCAGGTTCAGCAGTGAACAGTCAGGTCCAGCAGTGAACAGTCAGGTCCAGCAGTGAAAAGTCAGGTCCACTAGTGAACAGTCAGGTCCAGCAGTGAAAAGTCAGGTCCACTAGTGAACAGTCAGGTCCAGCAGTGAAGCGCTGTGAGACAGTGAGGTCAGCAGTGTTTTGAAGCAGACTTGTGAGACAGTAAGGGCCTGGCAGTGAAGCAGCTGTGAGTCAGTAGCGTCCAGCAGTTTGAAGGCAGGCTTTGAGACAGTCAGCGTCCAGAAGTAGCAGTGAACAGTCCGGTCCAGCAGTGACCAGTCAGGTTCAGCAGTGAAGCAGTCTGTTGAGACAGTCAGTCCTGCTGTGAACAGTCAGATCCAGCAGTGAGCAGCTGGCGAGTCAGTCAGGTTTCGCAGTTGAAGCAGCGGTGTGACAGTCTCGAAGTCAGCCAGTTGAGAACAGTCAGTTCCAGCACAAGTGGAGCAGTCAGGGCCAGCAGAAGCAGCTTGTGAGACAGTCACGATGCAGCAGTGAAGAGCGGCGAGACAGTCAGGTCCAGCAGTGACCAGTCATGTTCGCAGTGAACAGTTAGGTCCAGCAATTGAGCAGCTGCTGATAGACAGTCAGGGCCCTGCAGTGATGCTTCGTGAGGACAGTTCCAGCAGTGTTAGAAGCAGCTGTGAGTCTGTCAGGCTCCTGCAGTGAAGCAGCTGTGAGGCAGTCAGGTCCAGCGTGAGCAGTCAGGTCCTGAAGTGAGTGAAGCAGCTGTGAGGACAGTCACGTAGCAGTGAAGCAGCTGTGAGACAGTCAGGTCCAGCAGTGAACAGTCAGGTTCAGCAGTGAACAGTCAGGTCCAGCAATGAAGCAGCTGTGAGACAGTCAGGTCCATCAGTGATGCAGCTGTGAGACAGTCAGGTCCAGCAGTGAAGCAGCTGTGAGACAGTCAGGTCCAGCAGTGAACAGTCAGGTCCAGCAGTGAAGAGTCAGGTTCAGCAGTGAGCAGTCAGGTCCAGCAGTGAAGCTGCTGTTAGACAGTCAAGTCCAGCAGTGAAGCAGCTGTGAGACAGTCAAGTCCAGCAGTGAACAGCCAGGTCTAGCACTGAAGCAGCTGTGAGACAGTCAGTACAGCAGTGAGCAGCTGTGAGTACAGTCACGTACCAGCAAAAGAAGCAGCTGTGAGACAGTCAGGCAGCCGTGAACGTTCAGGTCCAGGCAGTGAACCAGC
>NC_069415.1:61447539-61478816 GCF_026875155.1 Cherax quadricarinatus | reverse complement strand
ATATCCTTGGTTAGGCTCATTTAGACTAGTGCTCAGTTCTGGTCACCATTTACAGAATGGATATAAATGCTCTGGAAAACTTTACAGAGGAGGATGCAAAGATGATCCATGTATCAAAAATCTTCCATATGAAGATAGACTGAGGCCCTGAATCTGTACTCTCACGAAAAGGCGTGAATTAGGTGGGATATGATCGAGGTGTATAAATGAAAACGGGAAATTTAAATAAAGGGGATGTAAATAGCGTGATGGAAATTTCCAGCCAAAACAGGACTCTCAGCAATGGTTTCAAGTTGGAAAAATTCAGGTTCAGGAAGGATATAGGAAAGCACGGGTTTTGGGTTTAATGAGTTTGTGGATGAGTGGAACAAACCCCCGAGTACAGTTATTGAGGCTAAAACGTTGTGTAGTTTTAAAAATAGGTTGGATAAATACAAGAGTGGGTGTGGGTGGGTGTGAGTTGGACCTGACTAGCTTGTGCTGCTGGGTCTGGTACAGTGCTCCATCCTTGAGTAGAGGTGACCAGACTGGGGGGGCCCATTGGGCTAATCCGGGGTGGGTGGGTCATTGGTCTAATCCGGGGGGGGGGCAATGGACCTGCTCCACATGGATCAGTAGGCCTGTTGCAGTGTTTCTTTTTTCTTATGTTCTTATGTATGTATGTATGTATGTATGTATGTATGTATGTATATATGTATGTATGTATGTATGTATGTACGTATGTATGTATATATGTATATTGCAATGAAATCACGAAACAAGTGATTTTAAATCATTTACCAAACTGCGGCAGGCCAGGACTTGACCCTGCGAACCTTATAAAGCCTCCAGAGACAGCACAATGTACGCATCGCCTTACCACTTGAGCCAGCGATCCTACAAGAATCACGCATGCAGCTGAGCTATATGTTTTTCTCGTCATCCGAGGGGACTCGTGGCAGTGGGATTATTGGGTTTGGGGGTGGGTACTCAAACAGGGGGAGGCTGAAATTAATCCTAGAGATATCACTGCTATGCGTGTCCTCGGATCACGAGAATAACATGTAGCACAGCTGCATGCGTGATTCTTGTACAATCGCTAACTTAAGTGGTAAGGGACGTATAACAGGAATGGCACTGCAGTGGATCAGAGAATACCTGACAGGGAGGTAACAACTAGTCATGGTACGTGACGATGTATCAGGGTGGGTGCTTGTGACAAGCGGGGTTCCACAGGAGTCAGTCCTGGGACCAGTGCTGTTTTTGGTGTATGTGAATGACATGACGGAAGGGATAGATCAGAAGATCCTTGTTTGCAGTGATGTGAAGTTAATAAGGAAAAATTAGATCGGATGAGGATCAGGCAGGACTACAAAGAGACCTGGATGGGCTGCATGACTGGTTCAGCAACTGGCTCCTCGAATTTAACCCTGCCAAATGGAAAGTCATGAAGATCAGGGATGGGCAAATAAGACCACAGACAAAGCATTGGCTAAGTGGCCAAGCGCAAAAACCCTTTTCACAAGGAAAAGGATCTTGAAGGAGTATAACACCGAGCATATCTCCTGGGGGCACATAACCAGATAACGCTGCAACATTTTGGGGCCCCTGGAAAAAGTAAAAAAAAGATTCTGATACCTCAGTAGGAATCGTTCAAGTCTCTGTAACCGTGTAGTCAGGCCCCCCGGAGTCGCGCCCCAGTTTGGAAACCCCCACACCTGGCAAGCACGTCAAGAATTAGAGAAAAAAAGGCAAAGGTTTGAAAAAGACTAGTTCCAAAGAAAGGGGAATGTCCAACGAAGATAGGCCTGACCCCTGAAGGAAGGAGGGTTTTAAGGGAGACATGATAACTACATAAAAATTTTCTGCAAGAACAGGTTTTCCCAAAGGAGGGGACACGGAAACAGGGGTCACGATTGGAAATTGAAGATTCGATGAGTCTAGGGATGTGGAAGCTTTTCTTTAGCTTTACAGATGTCAAAAAATGAAAAGCTCATGGAGCAGGGGGGAGAGTGACTTAGTATCGCCAGTGAAGAGGCGGGGTAGAAGTGACTTGACCCCTGCAACCCATATGGGTGAGTACACCCCAACAAAAAAACCCCCACACACACACCAAAAACACACACACCACCCCACACACACACACACACCCCACACCACATAAACACACACCACACACACACAACACACCCCACCAAAAAACCCAAACCACCCCCCCACCCAACAAAAAACAACACACACCGCAAAAGCTAAAAATTTAACCCTAAAAAAGTTCCAGGAAATATACAATACAATTTTTCAATGTTGAAATTCTCTTTCACATGTTTCCCATTTCTCTTTCTCAGTTTATCACCAAGTTCCCCCCCCCCTGGACGATGTTAACAACCCTTTTTTGTTAACCCTACTTTTAAGGTCATTATGTAATTTATTGATGTTGGAGTGTTAAGGCCATGATGATTTTTTGAATGAAAAAGGAAAAATTCGAAGGAAAATTTGGGTTTTGTACTTATCATTTTTTCTCTAATATTGTTCACTACGGAACTTCAGTCTTGTCAGAAAAGCAATACGATATGTGAAGCAAGAGTGTAGCGCGGGGGGGGCGCCCGCCCCCTTTCCCTAAATCACTGTTTTGGTTTCAACAAAAAAAGATGTTGGTATTTGTCTTGGTGGTCCAAGTTCCCATTTTGGTATTGTTTTTTGGTCCAATGTTGCCATTTTTGGGTAGTTGTCATTGGGGGCCCAATGTTCCCATTTTTGGGTGTTGTCATTGGTGTTCCAATGTTCCCATTTTGAGTTTTGTCTTGGTGGTCCCAATGTTCCCATTGTTGGTGGTTATTGGTGGCCCAATGTTGCCATTGTTGGTAGTTGTCATTGGTGGTCCAATGTTGCCATTTTTGGGTTTTTTGTCATTGGTGGTCCAATGTTCCCATTGTTGGTAGTTGTCATTGTTGGTCCAATGTTGCCATTGTTGGTAGTTGTCATTGGTGGTCCAATGTTGCCTTTGTGGTAGTTGTCTTTGGGTGGTAAAATTTTCCCCATTGTTTGGTGTTGTCATGGTGGTCCAATGTTCCATTTTTGGTAGTTGTTTTTGGTGGCCCAATGTTGCCCATTTTTGGTAGTTGTCATTGGGGGCCCCCAATGTTCCCATTTTTGGTAGTTGTTTTTTGGGTGGCCCAATGTTGTCATTGTGGTATTTGTCTTTGGGTTTGGCCAATTTTCCCCATTGTTTGGGTGTTGTCTTTGGGGTCAATGTTGCCATTTTTGGGAGTTGTCATTGGTGGTCAATGTTGCCTTTTTGGTAGTTGTCTTGGTGCTCAATGTTGCCATTGTTGGTATTGTCTTTGCTGGCCCCAATGTTGTCATTGTTGGTAGTTGTCATGGTTGGCCCCCAATGTTGCCATTGTTGGTAGTTGTCATTGGTTTGGTAATGTTGCCATTGTTGGTAGTTTATTGGTGGGCCCCCAATGTTCCCTTTGTTGGTAGTCATTGGGGGCCCCAATGTTCCTTGTTGGATTTTGTCATGGTGGCCCAATTTCCCTTTGTTGGTATTTGTCATTGGTGTAAAAATTTGTCATTGTTGGTGTTGTCATTGGTGGTCAATTTGTCTTGTTGGTATTTGTCTTGTGGTCCAAGTTCCATTTTTTGGTAGTTGTCATTGGTGGTCCATTTTCCCCATTGTTGGTGTTTCTTGGTTTGGGGCCCCAATGTTCCCATTGTTGGTAGTTGTCATTGGTGGCCCAATGTTCCCTTTGTTGGGGTGTTGTCTTGGTGCCCAATGTTTGCCATTTTTGGTAGTTGTCATTGGTGGTCCAATGTTGCCATTGTTGGTAGTTGTCATTGGTGGCCCAATGTTGCCATTGTTGGTAGTTGTCATTGGTGGTCCAATGTTGCCATTGTTGGTAGTTGTCATTGGTGGCCAATGTTGCCATTGTTGGTAGTTGTTTTTGGGGTCCAATGTTGCCTTGTTGGATTTGTCATTGGGGGCCCCCAATGTTCCTTGTTGGTAGTTGTCATTGGTGGCCCAATGTTGCCATTGTTGGTAGTTGTCATTGGTGGCCCAATGTTGTCATTGTTGGTAGTTGTCATTGGTGGTCCAATGTTCCCATTGTTGGTAGTTGTCATTGGTGGTCCAATGTTGCCATTGTTGGTAGTTGTCATTGGTGGCCCAAAATTTCCCCCATTGTTGGTAGTTGTCTTGGGGTGGCCCATTTGTTTTGTTGGTGTTGCATTGGTGTCCAATGTTGCCATTGTTGGTAGTTGTCATTGGTGGCCCAATGTTGCCATTGTTGGTAGATGTCATTGGTGGTCCAATGTTGCCATTGTTGGTAGTTGTCATTGGTGGCCCTATGTTGCCATTGTTGGTAGTTGTCATTGGTGGCCCAATGTTGCCATTTTTGGTTTTGTCATTGGTGGCCAATGTTCCCCATTTTTTGGTAGTTTCATTGGGGGCCCAATGTTCCTTGTTGGTAGTTGTCACTGGGGCCCCATGTTGTCATTGTTGGTAGTTGTCTTTGGGTTTGGGCCCAATTTTTCCCTTTTTGGGTAGTTGTATTGGTGGTCCAGTTCCCATTTTTGGGTTTTGTGTCATTGGTGGCCCAATGTTGCCTTTTTGGTATTTGTCATTGGGGGGTCCTTGTTGCCATTGTTGGTAGTTGTCATTGGTGGCCCAATGTTGCCATTGTTGGTAGTTGTCATTGGTGGCCCAATGTTGCCATTGTTGGTAGTTGTCATTGGTGGCCCAATGTTGCCATTGTTGGTAGTTGTCATTGGTGGCCCAATGTTCCCATTGTTGGTAGTTGTCATTGGTGGTAAAATGTTCCCATTTGGTGTTGTTTGGTGGTCCAATGTTGCATTGTTGGTTTTTTGTCTTGGTGGCCCAATTTTGCCTTGTTGGTAGTTGTCATTGGTGGCCCAAATGTTGTCATTGTTGGTATTTGTCATTGGTGGCCCAAATGTTGTCATTGGGGTTTTTTTTTTTTGGTGGTCCAATTTTCCCCCTTTGTTGGTAGTTTTATTGGGGGCCCCCAAATGCCCCCATTGTTGGTAGTTGTCATTGGTGGCCCAATGTTCCCCATTGTTGGTAGTTGTCATTGGGGGGCCCCCAATTTTTCCATTGTTGGTAGTTGTCTTTGGGTGGTCCAATTTTCCCCATTTTTGGGGTTTTATTGGTGGCCCAATGTTGCCATTTTTGGAGTTGTCATTGGTGGCCCAATGTTGCCATTGTTGGTGTTGTCAGGTGGTCCAATGTTTCCCATTGTTGGTAGTTGTATTGGGGGCCCCCTTTGTTCCCATTGTGGTAGTTGTATTGGTCCCCCCAAATTTTTGCCATTGTTGGTGTTTTTCATTGGTGGTCCAATGTTGCCATTGTTGGTGTTGTTTTGGTGGTCCAATGTTGCATTGTGGTGTTGTCTTTGGTGGTCCAATTTTTTTGCCTTGTTGGTAGTTTTTTATTGGTGGTCCATTTTGCCTTTGTTGGTATTTGTTTTTGGTGGCCCAATTTTTTGCCATTTTTGGTATTTGTCTTTGGTGGTCAAGTTCCCATTGTTGGTAGTTGTCTTTGGTGGTCCAATGTTCCCTTTTGTTGGTAGTTGCTTTGGGTGGCCCAAATGTTCCCTTGTTGGTAGTTGTCTTTGGGGGCCCCAATTTCCCATTTTTGGTAGTTTTCATTGGGGGCCCAATGTTTCCTTGTTGGTATTTGTCTTTGGGGGCCCCAAATTTGTTGTCTTGTTGGTAGTTGTCATTGGTGGCCCAAAAATCTTCCCTTGTTGGGTTGTTATGGTGGCCAATGTTGCCTTTTTTGGTAGTTGTCATTGGTGGTCCAATGTTCCATTGTTGGAGTTGTTATTGGTGGCCCCAATGTTCCATTGTTGGTAGTTGTCATTGGGTGGCCCAATTTTCCCAATTGTTGGTAGTTGTCTTTGGGGGCCCCAATGTTGCCATTTTTTGGTAGTTTCTTTGGTGGTCCAATTTCCCAAATGGGGTGTTGTCATTGGTGGTCCAATGTTCCCTTGGACTTTTTGTTTCAAATTTTGGTCGTTTTTTTAATTATGACTGTCCCCAGTACCAGTACAACACTTGTTGTTTATCACTGATCCCCGTACCAGAAATCAATGGTTATTAAATATTAACCCAGAAGTCAACACTGGTTTTTTAAAAATATTGACACCCCAGCACCAGTACAACAGGTTGTATAAATATTGATACCCAGTACCAGAAACAACATGCTCGATTAATAACTTAGTGGTTAATTTAAAGGGAACCCCTAAGTGGAATATAACACTCTCCTTTTACCAAAGGGAAAAATAAAACTGATGAAAAAAGAATAAGTGTAAATACCTGGAGGTGTTGGGGGTTTTTTTTATCCAGTTTTAACGAATAAAAATTCTTTTCCCAAGAGCCTAAAAAAAACCCATTGCATTTTTCTTGTGATTTCAAACACATTTTCCCGCGCCCGGGATAATCTTTAAAAAAAGGGGAAGAGGGGAAACGGAAATAAAAAATGTGGAAAATGGAGTGTTGGGGCGAGAGAAAAAAGGAGTGTGACAAAAAAGTAAGAATTTTGGGGGTGTGGGCCACAGTTTCGTGAGGGGAATTTTTGACAAAATTTTGGTAAAGAAGATGGAAAATTTGCAAGGGTGATGAGACAAAAACTGTGGGGAAGGAAGAAGGGAAAGGGGAAAAGAAGCGAAAGAGGGACAAAGGGAAGGAAGGGAGGGAAAAAGGGAAGAAGAAGGGGGGTGGGAAAGGGGAAGGAATAATTCGAGGGGGAAAAGGGGAAAAAAAGGAGGGGTTTAATCACATGGAGGTCACGAGGTGTTTTCTCTTCGTGGGGGAAAGGGGGGGAGGGGGGAGTGGGAGATTGGGGATGGGGGAGGAGGAGGTGGGGATGGAGAAAGATTTGAGTGAAATAGGAGGGAAGAAGAGGGGGATAATAGAGAGAACAGACACTGCAAAAAAACTCCGGGCCCGTAGGATGGGCAGTGGTACCATGTGGGTGTCACTCGCAACCAATCATGTATATTTATTTTTTATATATTATATATTTATTATTTTTATATATTTATATTTTATTATATATATATATATATATATATATATATATATATTTATATAATATATATATTTAAAAATATATTATATTCGGGGGAGTAGAAATACTCTGGAAAACAGGGTTAAACAGGTGCGCATGTCAGCGAAGAGATACATTTGGTTTTTCTGGGCGGCGCCCCTTTTTCAAGCGTGAGGGGTAAAACCCAGGGGAGGTTTTTTAAAAAGCTGAATGAACACTTATGAAGCTGAAGGGGTCAGAATAGGAGAGGCCCGCCAAAATAGGCCAATAGGCCCCTTTTCATTGTGTTACATTTTAAATTTTTTTGCTTATAATACTAAAAGCCCCTAGAGGCCCTTTAGTATTACGGAGAGTGAAGTGAAAAATGGTTGGGAAATTGGTAGGGCAGGATAAATTTTTTAAATGGCTTCGGATAACCAATAAAATTTATAAAATGAGAAGAAAAACTTGAGAATGTTCTCTTATAGTATTAATTGTGCTGTGGCTTAAAAGTGATGCGACTTCGGTAAAAAAAGAAAGAAAAAAGTCAAGAATAAAAAAGAAGAGTAATGCTCAAAAAATCTTAATAAACCAACAAAAAACTGTAAGAAAATAGAAGAAAATCCTGGGGTTTATACATTGTTTGCACATGTATGACAGTGTGACTTAAGTGTTTGTAGAAGTAGCAAGACTTCCTGAAACCCTTTCAGTTTGTGAGACAGGAAAAAAAAGGCACCAGAATCCCACATCATTTTTAAAACAAATTTCAGGCCCGTTTTACATCACTTGGCGGACGGTGTACCCCCCTGGGGGTTGCTGTCTCCACCTACTCCAAGGACGTAGTACCTCCCTGGGTGGTTGCTGTTACCAGCCTAACCACAGGACAGTAGTATTTTCCCGGGTGGTTGTTGTCTACCAAAATAATTACCACAGGACGAGTACCCCCCTGGGTAGTTGCTGTCTCCCCAACCACTACCCCAGAAAAAGTATCCCCCCCTGGGTGGTTTTCTGTCTACCAAAATTACCCCCAAGGGCGAGTCCCCCTGGGTGGTTGTGTCTCCAACTACTCCCAGGACAGTAGACCTCCTGGGTGGTTGCTGTCTCCAACCTACTACCACGGACAGTAGTACCTCCCTTGGTGGTTGCTGTCTCCAACCTACTACCAAAGGACAGTGTACCTCCCTGAGCGGTTGTGTTACCAAACCCACTAAAACAGGGCGTATTACCTCCCCAGTTGGGGGCTGTTCCCCCTATCCCCCAGGACGGTAGTACCCCCCCTGGGTGGTTGTGCTACCAACCTACTACCCCAGGACAGTAGTACCTCCCCGGGGGTTGCTGTCTACCAACCTACTCAAGGACACTGTACCTTCCTGGGGTTGCTGTTACCAACCTCTACACAGGGGAGTGTCCTCCCCGGGTGGTTGCTGTCTACAACCTTTGACGAAAAGTTTGGTACCCCCCGGGGGGTTGCTGTCTATCAACCTACTCGACAAGACAGTTGTTCCTCCTGGGTGGTTGCTGTCTACCAACCCCCTATACCCCAGGCAGTAGTACCTCCCTGGGTGGTTCTGTCTACCAACCCACTACCCCAGGACACTAGTACCTTCCTAGGGTTGCTGGGTTTCCAACCTATACCCCGGAGGGGTAGTACCCCCTGGGTGGTTGCGTCTACCAACCCACTACGAAAGAAGGTGGTACCCCCCTGGGTGGGTTTCTGTCATCAACCCATCGACAAGACAAATGTTCCTCCCTGGGTGGGTGCTGTCTACCAACCCATACCCAGGACGGTAGTACTCCCTGGGGTGGTTGCTGTCTACCAAATTACTACAACGGACGGGGGTACCTCTCTGGGCGGTGGTGTCACCAACCTCTACGAAAAGACAGTAGTACCTCCCTGGGTGGTTGTTTTTATTATCTATCACAGAAAAGTAGTCCCCCCCTGGGGGTTGCTATCTACCAACCTCTCCCAGGACAGTGTACCCCCTGGGTGGTTGCGTTACCAACCTCTACCCCCGGCAGTAGTACCTCCTGGGTGGTTGCTGTCTCCCAACCTTCTACCACAGGCAGTGTACTCCCTGGGTGGTTGCTGTTACCAAACCCACTCCACGGACAGTGTACCCCCCTGGGTGGTTTCTGTTACCAACTCTACCACAGGACAATTGTACCTCCCTTTGGGTGGTTTGTGTCTACCAACCCACTACCACGGGACAGTGTACATCAGGGGGGTTGCTGTTTTTCCAACCAACTACCAGAAAAGGTAGTGTCTCCCCGGGTGGGGGGTGTTACCAAAACTACTCAAAAAGGCAGTGTACTCCTGGGTGGTTGAAGGTTTCAACCTACTACCACAGGACAGTAGTACCTCCCGGGTGGGTGCTGTTACAAACCCACTACGACAGTACACTAGTACCCCCTGGGGGGTTGCTGTCTACCAAATACTCCCAGGACGGTTTGTACCCCCCTGGGAGGTTGGTCTCCAAACAACTAAACAGGACGTAACCTCACTGGGTGTTGCTTTTTTCCAAACCCATACGACAAAACAGTAATATCTCCCTGAGTGGTTGTGTCTATCAGCTACAAAGACAGGAAGTAGTACCGCCCCGGGTGGTTTTTGTTATCAACCTGTTTTCGACAGGACAGAAGTCATCCGGAGGTTGCTTCCCCCCAATCTACTACGACAGTACAGTAGACCTCCCGGGGGTTGCTGTCTTCAACCTACTACGACAGGACATTGTACCTCCCCCCAAGGATGGTTTCTATCTAAAACCCACTACCCCGGCAATAGTACTTCCGGGGGGTTGCGTCTACCAATTTATACGACAGGACGTAGTACCTCCATGGGTGGTTTGCTAAATCTACTTCGGGAAAGGACAGTGTACCTCCCTGGGTGGGCGGGTTTCCAAAACCCCCTACCGAGGAAAAGTAGTACCTTACTGGGTGGTTGCTGTCTACCAAGTCTCGCAGGACGTAGTTTCCCCCCTGGTGGTTGCTGCTACCCCAACCACTCCTGAGGACAGAGTACCTTTCTGGGTGGTTGTGTCTACCAAGCACTACGACAGGACGTAGTTCCCCCCTGGGTGGTTGTGTTTTTAAAAATATAGACAGTACAGTAGTACCCCCTGGGGGTTGCTGCTATGCCCTACAAAAGACAGGCGTAGTACCTCCCTGGATGTTTCTATCTATAACCTACGGGGACAGTACAGTTGTACCTCCCTGGGTGGTTTTTGTCTATCAACCCACTAGACAGTACAGTAGTCCTCCTGGGTGGTTTTGTCTTCAACCTACACGAAAATCAGTAGTACCTCCCCTGGGTGGTTTCTGTCTTCAACCAACTACGACAGTTTCAGTGTACCTCCCTGGGTGGTTTCGTCTATCAACCAAATACGACAGTACAGTAGTACCTCCCCCGGGGGGTTTTTGTCTATAAACTATACGACGTCAGTAGTACCCCCGGGGGTTGCTGTTACCAACCTATAAACGGACAGCAGTACTCCTGGGTGGTTTTTTGTCTATCAACCATTACGACAGTACAGTGTACCCCCTGGGTGGGGTTTTTGTCTTCAACCAACTCGACAGTACAGTAGTACCCCCCTGGGGGTTTTTTGTTATCAACCAACTACGACAACAAGTACCCCCATGGGTGGTTTAGAGTCCGGATAAAAACCAAAATTTATCAAGTATCTTAGCCCGGTTACGGTGTTGAGAATGAGTGTGGTAAATTTCTTTATCTTGGGTTTTTAGAAAAGGTGGCAAGACAGCAGGCGAGTGAACATTGCATCCAAAACTCTGTTTTTAACGTTGTCCCCGGTACGTGAAGAAAATTGAAATTCCCAAGATCCCCCTGACTGTGAAATCTAGAAGGGTAAAGGGATGTCGTGGTTTTCGTGAACCTTGTTCGAATGTTTATTGCAGCATCAGTAGAAAAGTTGGTAAAAGGGCTGTGCATCGAAGGAAGCCAAGCTTTTGATTTTAAAATTTAGGTTGGAAATTCGGAAAAAGGTGACCCGAGTGTTTCAGGGGGGCTTGACTGATGGTGCCCAGAATGCTAAAATTATTTGGCAAGTGGCGGCTTGGGGTGGGCATTCCCTGTGCCCGAAATGGGGACATAGCGGGATGCCGGGGTTTTTTTGTCTTAGGAAAGCCATACACGGTGCTGGTTTCGGTTTATCTGGTAAAAGTTTAAGTAGTTTTTTTGCCTTGTTTGTTTTTCGTAAGATGCTCCCACCTTTTGAAAAAAAGTTGGGTCGGTATTTATTACCAAGGGTTTTACCATTTGTTTTTCACTGCAACAATAGTACCCTCCCTGGGGTTTAGTCTACGAATTTTCCAAGGAGGTTAGTACCTCCCAGGGTGGTTCCTCTAACCAACCCACTCCCCAGGGGGAAGCAGTCCTCCTGGGTGGTTGCTGTCTACCAACCTACAAACCCCGGACAGAGTATCCCTGGGTGGTTGCTGTTACCCAACCCACAACCACAGGAAGTAGTACCCCCCTGGGTGGTTCTGTCTATCACCCTACTAGGGCAGGACAGAAGTACCTCCCTGGGTGGTTGTGTCTATAACCTATAGGATGGACAGTTTTTACTCCCTGCGTGAGTGGTGGGTTTTCCAACCTTCTACCACAGGACGGTGTACCTCCCTGGGTGGTTGCTGTCTATCACCCTACTAGGACAGGACAGTAGTACCTCCCTGGGTGGGAGGTGTCTACCAACCTACTACGACAGGACAGCAATACCTCCCTGGGTGGGTGCTGTCTATCAACCTACTACGACAGGACAGTAGTACCTCTCTGGGTGGTTGCTGTCTATCACCCTACTACTACAGTACAGTAGTACCTCCCTGGGTGGTTGAGACGTCTCTGATAGAAAACCAATATATCATCAACGTATCTTAGCCAGGTTACGGTGTTGGGAATGAGGGTGCTTAATTTCATCATCTAGGTTTTCCATGAAGAGGCTGGCAAGCACAGCACTGAGCGAGCTGCCCATTGCCATCCCAAAGCACAGTTTGTAACAGTTGTCCTGGTACGTGAAGAACTTGAAATATACATAAAGATTCACAAGACTGATGAAATCTAGAAGAGGTAAAGGGATGTCGTGGTTTTCCGTGAGCCTGTGTTTCTCAGAATGTTTATTGCAGCATCAGTAGGAACGTTGGTAAAGAGGGCTGTGACATCGAAGGAAGCCATGCTTTTGATTTTAACATTCAGGTTGGAAATTCGAGAAAGGTGACCTGAGTGTTTCAGGTGGGCTTGACTGATTGTGCCCAAAAGTGGCTGAAAGTTATTTGGCAAGGTGGCCGGCTAGTGTGTGTGGTGCATTCCCTTGTGCCCGAAGTGAGGGACATAGCGGGATGCCAGGCTTATGTGTCTTAGAAAGCCATACAGGCGTGCTGGTTTCGGTTGATCTGGGAAAAGTTTAAGTAGTTTTTTGCCTTGTTCTGATTTTCGTAAGACGCTACGACGCTTTTGAAGAAAAGTCTGGGTCGGTATTTATTACCAAAGGGTTTATACCATTCTGTTTTTACACTGCAACAATAGTACTCCCTGGGCGATTACTGTCTACGAACTTACCACAGGACGGTAGTACTCCCAGGGTGGTTCCTCTCAACCAACCTACTACCCCAGGAAAGCAGTACCTCCATGGGTGGTTGCTGTCTACCAACCTACTACCACAGGACTGTAGTACCTCCCTGGATGGTGGCTGACCTAACAACCTACTACGACAGGACAGTAGTACCTCCCTGGGTGGTTGCTGTCTACCAGCCTACTTAAAAAAGGACGTAGTACCTCCTGGGTTTGTTGCTGTCTACCAACCTACTACGACGGACAGTAGTACCTCCCAGGGTGGTTCCTCTCAACCAACCTATACCCCAGGAAAGCAGTACCTCCGTGGGTGGTTGTTGTCTACCAACCTAATTATTAGGACAGTAATACCTCCAGGGCGGTTACTCTCTACGTACTTACCCCACGACGGTAGTACCTCCCTAGGAGGTTGCTGTCTACCAACTTACTACACACAGGACGGTAGTACCCCCGGGATGGTGGGCTGACCTACCAACCTACTACGACAGACAGTAGTACCCCCTTTGGGGGGTTGCTGTCTACAAGCCTACTACAACAGGACAGTAGTACCTCCCTGAGTTAGTTGCTGTTTTCCAACCTACTACGACAGGAGAGAAGTACCTCTCTGGGAGGTTGCTGTCTACAGGCCTCTAGGACAGGATAGTAGTACCCCCTTGGTGGTTGCTGTCCATCAACCTACTTAACACAGGAGAGTAGTACCTCCCTGGGTGGTTATTACGACCTCAGGGGCAGAAACACCTCCCTGGGTGGTTTCTGTTACCAAACCTACTAAGACAGGGGCAGTAGTACCTCCCTGGGTGGTTGCTGTCTACCAAACCTACTACCAAAAGACAGTTGTTTCCTAACTGCGTGGTTACTGTCTACCAAACCTACTACGACAGAAGGAGTAGTACCTCCCTTGGTAGTTTTCTATCTATCAGGCCTACTAAGAAAGGACAGTAGTACCGCCTGGGTGGTTCCTGTCTACCAGCTACTACCCACAGGACTGTAAATCCTCCCCGGGTGGTTGCTGTCTACCCAAACCCATTACCACAGGGACAGTAGTATCACATGGGTGGTTGCGTCTACAAACCTATACGCAGGACAGTAGCACCTCCCTGGGTAGTTGCTGTCTATCAACCCACTACGACAGGATATTGTACATGCCAGGGTGGTTTGCTGTCTGTCAATCTATTACGACAGGACAGCAGTACCTCCCTGGGTGGTTGTTGTCTACCATCCTACTACCCCAGCACAGTAGTAAACCTCACGGGGTAGTTGTTGTCTACCAAACCCACTACGACAGGACAGTAGTACCTCCCTGGGTGGTTGGCTGTCTACCAACCTACTAGGACAGGAGGAGTTTGTACCTTCACTGGGTGGGTTGCTGTCTACAAACCTACCACCACAGGACAATAGTACCTTCCTGGGAGGTTGCTGTCTTCCAATCTTTCTACGACAGGAAAGTAGTGCCTCCCTTGGTGGTTGCTGTCTACCAACCTTTCTACCTCAATGAGAGGGAGTACCTCACTGGGTGGTTGCTGCCTACGACCTACTTCGCAGGACAGTAGTACCTCCCGGGTGGTTGCTGTCTATCACCCTACTACGACAGGACAGTAGTACCTCCCTGGGTGGTTGCTGGTCTATCAACCTACTAAGACAGGACAGTAGTACCTCCCTGGGTGGGTGCTGTTGCCAACCTACTACGACAGGACAGTAGGTACCCCTGGGTGGTTACTGTCTACAACCCATACCACAGGACAATATTTCCTCCCTGGGTGGATGCTGTCTATCAGTCTACTACGACAGGACAGTAGTACGTCCCTGGATGGTTGCTGTTCTCCCAACCTACTACCTCAGGAAGTAGTACCTCACTGGGTGGTTGCTGTCTACCAACCTACTACAACAGGACTTTTATTTACCTCCCTGGGTGGTTGCTGTCTATGCCCCAACTACGACAGGACGTATTTACCTCCTGGTGGTTGCTGTTTTATGACCTACTACGACAGGACAGTAGTACCTCCCTAGGTGGTTGCTGTCTATCAACCTATTTACGACAGTGCAATAGTTACCTCCCTGGGTGGTTGTTGTCCATGAAACCTACTACGACAGGACAGTGGGTACCTCCCTAGGTGGTTCTGTCTATCACCTACTACGACAGTACAGTAGTATCTCCCTGGGTGGTTGCTGTATATCATCGTACTACGACTTGGACATTTATTACCTTCCTGGGGGGTTTTGCTGTTCTTACCCTACTACGACAGTACAGTAGTACCCCCCTTGGGTGGTTGCTGTTTTACCAACCTACGAACGACAGTTACAGTAGTACCTCCCGGGGTGGTTTGCTGTCTACCAACCTACTTTGACAGTACAGTAGTACCTCCTGGGTGGTTGGGTCTACCAACCTACTTACGTGAGTACAGTAGTACCTCCCAGGGTGGTTGCTGTCTACCAACCTGCAGGGACAGGACAGTAGTACCCCCTGGGTGGTTGTTTGGTCTACCAACCTTTACGACGTACAGTAGTACCTCCCTGGGGGGGTTGCTGTCTACAAAACTTCTACGACAGTACAGTAGTACCTCCTGGGGGGTTTGCTGTCTACCAACTTACTACGACAGTACAGTAATACCTCCCTGGGTGGTTGCTGTCTCCCAAACCTTCTACGGACAGTACAGTAGTACCTCCCTGGGTGGTTTGCTATCTACCAAACCTACTACGAGAGTACGTAATACCTCTCTGGGTGGTTGCTGTCTACCAACCTACTACGACAGTACAGTAGTACCTCCTGGGTGGTTGCTGTCTACCAACCTACTACGACAGTACAGTAGTACGTCCCTGGGTGGTTGCTTTTCTACCAACCTTCTACGACAGTACAGTAGTAACTCCTGGGTGGTTGCTGTCTACCAACCTACTACGACAGTACGTGTATTACCTCCCTGGGTGGTTGCTGTTTTACCAACCTTCTAGACAGTACAATAGTACCTCCCTGGGTGGTTTTGCTGTCTACCAACCTACTCGACAGTACATTTGTACCTCCCGGGGGTGGTTTCTGTCTATCAACCAACTACGACAGTACAGTAGTACCTCCCTGGGTGGTTGCTGTCTCCCAACCTACTACAAACGGGTTCAGTAGTCCCTCCTGGGTGGTTTCTGTCTATCAACCAACTAGGGACAGTACATTTAGGACCTCCACTGGGTGGTTGCTGTCTATCATCCAACTCGACAGTTACAGTAGTACCTCCCTGGGTGATTGCTGTCTATCAACCTACTTACGAGAGTACAGTAGTCCTTACTGGGTTGTTGCTGTCTTTTCAACCTACTACGGGGAGTACAGAGTACCTCCTGGGTGGTTGCTGTCTTATCAACCTATACGAGAGTACATTTAGTACCTCCCTGGGGGGGGTTGCTGTCTATTAAACCCTATTTACGAGAGTTACAGTAGTCCCTTTCCCTGGGGGGTTTTTCTGTCTATCAACCTACTACGACAGTACGTAGTACCTCCCTGGGTGGTTGCTGTCTACCAAACCTACTACAACAGGACAGCAGTACCTCCCTGGGTGGTTTTCTGTTATCAACCAACTCGACGTACAGTAGTACCTCCCTGGGTGGTTTCGGGTCTATCAACCAACTACGACAGTACAGTTAGTACTCCCTGGGTGGGTTTTGTCAATCAACCAACTACGACAGTACAGTAGTACCCCCCTGGGTGGTTTCTGTCCATCAACCAACTACGACGTACAGTAGTACCTCCATGGGTGGTTGAGACGTCTCGGATAGAAAACCAATATATCATCAACGTATCTTAGCCGGGGTTACGGTGTTGGAGAATGAGTGTGGTAAATTTCCTTATCTTGGGGGTTTTCCATGAAGAGGCTGGCAAGCACAGCATGAGCGAGCTGAACATTTGCCATCCAAAGCTCGGGTTTGAAACGTTCCCCCCTGGTCGTAAAAAACTTAAAATTAACCCAAAGATCCACCTGACTGATGAATTAGAAGGGAAAGGGATGTGTGGTTTTAGTGAACTGGTTCAGAATGTTTATTGCAGCATCAGTGGAACGTTGGTAAAAGGGGGCTGTGACAATCAAAGGAAGCAATGCTTTTGTTTTAAACATTGGTTGGAAATTCGAGAAAGGGACTGGGGTTTAGGGGGCCCTTTGAGGGTGGTGCCAGAAGGCTGAAAGTTATTTTGGGCAAGGTGGCCGGCAGTGTGTGTGGTGTTTCCCCTGTGCCCGAAGTGAGAGGACTAGCGGGAGCCAGGCTTATGTTTTTTAGAAACCCATAAAAGCGTGCTGGTTTCGGTTGTTTGGTAAAATTTTTAAGTGTTTTTTGCTTGTTTGTTTTTTCGAAAGATGCTACGACGCTTTTGAAAAAAAAAGATGGGTCGGTATTTTTTACCAAGGTTGATACCATTCTGTTTGACACTGCAACAATGTACCTCCCTGCGCGGTTACTGTTACGAACTTACCACGGCGGTAGTCCTCCCAGGGTGGTTCCTCTCAACAACCTCTCCCCCAGGAAAGCAGTCCTCCATGGTTGGTTGCTGTTACCAAAACTAAAAACCCAAGGACATTTTTGTCCTCCGGGGGTGGTTGTGTCTACAACCTACAACCCCAAAGGACAGTAGTACCCCCCTGGGGGTTTGCGTTTATCACCCTATACGACAGGACAAAAAAGTCCTCCCCTGGGTGGTTTGCTGTTATAACTCTGGGGACTGGCGTAGTCCCTCCCGGGTTTGGTGGTGTTCTACCAACCTTTCCCAGGACGGTAGTACCCCCCGGGGGGTTTTGCTGTCTATCCCCTACTAGAAAAGGAAGTAGTCCCTCCTGGGTGGGGGTGTCTACCAACCCATTTCGACGGACAGCAATCCTCCCTGGGGGGGTGCTGTCTAAAACCTACTACGACGGGACAGTATTTCCTTTGGGTGGTTGTGTCTATCCCCCAAAACCACAGTACGTAGTACCCCCCGGGGTGGTTGGCTTTCCTGATGAAAACCAATATTCATCAACGTATCTTAGCCAGGTTACGGTGTTGGGAATGGGGTGCTTAATTTTAAATCTTAGGTTTTTCCATAAAGGGGTTTGGGCAAGCACAGCACTGACGGTCCCCATTCCCACCCCCAAAGCACATTTTTTGTAACAGTTGTCCTGGTAGTGAAAAACTTGAAATATAAAAAAAGTTTCACAAGATGTGAATCTAGAAGAGGTAAAGGGATGTCGTGGTTTTCGTGACCTGTGTCTCAGAAGTTTATTGCGCATCAGTAGAACGTGGTAAGGGGCGTGCATCGAGGAAGCCTGTTTTATTTTAACATTCAGGTGGAAATTCGGAAAGGTGACCTGAGGTTTTCAGGTGGGCTTGACTGATTGTGCCCAGAAGTGCTGAAAGTTATTTCCCAAGGTGGCCGGCTAGTGTGTGTGGTGCATTCCCTGTGCCCGAAGTGAGAGGACATAGGGGGATGCCGGTTATGTGTTTTAAAAGAAAGCCATACAGGGCGTGCTGGTTTCGGTTGATCTGGGAAAAGTTTAAGTAGTTTTTTGCCTTGTTCTGATTTTCGAAAGACCCCTACGACGCTTTTGAAGAAAAGTTGGGTCGGTATTTATTACCAAGGTTGATACCATTCGTTTGACACTGCAACAATAGTACCTCCCTGGGCGATTACTGTTACGAACTTACCACAGGACGGTTAGTACCTCCGGTGGTTTTCCCCTCAACCACCTACTACCCCAGGAAAAGCAGTACCTCCATGGGGTGGTTGCTGTCTACCAACCTACTACCACAGGACTGTAGTAAACCTCCCTGGATGGTGGCTGACCTAACAACCTACTACGACAGGACAGTAGTACCCCCCCTGGGTGGTTGCTGTTACCAGCCTACTACAACAGGACAGTAAATACCTCCCTGGGGTTTCTTGCTGTTTACCAACCATTTCGACAGGACAGTAGTACCTCCCCGGGTGGTTCCTCTCAACCAACCTACTACCCCAGGAAAGCAGTACCTCCGTGGGTGGGTTGTTGTCTACCAACCTAATACTTAGGACAGTAATACCTCCATGGGCGGTTACTCTCTACGTACTTACCCCACGACGGTAGTACCTCCTAGGAGGTTGCTGTCTACCAACTTACTACCACAGGACGGTAGTACCTCCCGGGATGGTGGTGGGCCTACCAAACCTACTACGACAGAACAGTAGTACCTCCATGGGTGGTTGCTGTCTACAAGCCTACTACAACAGGACAGTAGTACCTCCCTGAGTTAGTTGCTGTCTACCAACCTACTACGACGGAGAGAAGTACCTCTCCCGGGATGGTTGCTGTCTACAGGCCTACTAGGACAGGATAGTAGTACCTCCTTGGCTGGTTGCTGTCCATCAACCTACTAACACAGGAGAGTAGTACCTCCCTGGGTGGTTACTTTCGACCTCAGGACAGAAACACTCCCTGGGTGGGTTTTCTGTCTACAACCTACTAAGACAGGACAGTAGTACCTCCCTGGGTGGTTGCTGTCTACCAACCTACTACCAAAAGACAGTTTGTGCCTCACTGCGTGGTTACTGTCTACCAACCTACTACGACAGAAGAGTAGTACCTCCCTTGGTAGTTGCTTTTCTATCAGCCCACTAAGAAAAAGGGCAGTGTACCGCCCTGGGTGGTTCCTGTCTACCAGCCCCTACGACAGGACTGTAGTACCTCCCTGGGTGGTTGCTGTCTACCAACCTATTACCAACAGGACAGTAGTATCACACTGGGTGGTTGCTGTCTACAAACCTACTACGACAGGACAGTAGCACCTCCCTGGGGTAGTTGCTGTCTATTAAACCTTACTACGACAGGGAAAATTAGTACATGCCAGGGTGGTTGCTGTCTGTCAATCTATTACGACAGGACAGCAGTACCTCCTGGGTGGTTGTTGTCTACCTTCCTACTACCACAGCACAGTAGTACCTCACCGGGTAGTTGTTGTCTACCAACCTAAATACGCAGGACAGTAGTACCTCCCTGGGTGGTTGCTGTCTCCAAACCTACTAGGACAGGAGAGTAGTACCTCACTGGGGGGTTGCTGTCTACCAACCTCCACCACAGGACAAAATGTACCTTCCTGGGAGGTTGCTGTCTTTCCAATCTTTTACGACAGGAAAGTAGTGCCTCCCTTGGTGGTTGCTGTCTACCAACCTACTACCTCAAGAGAGTAGTTACCCTGGGTGGTTGCTGCCTACCCACCTACTTCGACAGGACAGTAGTACCTCCCTGGGTGGTTGCTGTCTATACCCTACTACGACAGGACAGTAGTACCCCCCTGGGTGGTTGCTGTCTATCAACCTACTAGACAGGACAGTAGTACCTCCCCGGGTGGGTGCTGTCTGCCAACCTACTACGACAGGACAGTAGTACCTCCCTGGGGGTTGCTGTCTACCAACCTACTACGACAGTACAGTAGTACCTCCCTGGGTGGTTGCTGTCTACCAACTACTACGACAGTACAGTAGTACGTCCTGGGTGGTTGCTGTTACCAACCTTCTACGACAGTACAGTAGTAACTCCCTGGGTGGTTGCTGTCTACCAACTACTACGACAGTACAGTAGTACCTCCTGGGTGGTTGCTGTTTACCAACCTTCTACGACAGTACAATAGTACCTCCTGGGTGGTTGCTGTCTACCAACCTACTACGACAGTACAGTAGTACCTCCCTGGGTGGTTTCTGTCTATCAACCAACTACGACAGTACAGTAGTACCTCCCTGGGTGGTTGCTGTCTACCAACCTACTACGACAGTACAGTAGTACCTCCCTGGGTGGTTTCTGTCTATCAACCAACTACGACAGTACACTAGTACCTCCCTGGTGGTTGCTGTCTATCATCCAACTACGACAGTACAGTAGTACCTCCCTGGGTGATTGCTGTCTATCAACCTACTACGAGAGTACAGTAGTACCTTACTGGGTTGTTGCTGTCTATCAACCTACTACGAGATACAGTAGTACCTCCTGGGTGGTTGCTGTCTATCAACCTACTACGACAGTACAGTAGTACCTCCCTGGGTGGTTGCTGTCTATCAACCTACTACGAGAGTACAGTAGTACCTCCCTGGGTGGTTTCTGTCTATCAACCTACTACGACAGTACAGTAGTACCTCCCTGGGTGGTTGCTGTCTACCAACCTACTACGACAGTACAGTAGTACCTCCCTGGTGGTTTCTGTCTATCAACCACTACGACAGTACAGTAGTACCTCCCTGGGTGGTTTCTGTCTATCAACCAACTACGACAGTACAGTAGTACCTCCCTGGGTGGTTTCTGTCTATCAACCAACTACGACAGTACAGTAGTAACCTCCATGGTGGTGTTGAGACGTCTCGGATAGAAAACCAATATATCATCAACGTATCTTAGCCAGGTTACGGTGTTGAGAATGAGAGTTGTAAATTTCCTTATCTTTAGGTTTTCCATGAAGAGGCTGGCAAGCACAGCACTGAGCGAGCTGAACATTGCCATCCCAAAGCTCTGTTTGTAACAGTTGTCCTAGTACGTGAAGAACTTGAAATTAACACAAAGATCCACTTGACTGGTGAAATCTAGAAGAGGTAAAGGGATGTCGTGGTTTTCAGTGAACCTGTTGTCTCAGAATGTTTTATTGCAGCATCAGTAGGAACGTTGGTAAAAGAGGGCTGTGACATCGAAGGAAGCCATGCTTTTGATTTTAACATTCAGGTTGGAAATTCGGAAAGGTGACCTGAGTGTTTCAGGTGAGCTTGACTGATGGTGCCCAGAAGTGCTGAAAGTTATTTGGCAAGGTGGCCGGCTAGTGTGTGTGGTGCATTCCCTGTGCCCGAAGTGAGAGGACATAGCGGGATGCCAGGCTTATGTGTCTTAGGAAAGCCATACACGCGTGCTGGTTTCGGTTGATCTGGTAAAAGTTTAAGTAGTTTTTTGCCTTGTTCTGATTTTCGTAAGACGCTACGACGCTTTTGAAGAAAAGTCTGGGTCGGTATTTATTACCAAGGTTGATACCATTCTGTTTGACACTGCAACAATAGTACCTCCCTGGGCGGTTACTGTCTACGAACTTACCACAGGACGGTAGTACCTCCCAGGGTGGTTCCTCTCAACCAACCTACTACCCCAGGAAAGCAGTACCTCCATGGGTGGTTGCTGTCTACCAACCTACAACCACAGGACAGTAGTACCTCCTGGGTGGTTGCTGTCTACCAACTACAACCACAGGACAGTAGTACCTCCCTGGGTGGTTGCTGTCTACCAACCTACAACCACAGGACAGTAGTACCTCCCTGGGTGGTTGCTGTCTATCCCCTACTACGACAGGACAGAAGTACCTCTTTGGATGGTTGCTTTCTATCAACCTACTGGGACTGGACAGTAGTACCTCCGTGCGTGGGTGCTGTCTACCAAACCTTCTACCACAGGAGGGTTTAGTACCTCCCTGGGTGGTTGCTGTCTATCACCCTACTACTACAGGACAGTAGTACCTCCTGGGTGGGTTCTGTCTCCCAAAACCTACTACGACAGGACAGTAATACCTCCCTTTGTGGATGCTGTCTATCAACCTACTACGACAGAACAGTATTTACCTCCCTGGGTGGTTGCTGTCTAGCACCCTACTACGACAGTACAGTAGTACCTCCCTGGGGGGTTTTGCTGTCTAGCAACCTACTACGACAGGACAGTAATACCTCCCTTTGTGGATGCTGTCTACAACCTACTACGACGGGACAGTATACCTCCCTGGGTGGTTGCTGTCTACCAACCTACTACACAGGACAGTAGTACCTCCCTGGGTGGTTGCTGTCAAACCAACCACGCCCTGGGCCGAAACAATATACGGACAGTAAAAAAAAGGTCTCCATTAGCCTTTATGAGTTTTACCTTACGGGATACCCTAAGGAATACCCCTTCTCTGTTGAAACCTTACACTGCCTGTATTGTCGGGTGTATATGGTGTATATACAGTGTATATGCAGTGTACGGTGAATATACAGTGTTATGTGCAGTACGTGGTGTATATACAGTGTATATGCAGTATTGGTGTATATACAGTGTATGTTCAGTATGTGGAGAATATACATTTGTATGTGCAGTATTTTGGTGTATATACAGTGTATGTTCAGTATGTGGAGAATATACAGTTGTATGTGCAGAAATGTGGTGTATATACAGTGCATACACAGAATGTGGGCATATAGTGATGCGCAGTGTGTAGTGTATTTTCTGTGTATGCACAGTGTGTGGTGTATATTTTTGTGTATGCGCAAATTTTATGTACATTTATGTTATGTTTATTTTGTGATTTCGTTTGTAAGTATAGGGGTATGAAGAGAGTGGGGTTTTTCAGTGTACTTATAGTGTTTGTGAAGAGCTGCATATGTGTAGTGTATGTACGTACGGTACATGTACAGTGCCGGGTACAGTGCACGGGTACAGTGCACGAGTACAGTGTAAGGGCAAAATTGCATGGCACAGTATACGGGTAAAGGCACAGTTCCAGTGTACGGGTATAGTGCACAGGTACGTGTACGAGTACAGTGTATGGGTACAGTGTACTGGTAGAATTTACGGGAGAAGGAGAGAAGCAGTAGAGAAGGAAGAGAATCACAAGCAGAAGAAAAGGTGGAGAATGGGAAGCAGGGAGAGAAGAAGAGAATGTGAAGCAGGGAGAGAAGGAAGAGAATGGGAAGCAGGGAGAGAAGGAAGAGAATGTGAAGCAGGGAGAGAAGGAAAGTGAATGGGAAGCAGGGGGAGAAGGAAAGGGAAAGGGAACAGGGAGAGAAGGGGAAAAGAATGGGAAGCAGGGAGAGATGGAAGAGAATGGGGGAAACAGGGAGAGAAGGAAGAGAATGGGAAGCAGGGAGAGAAGGAAGAGAATGGGAAGCAGGAGAGAAGGAAAAAGGGGAAAAGGGAAAACAGGGAGAGAAGGAAGAGAATGGGAAGCAGGGAGAGAAGGAAAAAGAATGGGAAGCAGGGAGAGAAAGAAGAGAATGGGAAGCAGGGAGAAGAAGGAAGAGAATGTGAAAGCAGGGAGAGAAGGAAGTGAATGGAAAACAGGGAGAGAAGGAAAAAAATGGGAAGCAGGGAGAGAAGGAAGAGAATGTGAAGCAGGGAGAGAAGGAAGTGGAAAGGGAAGCAGGGGAGAGAAGGAAGAGAATGGGAAGCAGGGAGGGGAAGGAAGAGAATGGAAGCAGGGAGAGAAGAAGAGGGAAAGGGAAGCAGGGAGAGAAGGAAGAGAATGGGAAGCAGGGAGAGAAGGAAGAGAATGGGAAGCAGGGAGAGAAGGAAGAGAATGGGAAGCAGGGAGAGAAGGAAGAGAATGGGAAGCAGGGAGAGAAGGAAGAGAATGGGAAGCAGGAGAGAAGGAAGAGATGGGAAGCAGGGAGGGGAAAGAAGAGAAAGGGAAGCAGGGAGAGAAGGAAGAGAATGGGAAGCAGGGAGAGAAGGAAGAGAAGGGGGAAACAGGGAGAGAAGGAAGGAATGGGAAGCAGGGAGAGAAGGAAGAGAATGGGGAAACAGGGAGAGAAGGAAGAGAAAGGGAAGCAGGGAGAGAAGGAAGAGAATGGGAAGCAGGGAAAAGAAGGTGGAGAATGGGAAGCAGGGAGAGAAGGAAGAGAATGGGAAGCAGGGAGAGAAGGTGGAGAATGGGAAGCAGGGAGAGAAGGTGGAGAATGGGAAGCAGGGAGAAAAGGAAGAGAATGGGAAGCAGAGAGAGAACGAAGAGAATGGGAAGCAGGGAGAGAAGGAAGAGAATGGGAAGCAGGGAGAGAAGGAAGGAAAGAATGGGGAGCAGAGAGGGGAAGGAAGAGAATGGAAGCCGGGGAGAAGGAAGAGAATGGGAAGCAGGGGGGAGAAGAAGAGAATGGAAGCAGGGAGAGAAGGGGAGAATGGAAGCAGGGAGAGAAGGAAGAGAATGGGAACGGGGGAAGGTGGAGAATGGAAGCAGGGGGAGAAGGGGGAGAATGGAAGCAGGGAGAGAAGGTGGGGGAATGGGAAGCAGGAAGAGAAGGGAAAAGAAATGGGAAGCAGGGAGAGAAGGGGGAGAATGGGAAGCATGGAGAGAAGGAAGAAATGGGAAGCAGGAGAGAAGGAAGGGGAATGGGAAGAGGGAAGAGAAGGAAGAGAATGGGCAGCAGGGAGAGAAGGGGAAAAGAATGGGAAGCAGGGAGAGAAGGAGAGAATGGGAAGCAGGGAGAGAAGGAAGAGAATGGGAAACAGGAGAGAAGGAAGAGAATGGGAAACAAAGGAGAGAAGGTGGAAATGGGAAGCAGGGAGAGAAGGAAGAGAATGGGAAGCAGGAGAGAAGGAAGGGGAAGGGGAAACAAGGAGAGAAGGAAGAGAATGGAAGCAGGGAGAGAGGAGAAGAAATGGGAAGCAAGGAGAGAAGGAAAAGAATGGGAAGCAAGGGGGAGAAGGAAGAGAATGGGAAGCAAGGGAGGGAAAGGGAAAAGAATGGGAAGCAGGGAGAGAAGGAAGAGAATGGAAGCAAGGAGAGAAGTGGAGAATGGGAAGCAGGGAGAGAAGGGGAGAATGGGAAGCGGAGAGAAGGAAGAGAATGGGAAGCAGGGAGAGAAGGTGGAGAATGGGGAAGCAGGGAGAGAAGGAAGAGAATGGGAAGCAGGGAGAGAAGGTGGAGAATAGGAAGCAGGGAGAGAAGGAAGAGAATGGGAAGCAAGGAGAGAAGAAGAGAATGGAAGCAGGAGAGAAGGAAGAGAATGGGAAGCGGGAGAGAAAGGAGAGAATGGGAAGCAAGGAGAGAAGGGAAAAGAATGTGAAGCAAGGGAGAGAAGGAAGAGAATGGGAAGCAGGGGGAGAAGGAAGAGAATGGGAAGCAAGGAGAGAAGGAAAAGAATGGAAGCAAAGGGGGAAGGAAGAGAATGGGAAGCAAGGAGAGAAGGAAGAGAATGTGAAGCAGGGAAAGAAGGAAGAGAATGGAAAACAAGGAGAAAGGAAGAGAATGAGAAGCAGGGAGAGAAAGGAAGAGAATGGGAAGCAGGGAGAGAAGGAAGAGAATGGAAAACAGGAGAAGGGGAGAATGGGAAGCAGGGAGAGAAGGAAGAGAATGGGAGCAGGGAGAGAAGGAAGAGAATGGGAAGCAAGGAGAGAAGGAAGAGAATGGGGGAAACAGGAGAGAAGGAAGAGAATGGGAAGCAAGGGAGAGAAGGAAGAGAATGGGAAGCAGGGGGAGAAGGAAGAGAATGGGAAGCAAGGAGAGAAGGAAGAGAATGGGAAGCAGGGAAGAAGGGAAAAGAGAATGGGAAGCAAGGAGAGAAGGAAAAAGAATGGGAAGCAGGGAGAGAAGGAAGAATGGGAAGCAGGGAGAGAAGGAAGAGAATGGGAAACAGGGAGAGAAGGAAGAGAATGGAAGCAGGGAGAGAAGGTGGAGAATGGGAAGCAGGGGGAGAAGGAAGAGAATGGGAAGCAGGGAGAGAAGGAAGAGAATGGGAAGCAGGGAGAGAAGGAAGGAATGGGAAGCAGGGAGAGAAGGGGAGAATGGGAAGCAGGGAGAGAAGAAGAAGAGGGAAGGGAAGCAGGGAGAGAAGGAAGAGAATGGGAAGCAAGGAGAGAAGGAAGAGAATGGGAAGCAGGGAGAGAAGGAAGAGAATGGGAAGCAGGGAGAGAAGGAAGAGAATGGGAAGCAGGGAGAGAAGGAAGAGAAAGGGAAGCAAGGAGAGAAGGTGGAGAATGGGAAGCAGGGAGAGAAGGAAGAGAAAGGGAGCAGGGAGAGAAGGGAGAGAATGGGAAGCAGGGAGAGAAGGAAGAGAATGGGAAGCGGGAGAGAAGGTGGAGAATGGGAAGCAGGAGAGAAGGAAGAGAATGGGAAGCAGGGAGAGAAGGTGGAGAATAGGGAGCAGGGAGAGAAGGAAGAGAATGTGGGAAACAGGGAGAGAAGGAAGAGAATGGGAAGCAGGGAGAGAAGGAAGAGAATGGGAAGCAGGGAGAGAATTTGGAGAATGGGAAGCGGGAGAGAAGGAAGAGAATGGGAAGCAAGGAGAGACGGAAGAGAATGGGGAAACAAGGAGAGAAGGAAGAGAATGGGAAGCAGGGGGAGAAGGGAAGAGAATGGGGAAACAAGGGAGAGAAGGAAGAGAATGGGGAAGCAGGGGGAGAGGAAGAGAATGAGAAGCAAGGAGAGAAGGAAGAGAATGGGAAGCAGGGGAGAAGGAAGAGAATGGGAAGCAAAGGAGAGAAGGAAGAGAATGTGAAGCAGGAGAGAAGGAAGAGAATGGGAGAAGGAGAGAAGGAAGAGAAGAGAAGCAGGGAGAGAAGGAAGAGAATGGGAAGCAGGGAGAGAAAGGAAGAGAATGGGAAGCAGGGAGAGAAGGAAGAGAATGGGAAGCAGGAGAGAAGGAAGAGAATGGGAAGCAGGGAGAGAAGGTGGAGAATGGGAAGCAGGGAGAGAAGGGAAAAGAATGGGGGGGCAGGGAGAGAAGGGAGAATAGGAAGCAGGGAGAGAAGGGAAAAGAATGGGAAGCAAGGAGAGAAGGAAGAGAATGGGAAGCAAGGAGAGAAGGAAGAGAATGGTAAGCAGGGGGAGAAGGAAGAGAAGGGAAGCAAGGAAAGGAAGAGAAGGAAGCAGAGAGGGAAAGGGAAAAGAATGGGAAGCAGGGAAGAAGGAAAGGGGAATGGGAAAGCAGGGAAAAGGGAAAGGGGAGAATGGGAAGCAGGGAGAGAAGGAAGAGAATGGGAAGCAAGGAGAGAAGGTAGAGAATGGGAAGCAAGGGGAGAAGGAAGAGAATGGAAGCAGGGAGAGAAGGGAAAAGAATGGGAAGCAAGGAGGAAGGAAGAGAATGGGAAGCAGGGAGAGAAGGAAGAGAATGGGAAGCAAGGAGAGAAGGAAGAGAATGGGAAGCAGGGAGAGAAGGAGAGAATGGGAAGCAAGGAGAGAAGGAAGAGAATGGGAAGCAGGGAAAAGGAAGAGAATGGAAGCAAGGAGAAGAGAGAATGAGAAGCAGGAAGAGAAGTGGAGAAAGGGAAGCAGGGGAGAAAGGAAGAGAATGGTAGGCAGGGGGAGAAGGGGAGAATAGGAAGCAGGGAGAGAAGGAAGAGAATGGGAAGCAAGGAGAGAAGGAAGAGAATGGGAAGCAAGGAGAGAAGGAAGAGAATGGTAAGCAGGGAGAGAAGGAAGAGAATGGGAAGCAAGGAGAGAAGGGAAAAGGAAGTGAAGCAGGGAGAGAAGGGAAAAGAAGGAAACAGGGAGAGAAGGAAGAGAATGGGAAGCAGGGAGGGAAGGTGGAGAATGGAAGCAGGGAGAGAAGGAAGAGAATGGGGAAGCAAGGAGAGAAGGTAGAGAATGGGAAGCAAGGAGAGAAGGAAGAGAATGGGAAGCAGGGAGAGAAGGAAGAGAATGGGAAGCAAGGAGAGAAGGAAGAGAATGGGAAGCAGGGAGAGAAGGAAGAGAATGGGAAGCAAGGAGAGAAGGAAAAAGAATGGGAAGCAGGAGAGAAGGAAGAGAATGGGAAGCAAGGAAGAAGGAAGAGAATGTGAAGCAAGGGAGAGAAGGAAGAGAATGGGAAGCAAGGAGAGAAGGAAGAGAATGAGAAGCAGGGGGAGAAGGAAGAGAATGGGAAGCAGGAGAGAAGGAAGAGAATGGGAAGCAGGGAGAGAAGTGGAGAATGGGAAGCAGGAGAGAAGGAAGAGAATGGGAAGCAAGGAGAGAAGGAAGAGAATGGGAAGCAAGGAGAGAAGGAAAGAATGGGAAGCAGGGAGAGAATGAAGAGAATGGGAAGCAAGGAGAGAAGGAAGAGAAGGAAGCAGGGAGAGAAGGAAGAGAATGGGAAGCAAGGAGAGAAGGAAGAGAATGGGAAGCAGGGAGAGAAGGAAGAGAATGGGAAGCAAGGGAGAGAGGAAGAGAATGGGAAGCAAGGAGAGAAGGAAGAGAAAAGGAAGCAGGGGAGAAGGAAGAGAATGGGAACAGGGAGAGAAGGAAGAGAATGGGAAACAGGAGAGAAGGTGGAGAATGGAAGCAGGGGGAGAAAGGAAAGAATGGGGAAACAGGGAGAGAAGGAAGAGAATGGGAAGCAGGGAAGAAGTGGAGAATGGGAAGCAGGGAGAGAAGGGAAAAGAATGGGAAGCAAGGAGAGAAGGAAGAGAATGGGAAAAAAGGAGAGAAAAGGGGAGAATGGGAAGCAGGGAGAAGAAGGGAAAAGAATGGGAAGCAAGGAGAGAAGGAAGAGAATGGGAAGCAGGGAGAGAAGGAAGAGAATGGGAAGCAAGGAGAAAGGAAGAGAATGGGGAAACAGGGAGAGAAGGAAGAGAATGGGAAGCAAGGAGAGAAGGAAGAGAATGGGAAGCAGGGAGAGAAGGAAGAGAATGGGAAGCAAGGAGAGAAGGTGGAGAATGGGAAGCAGGGAGAGAAGGGGGAGAAATGGGAAGCAGGGGGAGAAGGAAGAGAAAAGGGAAGCAGGGAGAGAAGGTGGAGAATGGGAAGCAGGGAGAGAAGGAAGAGAAGGGAAGCGGAAAAAAGGGGGAGAAGGAAGGAGAGAAGAAGAGGAATGGGAAGCAAGGAGAGAAAGGAAGAAATGGGAAGCAAGGAGAGAAGGAAAAAAATGGGAAGCAGGGAGAGAAGGAAGAGAATGGGAAGCAAGGAGAGAAGGAAGAGAAAAGTGAAGTAGGGAGAGAAGGAAGAGAATGGGAAGCAGGGAGAGAAGGAAGAGAATGGGAAGCAGGAGAGAAGGAAGAGAATGGGAAGCAGGGAGAGAAGGAAGAGAATGGGAAAGCAAGGAGAGAAGGAAGAGAAGGAAGCAGGGAGAGAAGGAAGAGAATGGGAAGCAAGGAGAGAAGGGAAAAGAATGAGAAGCAGCAGAGAAGGAAGAGAATGGGAAGCAGGGAGAGAAGGAAGAGAATGGGGAAACAGGGAGAGAAGGTGGAGAATGGGAAGCAGGGGAGAAGGGAAGAGAATGGGAAGCCAAAGGGGAGAAGGGAAAAGAATGGGAAGCAAGAGAGAAGGAAGAGAATGGGAAGCAGGGAGAGAAGGAAGAGAATGGGAAGCAAGGAAGAAGGAAGAGAATGGGGAAGCAGGGAGAGAAGGAAGATTGTGGGAAGCAAGGAGAGAAAAGGGAAAGGAATGGGAAGCAGGGAGAGAAAAGGGAAGAGAATGGGAAGCAAGGAGAGAAGGAAGAGAAAAGGGAAGCAGGGGGGAGAAGGAAGAAATGGGAAGCAGGGAGAGAAGGAAGAGAATTGGGAAGCAGGGAGAGAAGGTGGAGAATGGGAAGGAGGGAGAAAGGAAGAGAATGGGAAGCAGGGGAGAGAAGGAAGAGAATGGGAAGCAGGGAGAGAAGGAAGAGAAAAGGGAAGCAGGGAGAGAAGGTGGAAATGGGAAGCAGGGAGAGAAGGAAGAGAAGGGAAGCAGGGAGAGAAGGTGGAGAAAAAGGAAGCAAAGGGAGAGAAGGAAGAGAATGGGAAGCAAGGAGAGAAGGAAGAGAATGGGAACAAGGAGAGAAAGAAGAGAATGGGAAGCAGGGAGAGAAGGGAGAGAATGGGAAGGCAAGGAGAGAAGGAAGAGAATGTGAAGCAGGGGAGAGAAGGAAGAGAATGGGAAGCAGGGGGAGAAGGAAGAGAATGGGAAGCAGGGAGAAGGTGGAGAATGGGAAGCAGGGAGAGAAGGAAGAATGGGAAGCAAGGAGTAGAAGGAAGAGAATGGGAAGCAGGAGAAAGGGAAAAGAAAGGGAAGCAGGGAGAGAAGGAAGAGGGAAACAAGGAGGAAGGAAAAGGAAAGGGAAACATGGAGAGAAGGAAGAGAATGGGAAGCAAGGAGAGAAGGGAAAAGGGAAAGGAACAGTAGAGAAGGAAGAAATGGAAACAAGGAAGAAGGAAAAGAAGGAAGCAGGGGGGAAAAAGGAAAGAATGGGAAGAAGGAGAGAAGGAAGAGAATGAGAACAGGGAAGGGGAAGGGAAAAGAATGGGGGAAACAGGAGAGAAGGAAAGAATGGGGAAGAGGGAGAGAAGGAAAAATTGGGGAAAGGGGAAGAAGGGAAAAAAGGGGAGGGAGAGAAGGGGAGAAGAAGAAAAGGGGGGAAGAAAGGGAAGGGGAGAAATGGGAAAGAAGGGGAGAGAAGGAAGAGAAGGGGCGGGGGGAAAGGGGGGTGGGAAAACAAGGGGGAGAAGGAAAGAGAAAGGGGAAACAAGGAGAGAAGGAAGAGAATGGGAAACAAGGAGAAGGAAGAGAATGGAAGCAGGGAGAGAAGGGGGAGAAGGGAACAGGGGGAAAAAGGAAGGAAAGTGAACAGGGGGGGAAGGGGAGAATGGGAAGCAGGGAGAAAGGGAGAATGGGAAAAGAAAAAGGGAAAAAGGGAAAAGGGAAAAAGGGGAAAAAATGGGAAACAGGGGAGAAAGGGAAAAAGGGAAAGAAGGGAGAAGGAAGAAATGGGGAACAAAAAAGAAGGAAAAGAATTTTAACAAGGGGGGAAGGAAGAAATGGGAAGGGGAGAAGGAAAGAAAATGGAAGCGGGGGAGAAGGGAAAAGAATGGGAAGCAGGAGAGAAGGAAAGAATGGGAAGCAGGAGAGAAGGGGAGAATGGGAAACAGGGAGAGAAGGAAAAAGAATGGGACGGGGGGAAAAAGGGGAAAAAAAGGAAGGGGGAATGGGAACAGGGAGAGAAGGGAGAATGGAACAAAGGGGAAAGGAAAGAGAAGGGAAGCGGGAGAGAAGGAAGGAATGGGAAGCAAGGAGAGAAGGAAGGAAAAGGGAACAGGGAGA
>NC_069415.1:61418590-61447039 GCF_026875155.1 Cherax quadricarinatus | reverse complement strand
GAACCTGACTGTTCATCGGGGCCCTGACTGTTCACTTCTGGCCGACTGCTCACAGTGCTTCACTCGGGCCCGACTTTTTCATCTGACCTGACTTTTCACTGGGGCCCTGACTGTTCTTTTCTGGACCTGACGCTCACACCCCTTTCACGCTGGACCTGATGCTCCTTTTGGGACCTGATTCTCACAGCTGCTTCACTGCAGACCTGACTGCTCACTGCTGGACCTGACTGTCTCACAGCTGCTTCACTGCTGGACCTGACTGCTCACTGTTGGACCTGACTGTCTCACTGCTGCTTCATGAACTTTGGTAAACAAAAATGTCGTTCATTATGCCTATTGTTGTCCGTGGAGTGAACGTCTCCGGTATTGCTGTCATTCCTTCCCCGAGCAACTTCGCTTTCTTCATGGCTTGCCGAGTGGCTTTCAACTCATGTGACACTCTGCCTCTGGGTATAATAGACGAGTTGAAAGGCCGTGTGCTGTTCCTCCACTGATTTCAACTTTTTGTTCCTGCTCATTTCCATCGCTCAGGTATAAATATAAGCGCTGCAGACTGAAGGAAATATTCAGCTCCAAGGTGAGGGAAATTTTGCGAATGAGATTCACCGGAAAACAAAATATCTTCAATCTGTATTATTTTTGAGTTGTACTTGAGAATCCCATATTACTTTATCTTTCTGGAAGATGCTGATCGTGGATCTCTTTACAGTTATTTTGGTTTTATTTATGCTAAGTCTGTCTTCTGTATTGGAGTGTAAATACGAGGATGTGTGTGGAATGTTAAATCTTTCTCCGCCTCTGTTTACAGAATTATTTTCTTCTTCTCTCTCATCTTGTGTGGCTTGTGTTCCTAATATGAGACTCTCGCTTCTTCCCATTCTCTTCCTTCTCTCCCTGCTTCCCATTCTCTTCCTTCTCTCCCTGCTTCCCATTCTCTTCCTTCTCTCCCTGCTTCCCATTCCTTCCTTCTCTCCTTGCTTCCCATTCTCTTCCTTCTCTCCCTGCTTCCCATTCTCTTCCTTCTCTCCCTGCTTCCCATTCTCTTCCTTCTCTCCCTGCTTCCCATTCTCTTTTCCCTTTTCTCCTTGCTTCCCATTCCTTCCTTCTCTCCTTGCTTCCCCTCTCTTCCTTCCTCTCTCCCTGCTTCCCATTCTCCACCTTCTCTCCCTGCTTCCCATTCTCTTCCTTCTCTCCCTGCTTCCCATTCTCTTCCCTTCTTTTCCCTGCTTTTCATTCTCTTCCTTCTCTCCTTGCTTCCCCATTCTCTTCCTTCTCTCCCTGCTTCACATTCTCTTCCTTCTCTCCTTGCTTCCCATTCTCTTCCTTTCTCTCCCTGCTTCACATTCTCTTCCTTCTCTCCTTGCTTTCCCCCTTCCTTCCTTCTCTCCCTGCTTCCCATTCCTCTTACTTCTCTCCTTTCTTCCCATTCTCTTTCCTTCTCTCCCTGCTTCCCATTCTCTTCCTTCTCTCCCTGCTTCACATTCTCTTTCTTCCTTCTCCTCCTTCTTCCCTTCTCTTCCTTCTCTCCCGCTTCCCATTCCTTCCTTCCTCCTTGCTTCCCATTCTCTTCCTTCTCTCCTTGCTTTCCCATTCTTCTTCCTTCTCTCCCTGCTTCCTATTCCCCCACCTTCCTCTCCCTGCTTCCCATTCTCTTTTCCTTCTCTCCCTGCTTCCCCTTTTCCACCTTCTCTCCCTGCTTCCCATTCTCTTCCTTCTCTCCCTGCTTCCCATTCTCCCACCTTCTCTCCCTGCTTCCCATTTCTCCCACCTTCTCTCCCTGCTTCCCATTCTCTTCCTTCTCTCCCTGCTTCCCATTCTCTTCCTTCTCTCCCTGCTTCCCATTCCTTCCTTCTCTCCCTGCTTCCCATTCCCACCTTCTCTCCCCTGCTTCCCATTCTCTTCCTTCTCTACCTGCTCCCATTCTCTTCCTTCTCTCCCTGCTTCCCATTTCTTTCCTTCTCTCCTCTTTTCCCCTTCCTCCCTTTTCTCCCTGCTTCCCCCTTCTCTTCCCCCCTCCTGATTCCCCCCTTCTTTTCCTTTTTCCATCTTCCCATTCCCACCTTCTTCCCTGCTTCCCATTCCTTCCCTTCTTCCCTGCTTCCCCCTTTCCCCCCCCTTCTCTCCCTGCTTTTCCCTTCCCACCTTTTCCCCTGCTTCCCATTCTCCACCTTCTCTCCCTGCTTCCCATTTTCTTCCTTCTCTCCCTGCTTCCCATTCTCCACCTTCTCTCCCTGCTTCCCATTCTCTTCCTTCTCTCCCTGCTTCCCATTCTCTTCCTTCTCCCCCTTGCTCCCATTCTCTTCCTTCTCCCCCCTGCTTCCCATTCTCTTCCTTCTCTCCTTGTTTCCCCATTCTCTCCCTTTTCTCTCCTTGCTTCCCATTCTCTTCCTTCTCTCCCGCTTCCCATTCTCCACCTTCTCTCCCTCTTCCCATTCTCTTCCTTCTCTCCCTGCTTCCCATTCTCTTCCTTCTTTTCCCTGCTTCACATTCTCTTCCTTCTCTCCTTGCTTCCCATTCTCTTCCTTCTCTCCCTGCTTACCATTCTCTTCCTTCTCTCCTTGCTTCCCATTCTCTTCCTTCTCTCCTTGCTTCCCTTTCCCTCTTCCTTCTCTCCCCTGCTTCCTATTCTCCACCTTCTCTCCCTGCCTACCATTCTCTTCCTTCTCTCCCTGCTTCCCCATTCTCCACCTTCTCTCCCTGTTTCCCAAATTCTCTTCCTTCTCTCCTTGCTTCCCATTCTCTTCCTTCTCTCCCTGCTTCACATTCTCTTCCTTCTCTCCTTGCTTCCCATTCTCTTCCTTCTCTCCCTGCTTCCCTTCTCTTCCTTCTCTCCCTTGCTTCCCATTCTCTCCCTTCTCCCCGCTTCCCATTCTTTTTCCTTCTCTCCTTGCTTCCCATTCTCTTCCTTCTCTCCCTGCTTCCCATTCTCTTTTCCTTCTCTCCTTGCTTCCCATTCTCTACCTTCTCTCCTTGCTTTCCCATTCCCCCTTTCCCTTTCTCTCCCTTGTTTCCCCATTCCCCACCTTCTCTCCTGCTTCCCATTCTCTTCCTTCTTTTCCCTGCTTCCATTCTCTTCCTTCTCTCCCTGCTTCACATTCTCTTCCTTCTCTCCTTGCTTCCCATTCTCTTCCTTCTCTCCCTGCTTACCATTCTCTTCCTTCTCTCCTTGCTTCCCATTCTCTCCTTCTCTCCTTGCTTCCCATTCTCTTCCTTCTCTCCCCTGCTCCTATTCCCCACCTTCTCTCCCTGCCTACCATTCTCTTCCTTCTCTCCCTGCTTCCCATTCTCCACCTTCCTCTCCCTGCTTCCCATTCTCTTCCTTCTCTCCCTGTTTCCCCATTCTCTTCCTTCTCCCCCGCTTCCCATTCTCTTCCTTCTCTCCCTGCTTCCCTTTCCCTTTTCCCTTCTCTCCCTGCTTCTCATTCTTTTCCCTTCTCTCCTTGCTTCCCATTCTCTTCCTTCTCTCCCTGCTCACATTCTCTTCCTTCTCTCCTTGCTTCCCATTCTCTTCCTTCTCTCCCTGCTTCCCAATTCTTCCTTTTCCCTCCTTGCTTCTCATTCTCTTCCTTCTCTCCCCCCCCCATTTCTCTTCCTTCTCTCCTTGCTTCCCATTCTCTTCCTTCTCTCCCTGCTTCCCATTCTCTTCCTTCCCCTCCTTGCTTCCCATTCTCTTCCGTCTCTCCTTGTTTCCCATTCTCTTCCTTCTCTCCCTGCTTCCCATTCTCCAAATTCTCTCCCTGCTTCCCATTCTCTTCCTTCTCTCCCTGCTTCCCATTCTTCTTCCTTCTTCTCCCTGCTTCACATTCTCTTCCTTCTCTCCCTGCTCCTTTCTCCACCTTCTCTCCTGCTTCCATTCTCTCCTTCTCTCCCTGCTTCCCTTTCTCCACCTTCTCTCCCTGCTTCCCATTCTCTTCCTTCTCTCCCTGCTCCCATTCTCTCCCTTCTCTCCCTGCTTCCCATTCTCTTCCTTCTCTCCCTGTTTTCCCATTCTCCACCTTCTCTCCCTGCTTCCATTCTTTTCTTCTCTCCCTGCTTCCCATTCTCTTCCTTCTCTCCTGCTTCCCATTCTCTTCCTTCTCCCCTGCTTCCCATTCTCTTCCTTCTCCCCCTGCTTCCCATTCTCTTCCTTCTCTCTCCTGCTTCCCATTCTCTTCCTTCTCTCCCTGCTTCCCATTCTCCCACCTTCTCTCCCTGCTTCCCATTCTCTTCCTTCTCTCCCTGCTTCCCATTCTCTTCCTTCTCTCCCTGCTTCCCATTCTCTTCCTTCTCTCCCTGCTTCCCATTCTCCACCTTCTCTCCCTGCTTCCCATTCTCTTCCTTCTCTCCCTGCTTCCCATTCTCTTCCTTCTCTCCCTGCTTCCCATTCTCTTCCTCTCTCCCTGCTTCCCATTCTCTTCCTTCTCTCCTTGCTTCCCATTCTCTTCCTTCTCTCCCTGCTTCCCATTCTCTTCCTTCTCTCCTTGCTTCCATTCTCTTCCTTCTCTCCTGCTTCCCATTCTCTTCCTTCTCTCCTTGCTTCCCATTCTCTTCCTTCTCTCCCTGCTTCCCATTCTCTTCCTTCTCTCCTTGCTTCCATTCTCTTCCTTCTCTCCTTGCTTCCCATTCTCTTCCTTCTCTCCCTGCTTCCCATTCTCCACCTTCTCTCCCTGCTTCCCATTCTCTTCCTTCTCTCCCTGCTTCCCATTCTCTTCCTTCTCTCCCTGCTTCTCATTCTTCCTTCTCTCCTTGCTTCCCATTCTCTTCCTTCTTTCCCTGCTTCACATTCTCTTCCTTCTCTCCTTGCTTCCCATTCTCTTCCTTCTCTCCCTGCTTCCCATTCTCTTCCTTCTCTCCTGCTTCCCATTCTCTTCCTTCTCTCCTGCTTCCCATTCTCTTCCTTCTCTCCCTGCTTCACATTCTCTTCCTTCTCTCCTTGCTTCCCATTCTCTTCCTTCTCTCCCTGCTTCCCATTCTCTTCCTTCTCTCCTTGCTTCCCATTCTCTTCCTTCTCTCCTTGCTTCCCATTCTCTTCCTTCTCTCCCTGCTTCCTATTCTCCACCTTCTCTCCCTGCTTCCCATTCTCTTCCTTCTCTCCCTGCTTCCCATTCTCCACCTTCTCTCCCTGCTTCCCATTCTCTTCCTTCTCTCCCTGCTTCCCATTCTCCACCTTCTCTCCCTGCTTCCCATTCCTCCACCTTCTCTCCTTGCTTCCCATTTCTTCTCTTCTCTCCCTGCTTCCCATTCTCTTCCTTCTCTCTCTTGCTTCCCATTCTCTTCCTTCTCTCCCTGCTTCCCATTCTCTTCTTCTCTCCTTGCTTCCCATTCTCTTCCTTCTCTCCCTGCTTCCCATTCTCTTCCTTCTCTCCTTGCTTCCCATTCTCTTCCTTCTCTCCTTGCTTCCCATTCTCTTCCTTCTCTCCCTGCTTCCCATTCTCCACCTTCTCTTCCTGCTTCCCATTCTCTTCCTTCTCTCCCTGCTTCCCATTCTCTTCCTTCTCTCCCTGCTTCCCATTCTCTTCCTTCTCTCCCTGCTTCCCATTCTCTTCCTTCTCTCCCTGCTGCCCATTCTCTTCCTTCTCTCCCTGCTTCCCATTCTCTTCTCTTCTCTCCATGCTTCCCATTCTCTTCCTTCTCTCCATGCTTCCCATTCTCCACCTTCTCTCCCTGCTTCCCATTCTCTTCCTTCTCTTCTGCTTCCCATTCTCCACCTTCTCTCCCTGCTTCCCATTCTCCACCTTCTCTCCCTGCTTCCCATTCTCCACCTTCTCTCCCTGCTTCCCATTCTCTTCCTTCTCTCCCTGCTTCCCATTCTCCACCTTCTCTCCCTGCTTCCCATTCTCTTTCTTCTCTCCCTGCTTCCCATTCTCTTCCTTCTCTCCCGGCTTCCCATTCTCTTCCTTCTCTCTCTGCTTCCCATTCTCTTCCTTCTCTCCCTGCTTCCCATTCTCTTCCTTCTCTCCCTGCTTCCCATTCTCTTCGTTCTCTCTCTGCTTCCCATTCTCTTCCTTTTCTCCCTGCTTCCCATTCTCCACCTTCTCTCCCTGCTTCCCATTCTCCACCTTCTCTCCCTGCTTCCCATTCTCTTCCTTCTCTCCCTGCTTCCCATTCTCCACCTTCTCTCCCTGCTTCCCATTCTCTTCCTTCTCTCCCTGCTTCCCATTCTCTTCCTTCTCTCCCTGCTTCCCATTCTCTTCCTTCTCTCCCTGCTTCCCATTCTCTTCCTTCTCTCCCCTGCTTCCCCTTCTCTTCCTTCTTCTCCCTGCTTCCCATTCTCTTCCTTCTCTCCCTGCTTCCCATCTCTTCTTTCTCTCCCTGCTTCCCATTCTCTTCCTTCTCTCTCCTGCTTCCCATTCTCTTCTTCTCTCCCTGCTTCCCATTCTCTTCCTTCTCTCCCTGCTTCCCATTCTCTTCCTTCTCTCCTGCTTCCCATTCTCTTCCTTCCTCCCTGCTTCCCATTCTCTCCTTCTCTCCCTGCTTCCCATTCTCTTCCTTCTCTCCCTGCTTCCCATTCTCTTCCTTCTCTCCCTGCTTCCCATTCTCTTCCTTCTCTCCCTGCTTCCCATCCACTTCCTTCTCTCCCTGCTTCACATTCTCTTCCTTCTCTCCCTGCTTCCCATTTTCTTCCTTCTCTCCCTGCTTCCCATTCACTTCCTTCTCTCCCTGCTTCACATTCTCTTCCTTCTCTCCCTGCTTCCCATTCTCTTCTTTCTCTCCCTGCTTCCCATTCTCTTCCTTCTCTCCTGCTTCCCATTCTCTTCCTTCTCTCCCTGCTTCCCATTCTCTTCCTTCTCTCCCTGCTTCCCATTCTCTTCTTCTCTCCCTGCTTCCCATTCTCTTCCTCTCTCCCTGCTTCCCATCTCTTCCATCTCTCCCTGCTTCCCATTCTCTTCCTTCTCTCCCTGCTTCCCATTCTCTTCCTTCTCTCCCTGCTTCCCATTCACTTCCTTCTCTCCCTGCTTCACATTCTCTCCTTCTCTCCCTGCTTCCCATTCTCTTCCTTCTCTCCCTGCTTCACATTCTCTTCCTTCTCTCCCTGCTTCCCATTCTCCACCTTTTCTTCTGCTTGTGATTTCTCTTCCTTCTCTACTGCTTCTCTCCTTCTCCCGTAAATTCTACCAGTACACTGTACCCATACACTGTACTCGTACACTGTACCTGTGCACTATACCCGTACACTGGAACTGTGCACTTTACCCGTATACTGTGCCCATGCAATGTGCCCTTACACTGTACTCGTGCACTGTACCCGTGCACTGTACCCGGCACTGTACATGTACCGTACGTACATACACTACACATATGCAGCTCTTCACAAACACTATAAGTACACTGAATACACACTCTCTTCATACACTATACTTACATCGAAATCACAAAATATACATAACATAAATGTACATAACTTTGCGCATACACAAAAATATACACCACACACTGTGCATACACAGTATATACACTACACACTGCGCATGCACTATATGCACCACATTCTGTGTATGCACTGTATATACACCACATACTGCACATACACTGTATATTCTCCACATACTGAACATACACTGTATATACACCACATACTGCACATACACTGTATATTCTCCACATACTGAACATACACTGTATATACACCACATACTGCATATACACTGTATATACACCACGTACTGCACATACACTGTATATTCACCGTACACTGCATATACACTGTATATACACCATATACACAGACAATACAGGCAGTGTAAGGTTTCAACAGAGAAGGGATATTCCTTAGGGTATCCCGTAAGGTATACTCATAATGGCTAATGGAGACCTTTTTTTACTGTCCGTATATTGTTTCGGCCCAGGTCGTGGGTTGGTAGACAGCAACCACCCAGGGAGGTACTACTGTCCTGTCGTAGTAGGTTGGTAGACAGCAACCACCCAGGGAGGTACTACTGTCCTGTCGTAGTAGGTTGATAGACAGCATCCACAAAGGGAGGTATTACTGTCCTGTCGTAGTAGGTTGCTAGACAGCAACCACCCAGGGAGGTACTACTGTACTGTCGTAGTAGGGTGCTAGACAGCAACCACCCAGGGAGGTACTACTGTTCTGTCGTAGTAGGTTGATAGACAGCATCCACAAAGGGAGGTATTACTGTCCTGTCGTAGTAGGTTGGTAGACAGAACCCACCCAGGGAGGTACTACTGTCCTGTAGTAGTAGGGTGATAGACAGCAACCACCCAGGGAGGTACTACCGTCCTGTGGTAGAAGGTTGGTAGACAGCACCCACGCACGGAGGTACTACTGTCCAGTCCTAGTAGGTTGATAGAAAGCAACCATCCAAAGAGGTACTTCTGTCCTGTCGTAGTAGGGTGATAGACAGCAACCACCCAGGGAGGTACTACTGTCCTGTGGTTGTAGGTTGGTAGACAGCAACCACCCAGGGAGGTACTACTGTCCTGTGGTTGTAGGTTGGTAGACAGCAACCACCCAGGGAGGTACTACTGTCCTGTGGTTGTAGGTTGGTAGACAGCAACCACCCATGGAGGTACTGCTTTCCTGGGGTAGTAGGTTGGTTGAGAGGAACCACCCTGGGAGGTACTACCGTCCTGTGGTAAGCTCGTAGACAGTAACCGCCCAGGGAGGTACTATTGTTGCAGTGTCAAACAGAATGGTATCAACCTTGGTAATAAATACCGACCCAGACTTTTCTTCAAAAGCGTCGTAGCGTCTTACGAAAATCAGAACAAGGCAAAAAACTACTTAAACTTTTACCAGATCAACCGAAACCAGCACGCGTGTATGGCTTTCCTAAGACACATAAGACTGGCATCCCGCTATGTCCTCTAACTTCGGGCATAGGGAATGCACCACACACACTAGCCGGCCACCTTGCCAAATAACTTTCAGCACTTCTGGGCACCATCAGTCAAGCCCACCTGAAACACTCAGGTCACCTTTCTCGAATTTCCAACCTGAATGTTAAAATCAAAAGCATGGCTTCCTTCGATGTCACAGCCCTCTTTACCAACGTTCCTACTGATGCTGCAATAAACATTCTGAGACACAGGTTCACTGAAAACCACGACATCCCTTTACCTCTTCTAGATTTCACCAGTCAAGTGGATCTTTGTGTTAATTTCAAGTTCTTCACGTACTAGGACAACTGTTACAAACAGAGCTTTGGGATGGCAATGTTCAGCTCGCTCAGTGCTGTGCTTGCCAGCCTCTTCATGGAAAACCTCAAGATAAGGAAATTTACCACACTCATTCTCAACACCGTAACCTGGCTAAGATACGTTGATGATATATTGGTTTTCTATCCGAGACGTCTCAACCACCCATGGAGGTACTACTGTACTGTCGTAGTTGGTTGATAGACAGAAACCACCCAGGGAGGTACTACTGTACTGTCGTAGTTGGTTGATAGACAGAAACCACCCAGGGAGGTACTACTGTACTGTCGTAGTTGGTTGATAGACAGAAACCACCCAGGGAGGTACTGCTGTCCTGTTGTAGTAGGTTGGTAGACAGCAACCACCCAGGGAGGTACTACTGTACTGTCGTAGTAGGTTGATAGACAGAAACCACCCAGGGAGGTACTACTGTACTCTCGTAGTAGGTTGATAGACAGCAACCACCCAGGGAGGTACTACTGTACTCTCGTAGTAGGTTGATAGACAGCAACCACCCAGGGAGGTACTACTGTACTCTCGTAGTAGGTTGATAGACAGCAACAACCCAGTAAGGTACTACTGTACTCTCGTAGTAGGTTGATAGACAGCAATCACCCAGGGAGGTACTACTGTACTGTCGTAGTTGGATGATAGACAGCAACCACCCAGGGAGGTACTAGTGTACTGTCGTAGTTGGTTGATAGACAGAAACCACCCAGGGAGGTACTACTGAACTGTCGTAGTAGGTTGGTAGACAGCAACCACCCAGGGAGGTACTACTGTACTGTCGTAGTTGGTTGATAGACAGAAACCACCCAGGGAGGTACTACTGTACTGTCGTAGTAGGTTGGTAGACAGCAACCACCCAGGGAGGTACTATTGTACTGTCGTAGAAGGTTGGTAGACAGCAACCACCCAGGGAGGTACTACTGTACTGTCGTAGTAGGTTGGTAGACAGCAACCACCCAGGGAGTTACTACTGTACTGTCGTAGAAGGTTGGTAGACAGCAACCACCCAGGGACGTACTACTGTACTGTCGTAGTAGGTTGGTAGACAGCAACCACCCAGGGAGGTACTACTGTACTGTCGTAGTAGGTTGGTAGACAGCAACCACCCAGAGAGGTATTACTGTACTCTCGTAGTAGGTTGGTAGATAGCAACCACCCAGGGAGGTACTACTGTACTGTCGTAGAAGGTTGGTAGACAGCAACCACCCAGGGAGGTATTACTGTACTGTCGTAGTAAGTTGGTAGACAGCAACCACCCAGGGAGGTACTACTGTACTGTCGTAGAAGTTTTGTAGACAGCAACCACCCAGGGAGGTACTACTGTACTGTCGTAGAAGGTTGGTAGACAGCAACCACCCAGGGAGGTACTACTGTCCTGTCGTAGCAGGTTGGTAGACAGCAACCACCCTGGGAGGTACTACTGTACTCACGTAGTAGGTTGGTAGACAGAAACCACCCAGGGAGGTACTACTGTACTGTCAAAGTAGGTTGGTAGACAGCAACCACCCAGGGAGGTACTACTGTACTGTCGTCGTAGGTTGGTAGACAGCAACCACCCAGGGAGGTACTACTGTACTGTCGTAGTAGGGTAAGAGACAGCAACCACCCAGGAAGGTAATACTGTCCAGTCGTAGTACGATGATATACAGCAACCACCCAGGGAGATACTACTGTACTGTCGTAGTAGGTTGATAGACAGCAACCACCTAGGGAGGTACTACTGTCCTGTCGTAGTAGGTTCATGGACAACAACCACCCAGGGAGGTACTATTGCACTGTCGTAGTAGGTTGATAGACAGCAACCACCTAGGGAGGTACTACTGTCCTGTCGTAGTAGGGTCATAGACAGCAACCACCCAGGGAGGTACTACTGTCCTGTCGTAGTTGGGTCATAGACAGCAACCACCCAGGGAGGTACTACAGTCCTGTTGTAGTAGGTTGGTAGACAGCAACCACCCAGTGAGGTACTACTTTCCTGAGGTAGTAGGTTGGTAGACAGCAACCATCCAGGGACGTACTACTGTCCTGTCGTAGTAGACTGATAGACAGCATCCACCCAGGGAGGTACTATTGTCCTGTGGTAGTAGGTTGGTAGACAGTAACCACCCAGGGAGGTACTACTGTCCTGTCGTAGTAGGTTGGCAGACAGCACCCACCCAGGGAGGTACTACTGTCCTGTCTTAGTAGGTTGATAGACAGCAACCACCCAGGGAGGTACTACTGTCCTGTCGTAGTAGGGTGATAGACAGCAACCACCCAGGGAGGTACTACTGTCCTGTCGAAGTAGGTCGGTAGGCAGCAACCACCCAGTGAGGTACTACTCTCTTGAGGTAGTAGGTTGGTAGACAGCAACCACCAAGGGAGGCACTACTTTCCTGTCGTAGAAGATTGGAAGACAGCAACCTCCCAGGAAGGTACTATTGTCCTGTGGTGGTAGGTTGGTAGACAGCAACCACCCAGTGAGGTACTACTCTCCTGTCCTAGTAGGTTGGTAGACAGCAACCACCCAGGGAGGTACTACTGTCCTGTCGTAGTAGGTTGGTAGACAACAACTACCCGGTGAGGTACTACTGTGCTGTGGTAGTAGGATGGTAGACAACAACCACCCAGGGAGGTACTGCTGTCCTGTCGTAATAGATTGACAGACAGCAACCACCCTGGCATGTACTAATATCCTGTCGTAGTAGGTTGATAGACAGCAACTACCCAGGGAGGTGCTACTGTCCTGTCGTAGTAGGTTTGTAGACAGCAACCACCCAGTGTGATACTACTGTCCTGTGGTAATAGGTTGGTAGACAGCAACCACCCAGGGAGGTACTACAGTCCTGTCGTAGTAGGCTGGTAGACAGGAACCACCCAGGGCGGTACTACTGTCCTTTCTTAGTAGGCTGATAGATAGCAACTACCAAGGGAGGTACTACTCTTCTGTCGTAGTAGGTTGGTAGACAGTAACCACGCAGTGAGGCACAACTGTCTTTTGGTAGTAGGTTGGTAGACAGCAACCACCCAGGGAGGTACTACTGTCCTGTCTTAGTAGGTTGGTAGACAGTAACCACCCAGGGAGGTGTTTCTGTCCTGAGGTCGTAAGTAACCACCCAGGGAGGTACTACTCTCCTGTGTTAGTAGGTTGATGGACAGCAACCAGCCAAGGAGGTACTACTATCCTGTCCTAGTAGGCCTGTAGACAGCAACCTCCCAGAGAGGTACTTCTCTCCTGTCGTAGTAGGTTGGTAGACAGCAACTAACTCAGGGAGGTACTACTGTCCTGTTGTAGTAGGCTTGTAGACAGCAACCACCCATGGAGGTACTACTGTTCTGTCGTAGTAGGTTGGTAGGTCAGCCACCATCCCGGGAGGTACTACCGTCCTGTGGTAGTAAGTTGGTAGACAGCAACCTCCTAGGGAGGTACTACCGTCGTGTGGTAAGTACGTAGAGAGTAACCGCCCATGGAGGTATTACTGTCCTAAGTATTAGGTTGGTAGACAACAACCACCCACGGAGGTACTGCTTTCCTGGGGTAGTAGGTTGGTTGAGAGGAACCACCCTGGGAGGTACTACTGTCCTGTCGTAGTAGGTTGGTAGACAGCAAGAAACCCAGGGAGGTACTACTGTCCTGTTGTAGTAGGCTGGTAGACAGCAACCACCCAGGGAGGTACTACTGTCCTGTCGTAGTAGGTTGTTAGGTCAGCCACCATCCAGGGAGGTACTACAGTCCTGTGGTAGTAGGTTGGTAGACAGCAACCACCCATGGAGGTACTGCTTTCCTGGGGTAGTAGGTTGGTTGAGAGGAACCACCCTGGGAGGTACTACCGTCCTGTGGTAATTCGTAGACAAAAACGCCAGGGGGTACATTGTTGCAGTGTCAACAAAAGGGTATCAACCCTTGGTAATAATCCCGCCCCAGCTTTTCTTTCAAAACGTCGTAGCTCTTACAAAAATAAAACAGGCAAAAAACTATTTAAATTTTTTCCAATCAACCAAAACCAGCACCCCTGTATGGTTTCCCTTAAGACACAAACCCGGGATCCCGCTATGTCCTCTCATTTCGGGCACAGGGAATGCACCACACACACTACCCCCCCACCTTGCCAAATAACTTTCACACTTCTGGGCACAATCACAAAGCCCCCGAAAACTCAGGCACCTTTCTCGAATTTCCAACCAAAATTTTTAAAATTCAAAAGCAGGGCTTCCTTCGAGTCACAGCCCTCTTTCCCAAACGTTCCTCTGATCTGCAATAACATTCTGAGACACAGGTCACGAAAACCACGACATCCCTTTACCTCTTTTAGATTTTAAAGTCGTGATCTTTTGTAATTTCAAGTTCTTCACGTACCAGGACAACTGTTAAAAACTGGCTTTTGGGGTGGCAATTGCGCCCCCAGGCTGTGCTTGCCAGCCTCTTATGGAAAACCTAGTAGAAATTAAACCCCCCATTTCCCCCAAAACCCTAACCCTAAGATACGTTTATGTATATTGGGTTTTCTATCAGAGTTCAACCACCCGGGGGGTACTACTGTACTGTTGTAGGGTGATAGACAGAAACCACCCAGGAGGACTACTGTCCCGTCGTAGTGGTTGATAGACAGAAACCCCCCCAGGGGAGTATTCTGTTGTCGTAGTGGGTTTGGAACCACCCCCAAAGGGGGGTACACTGTCCTGTGTAGTAGGGTGTAGACACAACCCCCCGGGATAACTACCGTCCTGTGGTTAGAGGGTTGGAGAAACCCCCCCAGGGAGGGACACTGTCCGTCCCAGTGGTTTTTAACGAACCACCCAGGGGGGTCTTCTGTCCCGTCGTAGTTGGGTTGATAGACAGGAACCACCCTGGGAGGTACTACTGTACTTTCGTAGTAGGTTGATAGACAGAAACACACCAGGGAGTTACTACTTGTACTGTCGTGGTAGAGTTGATAGACAGAAAAACCACCCAGGGAGGTACTACTGTACTGTCGTCGTGGTTATAGATTGCAACGATCCAGGGAGGTATACTGTCCTGTCGTTGTAGGGCGATAGACAGCAACACCCAGGGAGGTACTATGTACTGTCGTTGTAGGTTGATAGACAGCAACCACCCGGGAGGAAATACTGTACTGTCGTTGTAGCTTGTAGACAACAACAACCAGTAAGGTACTACTGTCCTCAGGTAGTGGGTTGGTAGACATGCAGCCAACAGGGAGGAACTACGTCCTGTCGTAGTAGACTTGTAAGACTGCAACAATCACACAGTAAGGTTACTTATTTCCTCAGGTAGTGGGTTGTGTAGACAGCAGCCACCCAGGGACGGTACTACTGTTCCTGTCGTTAGTGATTGGTAGACAGGAACACACCATGGAGGTACTACTGGTCCTGTCGTTAGTTATTTTGTAGACAGTACCACAGGAAGGTACTACTTGTCCTGTGGAGTAGTAGGTTGGTAGTTGTGCAACCATCTGGAGGTTTTACTGTCCTGTGTAGTAGTTGATTGGACAGCAACCAACAGGGAGGTACTACTGTGAATGTCGTAGAGTTTGGAGAAGCAACATCCAGGGAGGTACTTCTGTAGGTCGTAACAGGTTGATAGTCAAACAACCACCCAGGGCTCGGTATACTGTCCTGGTCTGGGTAGGCTGTTTGGTCAGCTACTCTATGGGTGCTCTTTTACTGTTTTGTAGTAGTAGGTGGGTATTACTAGCATACCACACATGTGAGGTATTTCTGTCATCTGTGTAGTTGGTTGGTAGACTCAGCTACCTACCAGGGAGGTACTACCGTCCTGTGGTGTCGGTTGGTAGACAGCAACCCCCCAGGGAGGTACTAGTGGATGTCGTAGTAGGTTGTTTTGTAGACAGCAACCACCAGGAGGTACTTCATGTCGCGTGTTGGTAGTTGGTTGATACACTTCAACCAACAGGAGGTACTACTGTCTTGTTGGAGTGAGGGTGGGTAGACAGCAACCACCCAGGGAGACACACCGTTCTGTGGTAGATTGTGGTTGGTAAACAGAAACCACCACCGTGATGTACTACTGTCGTGGTAGTAGGTGGCTAGTAGGAAAACCACCAAGGGAGGTACTATTGTCCTGTGGTAGTAGTTGGTAGGACAGCATACCATCCAGGGGAGGTACTACTGTTCTCATGTGGTAGTAGGTTGGTGACAGCAACCACCCAGGAGGTACTACTGTCCTGTGGTAGTAGGTTGGTAGACAGCACCACCAGGGAGGTTATACTGTCCTGTGGTAGCTAGGTATGGTAGCACGCAAAACACCCTAGGGAGGGTACTAATGTCACTGTGGTAGTAGTTGGTAGATAGCAACCACCCTGGGAGGTTACTACTGTCTGGGATAGTAGGTTGTAGACAGCCAACCACCCAGGTGGTACTACGGTATTTTCGTAGTAGGTTGGTAGACAGCCACCGCCCCAGAGAGGTACTTCCGTCCTGTTGTAGTATTTAGTTGTAGACAGCAAAACACCCAGGGAGGTTCTACCGTCTGTGGTAGTTAGGTTGGTATCAGCAACCCACAGGGAGGTACTACTGTCTTGTCGTAGTAGGTTGATAGACAGCAACCACCCTGGGAGTCCACTCTTATGTGCGTTGTAGGCTTGGTAGTCAGCAACCACAGGGGAGGTACTACATCCTCCTGTGTAGTAGGTTGTAGGACAGCAAACGCTCAGGAAGGTACTAGTGTCCTGTGGTTGTAGGTGGTAGACAGCTAACCACCGCAGGGAGGTTATCTACTGTCCTGTGTAGATTCGTTGGTAGACTGCTAACACCAAGGGAGGTACTACTGTCTTGTCGTAGTAGGTTGATAGACAGCACCACCCAGGGAGGTATCCACTCTTATGTAGTAGTAGGTTGGTAGACAGCAACCACCCGGGAGGTACTACTCTCCTGGTGTTAGTAGGTTGGTAGACAGCAACCGCTCAGGAAAGGTACTAGTGTCCCTGTGGTAGTAGGGTTGGTTGCCAAGCAAACACCAGGGAGGTAACTGTCCTGTGGTAGTAGGTTGGTAGGACTGATAACCAACCTGGGAGGTACTACCAGTCTGTGGTAGTAGGTTTGTAGACCGACACCCAATAGGGAGGTTATAAACTCGGTCTGTTGTTGTAGGTTGGTAGCACAGCAAACCGCTCAGGGAGTTATACTGTCCTGTGGTAGTAGGTTGGTGACAGAATCCACCCAAGGGATAGGTACTAATGTCCTGAGGTCGTAGGTTGGTCAGACAAGCAACCAACCAGGGTAGGTACTTAACTGTCTGTGGTAGTAGGTTGGTAGACAGCAACCAACCAGGGAGGTACTACTGTCCTGTGTAGTAGGGTTGGTAGACAGCAACCACCCTGGGAGGTACTACTGTTCTGGGTAGTAGGTTGGTAGACAGCAAACTACCAGGGAGGTGGATACCTACTGTCATGTGGTATTATGTTGTAGACTCAAAACCACCCAGGGAAGTACTACTGTTCCTGTGGTAGTAGGTGGAAGACAGCAACCACCCAGGGAGGACTAATGTCTTGTGGTAGTCAGGTTGGTTGACACGCATCCACTCCAGGGGTGGTATACCGTACTGCTGTCAGAAGTGAGTGTAAAACGGAAATCCCCTAACTCCGCCTGTTATATTGTTTTACATGATGTAGGATTGCTGAGCGTCCTTTTTTCTGTCGCTACTAATAACATGCAAGTTTCGGTATGTCCTTGCCTACTTCTACATACACTTAAGTCACACTGTTCATACATGTGCAAACAATTATGTATAAAAAACACCCTAGTGGATTTTTTACTATTTTTCTTACTTGTTCTTTTGTTGATTATTAAGTATTTTGAGCAGTACTTCTATCTTCTTCATTACACTTGACTCTATTTTTCTTTCATCTCTTTTCGAAGTCAGCATTCACGATGTAGCCAGGAGCACTAAATTAATAACGTATTAAGCGAATCAATCTCAATGTTTTCTTCTCATTTATGAATTGAATTGGTTACACGAAGCCCATTTATACAAATTATCCTGCTACACTACATTTGCCCATCATTTTCACTTCACTCTCTCCGTAATACTAAATGGCCATCTTGGAGGTCCATTTAGTATTATAAGCATAGAAAAATTTATAATGTTACAGCAATGCAAAGAGGACCTATTTGCTTATGTTGGCAGCCTCTTCTATTCTGATCCCTTCAGCTTCATAGTGTTCATTTCAGCCTTCTTAAAACCATACCCTAGGTTTTACCCCTCACAGCTTTGCTCAGGCGCCGCCCAGGAACAAATGTATCTGTCGTCTGACTGTCGCACACCTGATTAAACTCTGTTTTCCCAGGTATTTCTACTCCCTGTACTATATATATTAATTTATTTATATACTATATATACTATTCTAGATATTATATATTTATATATTATATATATATCATTTTCTATATTATATATATATATATATATATATATTATATACTATATATTTATATATATATATATATATATACAGGATTGGTTGTCAGAGTGGGACACCCACAAGTCGTTAACATCTGCACCTTCTTCCTACAGGCGGAGATTTTTTTGCAGTGTCTGTTCTCTCTATCTATCCTACATCTTCTGTCCCTCCCGCAATTCACTCTATTCTTCTACCATCCTCCACCTCCTACTCCCCCATCCACTCGCAATCTCCCATCTTCTGTCACTCCCTTCCCTGCACGAAGAGAATCGACCATGCGTGACCTCCATGTGTAACCTCTCCTTGTTCTCTCACCCTCGAATTATTCCTCTTCCTACCCCCCCTTCTTCCTTCCCTTCTTCCCTCCATTCCTTCCCTTCGTCCCTTCTTTCGCTACTCCCTTCAATTACTTCATTCCTCACATGTTTTTGTAGCATCACCATACTGCAATTATTTTACATCTTCTTTACACAGAATTTGCTGTTCAAACTTCCCCTCACGTAAATGTGGCCACACCACCAAAATTCATTACTTTCTGTCACACTCCTTTTTTCTCTCTCGCCACATCAAGACTCCATTCCACATTTTTTGAGTTTCCGTTCACTCTGATCTTCCCTTTTTTTAACGCGATTATTCGCGGACGCGGGTACTGTGTTCGAAATCACAAGAAATACTGTCAAGATTTTTTTAGGCTATTGGTACGATTTCAGTGTCGTTAGAACTGATATAAAAAATCCCTCAACTCCTCCAAAGTGTATATTTCACAGTATTCTGTTTTTCAGGTCAAGGTTTCATTTTCCTGTCGGGTAAGAGGGAGAGTGTTATATTCCACTTAGGGCGGTTCCTTAATTTTTAACCACTAAGTTATTAATCGGAGCAGTGTTGTACTGTTCTGGTATCTATATTATACAACCAGTTGTTGTATGGTGCTGGAGTGTCAATATTATCAACCAGGGTTGTACTGGTATGGTGTCAAATTAAATAACCAGTGGATGTTCTGGTACTGGTTTCTCAGTGATAAAGCAACAAGTGTTGTACTCGGTACTGCGGTATCAGTTCATTAGTTAAGAATACGGACGAGGGGGAATTTAGAAACACAAAAACAGTCCAATGGGTAACATTGGACACCAATGACATACTAACCAACATGGGCCATTGGACCACCAATGAATCAAAACTACAACAATGGCAACATTCGGGCCACCAATGACAACTACCATACATTGGCTAAACATTGGGTCCACCAATGACAACTACCAACAATGGCAACATTTGGACCTCCATAATAACAAACTTCTCAAATGGGAACATTGTGACCCTCCAATGACCTCAACTACCAACAATGGCAACATAGGACCACCAATAACAACTACAACAATGGGAAGGATTGGACCAACCAAAGACAACTACCCAACAAGACAACATTGGGCCAAACAATCGGACCACATACACATAAACCGGAACACTTGGCCCACCAATGATCCAATCTACCAAACAATGAACTTGTGGTCCACAATGACAACTACCAAGAAACTATGGCAACATTGGACACAATGACAATACAACAATGGACACATTGCGACCACCAATGACAACTACAACAAATGCAACATTGGACCACCAATGAACAACTACCAACAATGCAACATTGGGCCACCATTGACAAGCTACAAACAATGGCCAATCATTGGACACCAATGCAATACCAACAATGGCTACATTGGACCAACAATGACAACTACATCTATGGCAACATTGACCACCAGATGACAACTACCAATCAATGGCAACATTGGACCACCAATGACAACTACCACACTTTGGCAACAGATTGGGCCAATCAATGACAACTACCAACAATGGGAACATTGGGGGCACAATAGACAAATTCCTACAATGGAACATTGTGACCACCAATGACAACTACCAACAAATCGGCAACATTGGTCCACAATGACATACTACCAACCATGGCAACATTGGACCACCAATGACAACTACCAACAACTGGGACATTGGACCACATGCACAACTACCAACAATGGCTCAACTTTGGGCCACCTCAATGAACAACCTACAAAAATGGGAACATTGGGCCAACAATGAAACTTCAATACAATGGGAACATTGGTCCACCAATGAAACTACCAACTATGGGAACATTGGACCACACAATGACAAATACCAACATTGACAAGTTTGGACCACAATGACAACTACCAACAATGACAACATTGGACACCAGAATGATCAACTACAACATATGGCAACAGTGGACACCTAAGGACAACTACAACAATGGCTACAGTGAGTCCACCGCAATGACAGACTACCAACAATGGCAACATTGGACCACCAATGCCAAAACTACCAACAATGGGGAAACATTGGGCCACCAATGACAACTACCCAACAATGGGGCAACATGGCGACCACCAATGTCAATCACCAACATTGGCAACATTGGGGGCAACCAATGACTAAACTACCAACATTGGCAACATTGGGACCACCAATGACAAACTACCAACATTGGCAACATAGGACCACAATGACAACTACCAACAATGGCAACATGACACATAATGACATCTACCAAACAATGGGACAACAATTGGAACACCAATGACTACTACCAACCAATGGGCAAACATTGGACCACCAATGACAACTACCAACAATGACAACCATTGGGCACCAGTGACAACTACAGAAACAATGGGAACAGGGGACCACAATGATAACTTACTCACAACAATGCAACCTTGGGCACAATGACAACTACCAAACAATGGCAACATTGGCCACAATGACAATACAACAATGGCAAAAGGACCACCAATGACACTACCAAGACTATGGCAACATTGGTACCACAATGACATCTACCAACCAATTGGCAACATGGACACCAATGACAATACCCAACAATGGCAACATTGGCACCACAATGACAATACCAAACAATGACAACATTGGGCCCCAATGACAACTACCAACAATGGGAACATAGGACACCAATGACAACTACCAACAATCCACGAGGTGGTGCCAGAACAGGACACCAATGACAACTACCAAACAATGGGAAACATTGGTCACCAATGACAACTACCAACAATGACTACATTGGGCCACAGTGACAAATACACAACAAACTGGCAAACTTTGGGACACCAATGACAACTACCAAAAATGGCACATGGGCCACCATGACAAACTACCAACAATGGCAACATTGGACCACCAATGACAACTACCAACAATGGCAACATTGGACCACCAATGACAACTACCAACAATGGCAACATTGGACCACCAATGACAACTACCAACGCAAATGGCAGACATTGGACACCTGATGACAAACTACCAAACAATCGGCAAAATTGGACCACAATGACAAATACCAACAATGGCAAACATTGGGGGCACCAATGACAAATCTAACAAAACAATAGGGAAAATTGGGCCAACAATGACAAACTACCAACAAGGGGAACATTGGGACACCAATGACAACTACTAACTATGGGAACAATTGGACCACCAATGGCCAACTACCAACAATGGGAACATTGGACCTCCCAATGGACATCTTCAACATGACATCATTGGACCACCTAATGACAACTACCAACAATGACAACGTTGAACACCAATGACAACTACAACAATGGGAACATCTGGGCACAATGACCAACTACCAGACAATGCGGAACATTGGGCCACAATGAATACCAACTCAAGGGAAAATTGGGCCACCAATGACAAACTACCAACATGGCAACATGGACCACCAATGACTACATACCAAACAATGGCAACATTGGCCCACCAATGACACTACAACAATGAACAAACATTGGACCAAGCATGGACAACTACCAACATGGATACATTGAGCCACCAATGACAACTACCAACAATGGGGTACATTGGGACCACCAATGACAACTGCCAACAATGGCAACATTGAGCCACCAATGACAACTACAAACTCAATGGGGACTCATTGCGGCCACCAATGAAAAACTACCAACAATGAAAACATTGGACCACAATGACAACTACAACATTGGGAACATTGGACACCAATGGACAACTACCAACCAATGGCACATTGGACCACCAATAACAACTACCAAACAATGGGACAATTGGACCACCAATTGGACAACTACCAACAATGGGAACATTGGGCCACCAATGACAACTACCAACAATGGCAACATTGGACCACCAATGACAACTACCAACAATGGCAACATTGGGACCAACAATGACCAATACCAATTAAATGGGAACATTGGACCACCATGACAACTACCAACCAATGGGTACCATTGGACCACCAATGACAACTACCAACAATGGCAACATTGGACCAACAATAACAACTACCAACAATGGGAACATTGGACCACCAATGACAAACTTTACGCAACAATGGAACATTGGACACCATTGACAAATACCCAACAATGGCATCATTGGACCAACAATGACAACTACCATAACAATGGGCAACATTGGACAACAATGGACAACTACAAAAACAATGGGAACATTGGACCTCCTATTGAAACTACCAACATGCTTTTATTGTGAAATCCAAAACAAGCTGAGTTTAGGAAGAGGTAAGCGGCGCCCCACCGCTGCTACACTCTTGCTTCACATTTGTTGTTGCTTGTTGACAAGTCTGAAGATTCCGTAGTGAACAATAATAGAGAAATATGATAGTACACCATTATTCCTTCAGATTTACCTTATCATTCAAATAAGTTCTTACATGGTCCTTAACCGTGACGTAACATCAATAAATTACATTAATGATCCTTAAGAAGTAGGTTAACATCAATAATGTGGTGGGTTAACATCCGTCCAGGGCGGGGCGGGGAAACTTGGTGATTAAACTGAGAGAGAGGAGGAAGTGAGAAACATGTGAGGAAGAGATCTACAACTATTGAAAAAATTGTATTGTATATTTCTGGGAAACATTTTCTAGGTTAATTTATAGCTTGTGAGTGCGTGGTGTGTCGTGTGTGTTTTGTGTGTGTGTGTGTGTGTGTATGTGTGTGTATGTGTGTATGTGTGTGTGTGTGTGTGTGTTTATGTGGTGTTGGTGTGTGTGTTGTTTGTGTGTGTGTGTGTGTGTGTGTGTGTGTGTGTGTGCATGTGTGTGTGTGTGTGTGTGTGTGTGTGTACTCACCTATATGTGTTGCAGGTCAAGTCAGCTGTCTAGCCCCGCCTCTTCCACTGGCGATACATACAGTCACTATCCCATTGCTCCATGAGTTTTCATTCTTGAATCTGTAAAGCTAAAGAAAGCTTCCCTAGCATCCTATGGAACTCATCTGAATCTTCAATTCCAATCGTGACCCTTGTTTCCGTGTCCCAGTCTCTGGAACATCCTGTCTCTGCAGTATTTTGTATGTAGTTATCATGTCTCCTTATCCCTCCTGTCCTTCCAGTGTCGTCAGGGCCTATCTGCGTTCGGAGACATTTCCACCTTAGCTTTGGATATAGTCTTAGCAAACACTTGCTCTTTTCTAATTTCTTGACGTGCTTGACTGGTGTGGGTTCCAAACTGGTGCTGCGTACTCCAAGTGTGGCCTTGACGTACACGGTGTACAGAGACTTGAACGATTCCTTAACTGAGGGATCAGGAATACTTTTTTCACGTGTGCCAGGGCCAATTTGTTGCAGTCTTTAGTTATCTGGTTGATCGTGCGCCTCAGGAGTATATGCTCGGTGTTATACTCGATCTCAAGATCATTTTCTGTGTGAGGTTTGTAGCGCTTGGCACAACCTTAGCTAATGCTTGTATGTGGCTTATTTGCCCATCCCTGATTCTTTCATGACTTTTCATTGGCAGGGTTAAAATTCGGGAGCAGTTGTGAACAGTCCATGCAGCCATCCAGGTTTCTTTGTAGTCCTGCTGATCCTCATCGATCTAATTTTCACTTATTAACTTAAATCATCTGCAAAAAAGAGACTCTTCTGAGTCTATCCCTTTCCGTCATGTATTTCACATACACAAAAAACAGCATGGTCAGGACTGACTCCGGTGGAACCCCGCTTGTCACAAGCACCCACCCCTGATACATCGTCACGTTCCATGGACTAGTTGTTACCTCCTGTCTCTAGGCTATTCTCTGATCCACTGCCAGTGCCATTCCTGTTATACTCTTACCACTTAAGTTAGGGATTGACAAGAATCACGCATGCAGCTGTGCTACATGTTATTCTCGTGATCCGAGGAAACGCATAGCAGTGAGATTTCTCTAGGATTAATTTCAGCTCCCCTGTTTGAGTACCACCTCACAATATATACGCACTGCCTCGAGTGCCCTCGGATGACGAGAAAAAAATATATGCTCAGTGCATGCGTGGTTCTTGTAGGATCGTGGCTCAAGTGGTAAGGCGATGCGTTAAATTGTGCTGTCTATGGATGCTTTATAAGGTTCGCTAGGGTCAAGTCATGGCCTGCCGCAGTTGGTAAATGATTTAAAATCTCTTGTTTCGTGATTTCATTGCAATATAAATATATACATACATACGTACTACATACATACATACCATACATATATACATACATACAGACATTACATACATACATAATACTAAGACATAAGGAAAAAAAGAAACCACTGCAACAGGCCTATGATCCATGTGAGCAGGGCATGTGCCCCCCCCCCGGATTTAGTCCATGACCACCCACACCGGATTAGCACCAGATGGACCCCACCCAGTGCGGTCACCTCTACTCAAGGATGGTGAGCACTGCTACAAGACTCCAGCAGCCACAAGATAGTCAGGTCACTCACACCCACCCACACCCATTTGTAATTTATCCAACCTATTTTTAAAATACACAAACGTTTTTAGCCTCGATAATGTATCGAGGAGTGTTGTTCCACTTCATCCCAAATTATTACCAAACCTTGCTTTCCTATCTTCTTTCGACACTGATTTTTCAACTTGATAACCTTGCTCGAGAGTCCAGTTTTGGCTGTAAATTTGTCATCACGTCTATGTTACACTAACCCATCTATTTATATTCCCCCTGTTTTCCATTTATAACCTCGATCATTAACCCACCTAATTCTACGCTCTTTCGTGTGAGAGTACACGCGTCTCAGGGCTCAGCTCATGCATCTTCAACTATGGAAGATTTCTCTGATACATTCGGGATCACTTTGTCATACACTCGCTCCTGTACGTTATCAGAGCATTTATTATGCTCAATTCATGTATATGCGCTGACCTGAATCGAAGACTGCATAGTCTAAAAGAGCTACCAAGCGATTTTAGAGGCCTGAAGAACTAACCTGGGACTTTATTATTTATATCCTTCTAGTTATGAAGCAAGAATTCTGTTAGCTTTATTGCGAACATAAGCATGTTGTCTGGTTTTAGATTTACTGCTAACAGCACATACTCTAACATCACTTTACGCAACTCAGTAGTATTAAGATCTACATTTATTTTGTCGTTTATTCATGTGGTGTTATTTAACTTGGTCCAGCATTATAGTAACTTGTGCTTTTGTGGCTTGTATTTACACTCTGCATCTGCCATATTACTCCGACCATTACAGACTAGTCTATTCAAATTGCATTCTGGAGTGCTCAAGTGTCCTCATTAGAATGATTGGCCGGCCATATTTTGTTATCATCAGAAATATGTGTATCATGCTCTACTTATTTATTCCCTCATCACTATGTCGTTTATGTAGAATTGTGAAACAACCAAAGAGGTCCAAACCACCTTGACCCCTGAGGAACCGCCGCTTTTTTATATTACGGTGCCCCATTCTGTTTTCTTCCCATTATATGCACAAACTCTCTGGTGTCTATTTGTCAGACAGGCCTCTACTCACAGGACAAAAACATTTCTCCCTATTCCGACTGCCTGCCTTAATTTCCTCTATAGACCTCATGAAGTGGACTCTATCGAAAGCCTTACGAAGTCCATTACACAAAATTCATATTTCTTACCAGATAAACCATACTACCACGGGACGGGCACTTGAAACCCACGGTCAATTGATCAACAAACCCTATTCACCCGTGGTATGGTTTGTTTGCAATCGTGTCATTACGATTTATTGAGTCATGTTACACGGCTTTGAGGGGACTTGGTGCTAGAGTTCGTCACGATCCACGCTTGCATGCGAAGTGATTCGTCTGTAAAAAACTTGCATTTGTGGTCACAGTGGGGTGCCTGTGCTATATTTCCTAGGGTGTAGAAATATACATAGTTGGACGAATCTTAATTGCTTGATAGCTGGACTCAGTGGCTCAACGCGCGGTCTGGAGTTTTGAGAGCTCTTGACCAGTGGGTATCAATGGCCGTCCGTGGTCTTGTTTGTTTGCAATTGTCATTCGATTTAGGTGAGTCTTTTACCATGATCGTACCTCCTCAGATCACCTTAATGAGAATAAGTCTAGTAAATTCCTTAAGACAGGAACGCCTCTTTGTAATACCGTGCTTGAGATTCATTACATAATCGTGTGCCTGTCAGATGGGCTACGAATTGGCGTTCGGCATGTTATTGATTTCCATTTAATTTCTTCACACTGTGGAGTCAAGATTATGGTATAATATGTTCGCGAAGCAAAGCGACTGTAACCTGCTTTGTACAATGGTATTACATTTGACCATTTTTCAACTTACTCAGTGGCATTATGCCTGCTTGTAGTGCAGTTATGTATAAGAAGATTAGGCTAAAAGGGTGTGCTAAGTCCTATTTACATTCCTTTAACACCTTGCTAACTGTTCATCAGAGGGCTGCGGGATTTGTTAGGTTTTAGTTTCTATTATTTCGTCTTCAGGACCATGTCATAGATCACATCCAATCGTACATAGGTTTATTATCTCCTGTTTACATAATCTGTTATTTCAGGTGAATATCGCTCAGTATTTTCATGGGTTGAAATTGAGAGTGAAGAGTATTGAGAATTTCTCACAATTCATTATAAATGTCCAGTGATTTTGACCCGAACTTCATCTGAAGTGGGCCAATATTGTCACCTAATCTTTACTTTGGTATACCTGAAAGAACCCCCATTTTGGGTTAATCTTGAATCCCTTGCGACCTCAGCCTCATATTCCTTTTGCTTTTATCTTAGCCGCTTCTTTATTTCTCTCTATAATTGAATATTATTGATTCTTAAACTGCCCGATCCCCTCTTTTGATACGCGTATATATGCCTCTCTTTTGACCAATGAGATGTTTTAATCTATTGTTCATCCATTTGGGATCATTTTTGTTAGATCTAATTTCCCTACTCGGAACAAAAGTTGTCTGGGCAGCTAGAACTATGCTCTGAAAAACGTCATATTGGCAACCAAGATCACCTACCTGACCCATAGTCAGGACATCCCAATTTAGCCCACATAAGTAATTTTTCAGTCCCATGAAGTCGGCCAAGCGAAAATCTGGGACAGAGATTTGATTGCAGTTATCTGGGTAATTCCATGATATATTGAAACTAAGTGATTTTTGATCACTTTCCCCAAGCTCATCATTAACCTCAAGAATATTAATTAGTGAATCTTTGTTGGCAAGAATCAAGTCTAACAGATTGTTTCCTCTAGTTGGTTCTGTCACAACCTGTTCTAGAAAGCAATCTTGAACCGTATCAAGAAAGTCACTAGACTCAAAATTTCCTGTCATATTGTTCCAATCAATTTGTCTTAAGTTAAAATCTCCCATTATCACAACATTTTCATATCTAGATGCCTTATGAATTTCGTCCCATAACAGCTTACTGCCCTCCCTATCAAGGTTTGGGGGCTTATAAATCACACCCAAAATTAATTTGTTCACGTCCTCGAGAAAACTGTAGCCAAACAGATTCTGTGTTCGATGTTTCTAATCTTATATCATGTCTAAGACAACAATTTAAATTTTCTCTGACATATATCGCCACTCCACCACCCTTCCTATTGACCCTATCAGTGTGGAATTGTTTATAACCCTGTATGTTGCATTCAGAAGGCATTTCTCTATCTTTCAGGTTGAACCAGGTCTCTGTTGTACCAAAAATATCTATATTACCTACACTTGCAAGTAATCTTAGCTCATCTATCTATTTCTTAGACTCCTACTATTTGTATAGTAATCCTTAAGGGGGCTAGTCACTCGTTGCCCTCTACTATCTCCCTTTGTTTGTTGATCAATTGATTTGCCATTACTATCAACTTTATTTTGAATATTGTCTTTTAAACATATCCCTGAGGTATCCCGGTAATAACTGCTGCAGCCTGATTGTTTCCCACAAACACCCATACCTCTATAATCTATCAGTTTAAATTCCTAGACAAGTCATCAATTTCTCTCTCAATTGAACTGGCTAATGCAACCACTCCATCCCCAGAGAGATGAACCCCATCCCTTGCATACATATCACGTTTGCCAAAGAATAGGTCCCAGTTATCAATGAATGGGATTGCAAGTTCCTTGCAGTACCTGTCTAGCCAGCAATTTATACCAATTTCCGAAGACATCCATTCATTGCCCACTCCCTTTCTAGGCAAGATGCTACATATGACTGGGATCCCTCCCTTAGACCTATTTCTATGGCTGACCTTTACTTATCCAGCAGCTCCTCTCTCCTGCCCTTCCCAGTGTCATTATCACCAGCACTAAGACAGATAATGGGCTTGTTCCCATTACCTGCCATAATATTATCCAACCTGCTGACTATGTCGCCAACACCAGCTCCAGGAAGACACTCTCTGTCTGAACTTTCTGTCTCTGTTACAAAATGCACGGTCCATATATCTTACCTGAGAATCGCCTACTATTAAAATATTCTTACCTTGATTAGCAGGGGAATCAGTGGTACCTTCAAAACCCCACTAACCACTGAAGTCACTCGTCTTGGAGAAC
>NC_069415.1:61399987-61418090 GCF_026875155.1 Cherax quadricarinatus | reverse complement strand
ACAGTCTCAATTTAAGATATTCCCATGGACAGTTTTTTTGTTAATATTGGCTCCAAAGATCACGTCTTTCTTTATATGATACTTTCAGTGTTTGTGACTCAGTCTATTCTTCATGTGGCGTGACTATTATTCCTGTGTTTGTGTGTGTGTGTGTGTGTGTGTTGTGTGTGTGTGTGTGTGTGTGTGTGTGTGTACTAACCTAGTTTTGCTCACTAGTTGAGGTTGCAGGGGTCGAGTCCAAGCTTCCTGGCCCCGCCTTCTTCATGGTCGCTACTAGGTCACTCTCCTGAACCATGAGCGTTATCGTACCTCTGCTTGTAAAGCTATGTATGGATCCTGACTCCACTACATCGCTTCTCCAAACTATTCCACTTCCTGACTACTCTATGGCGGAAGAAATAACTTCCTAACATCCCTTTGATTCTTCTGTGTCTTCAACTGCCAACTGTGTCCCAATTCTTACTGTGTTCCAGTTTATGGAACTCCTGTCTTTGTCCACTTGTCCATTTCATCTCAGTATTTTGTTAGTCGTTATCATGTCCCCCCCCCTATCTTCCTGTCCTCAGTCGTCGTCAGGTTGATTTCCCTTAACCTCTCCTCATAGGACATAACCTCTTAAGCTCTGGGGACTAGTCTTGTTGCTAAACCTTTGCACTTTCTCTAGTTTCTTTACATGCTGGCTAGGTGGTGGGTTCCAAACTGGTGCCGCATACTCCTATAATGGGCCTACGTACACGGTTGTATAGGGTTCCTGACGTTACTTATTAAGATGTCGGAATGCTGTTCTGAGGTTTGCCAGGCGACCAATGCTGCAGCAGTTATTGGTGATGGCGCTTCAGGAGATGTGCCTGGTGTTATTACTACCCAAGTCTTTTTCCTTGAGTGATGTATATTGTCTCCTGACCCCCTAGACTGTCTCCATATTGCGGTCTTCTTGCCCTTCCAATCCTATGACTTTGCACTTGGTTGATTGAACCTCCTGGAGCAGTTGGCTGGGACAGGTCTGCCAGCCTGTCCCAGGATCCCTGTGTATTTATCTGCCTTGGTTTCGATCGAATGAAACTCTTCTCATCAACTTCACGGTCATCTGCAAACAGTGGACACCTCGGAGTTTATTCTTCGTCATGTCGATCACAAACAAAAATACCAGAAACAGCTGGTCCTAGGAACTGACCCTGTGGGACCCCCATGGTCACAGGTGCCCACTCTGACACCTCACCTCGTACCATTACTCTCGCTGCTGTCTTCCTGACAAGGTATTCCTTGATCCATTGCAGTGCCTTCCCTGTGTTCCTGCTTGGTCCTCATTTTTGCACTAATCTCTTGTGTAGGTACTGTGTCAAACGCGTTCTTGCTGTTAAGAAAATGCAATCACCCCACCTCTCTCTTTCATCTTACTGCTGTCACCATGTCATAGAAATCCAGTAGGTTTGTGACACAGGATTTCCGTCTCTGGAAACAATGTTTGTCTGCTGGTGATGAGATATTCCTTTCTAGATGTTCCACCATTCTTTCCTGACAATCTTTTCATGATTTTGCAGCTATACATGTCAGTAACACTGGTCTGTAGTTTAGTGCTTCATGTCTGTCTCTTTTTTAAAGATTGGTACCCATTTGCTGTCTTACATTGCCTCGGCAATCTCCCTGTTTCGATAGTTGTATTGAATATTGTTTGTTAGGGGTACACATAGCGCCTTGCTCCCTCTTCTGGACCCATGGAGAGATGTTATCTGGCCCCATTGACTTTGAGTATTATCTAGGCAAGCAAAAGCCTCTTCACTTCATCGTCGGTTTTGTGTGTACTGTGTCCAGCACATGGTGGTTGTACACCACCTCTCCGTCTTCATGGAGCCAACTTCTGTCTCCTCTGTGAACACTTCTTTGAATCTCTTGTTGAGTTCCTCACATACTTCACGGTCCATTTTCTTGTTGTCTTCCTCCTTCCTTCTTAGACCTGATTACCTGGTCTTTGACTGTTTGTTTTCTTTCCTGAATGTTGCTGTAACATCAGCTTCGGGTCAGATTTGGGCTTTTGCTGCTATTTCGTTTTCCATTTTGACTGTTGGCCCTCCTCTTATCTGTGGCATTATTCGCTTCTGGCTCTACGATGCTCTCCTTATTCTCCTGGGTCCTTTGCCTTTTCTATATTTCTTCCATTCCTGCACACTTGGTTTTTGCCTCCTTGCATCTATGTTGTTGAACCATGGGTCATCCTGGCTTTTTCATTGTTCTCTGTACCTTTGGGTAACAAACCTCTCCTCAGCTCTTTGCACATTGTGACACATATTCCATCATCTCATAACTGGTTTCCCTGCCCAGTTCCTGTCCCATGAACCTCATACAGGAAGTTCTCATTCCTGTGTAGTCCCTTTCCTGTAGTTTGGTTTCATTCGCCCTGGCCTTCCCATGCTTCCCCTCACTTGTAGCTATACTGTGTATTCGAGCCTCAAAACCACATGATCGCTGGCCCCAAGGGGGTCTTTCATATGTGAGTCCTCATATCTGCACTACTCAATGGGGAATACTAAGTCCAGTCTTGCTTGGTTCATACTCTCCTCTCTCTCTGTAGTGTCCTTACGTGTCGGTACATGAAGTTTCCTGTACCACCTCATCATATTAGCCCTCCATGTATCTTGGCCCCCATGTGGCTCCAAGTTCTCCCTTCGATCTCCTTGTGGTTAAAAGTCGCCCATGATCGGAGCTTTGCCCTGCATTTAGGAGCTCTTTCTGGCACTGCAGCATTGTTTCAACCATGCTCTATTGCTCTCAGCGGCATTCTTCTTGTCCTTGGCCTCCTGCTGTTCTGTGTGGTTTATAACATCACTGCAATTATCGCCATTGGAACTCCCGAGTGAGCGTTCCGCTATGCAATTCCACTTTCTTCTCTCTGGTCTCCTTATCCAGTCATCAAATTTCCATCGGTCTTTCGATCAGCAATGCCACTCCTCCCCCCCCCCTGTTCCTTCTGTCTTTCCTAGGATCTGGTATTCACGTTGGGAAGATGGCATCTGTTATCATACCTGCAAGCTTGGTTTCTGTGATTGCTTTGATGTCTGGTGATGCCCTTTTGGACTCTTTCGTGCACACTCCCTCCCACTTGTTTGTTATTCCATCAGCGTTTGTGTACAATACCTTCAGTTTTCTTTCCAACACTGTGGTATTGGGGGCTGTGGGGGTGGGAGGACCTGGTAGGCATACTGTGGGGATTTCTATGGTTGGGGGTTGGGTGGAAGCTGTGGGTATGGATTTAGTGTGTGTTGGGATGGTGTGATAGGTTGTGGGGTTTGAGTGTTGTGTTGTGTGTGTGAGTGTGTGTGTGTTGTATGTATGTGTGGTGTAGGTGTGTGTATGTGCGTGTGTGTGTGTGTGGTGTGTGAGCGTGTATGTTGTGTGTGTGTGTGTGTTGTGATGTGTGCTGTGTGTGTGATGTGTGTGTGTGTTGTGAGCGTGTGTGTGTGTGTGTGTGTTGTGTGTGTGTGTGTGGTGTTGGTGTTTGTGTGTGTGGGTGTGTGTGTGTGTGTGTTTGTGTGTGGAGCGTCGTGGTGTGTGTGTGTGTGTGTGTTGTGGTGTGTGTGTGTATGTGTATGTGTGTGTGTGTCTGTGTGTGTGTAATGTGTGTGTGTGTGAAGTGTGTTGTGTGTGTGTGTGTGTGTGTGTGTGTGTGTGGTGTGTGAGCGTCTGTGTGTGTGTGTCGTTGTGTTGGTGAGCGTGTGTGTACTACCGATTTGTACTCACCCTATTTGTGGTTGCAGGGGTCGAGTCATAGCTTTGGCCCGCCTCTTTCACTGATTGCTTCTAGGTCCTCTCTATCTTCTGCTCCATGAGCTTATCATACCTAAGCCTTAAAAACTATGTTATGGTTTCCCGCCTCCGATACTTCACTTTCTAGCTATTCCACGGCCTGATACCTCTATGACGGAAGAAATACTTCCTAACATACCTTTGATTAATCTGAGTCTTCTACTTCCAATTGTGACCTTTCTGTGCCTGCGTCCCATCTTGGAAACTTCATGTCTTTGTCCACCTTGTCTATTCGCGCAGTATTTTGTTATGTCGTTATCATGTCTCCCTGACCCTTCATGGCCTCAATGTCGTCAGGCCAATTTCCCGCAACCTTTCTTTCGTTACGACAATTCCCGTAGTCTGGGACTAGTCTTTGTTGCAACTTTGCACTTTCTCTAATTTCGTGACGTGCTTGAATGGTGTGATTCCAACTGGTGCTGCATATCCAGTATGGGCCTAACGTAAATGGTTATACAGAGTCTGGATCGACTCCTTACATGAGAATCGGAACGCTAGCCGTTAGGTCTGCCAGGCGCCCCCGTATGCTGCAGCAGTTATCTGATTGTTCGTGCGCCTCAGGTGATATGCTCGGTGTTAGACTCACCCCCAGATCTTTTGCCTCTGAGTGAGGTTTGAGACTTTGGCCATCTAAATAGTATTGTGTCTGCGGTCTCTTTGCCCTTCCCATTTCTTCATGACTTTGCATTTGGCGGGCGGTTAGACTCAAGGAGCCACGTTGCTGGACCAGGCTAGTAGCCTGTACAGGTCTCCTTTGTAGTCCTGCCTGTTCCTCATCCGATTTGATTCCTTATCATTAACATCACATCGTCCGCAAACAAGGACACTTTGAGTCTTATCCCTGCCGTTATGTCATTCCATATACAAGAACAGCACAGGTCAAGACCTGACCCTGTGGAACCCGCTTGTCACAGCGCCCATTTGGACACAGCGTCACGTACCATGACTCGTTGTTGCCTCCCTGTAAGGTAATTTCTTATCCATTGAGTGCCTTTCCTCTTATGTGTGCCTGATCCTCTTTGCTTTTGCAGTATACCTCTTGTGTGGAAGGAACTGTTTCGAAGGCCTTCTTGCAGTCCAAAAATTGCAGTCGGATCCACCCCTCTCTCTCTTGTCTTACTTCTGTCACTTCAGGAGCCAATTGCTGACCAGGTCTGCAGCTGTCCAGATCCCTTTGTTTCTGCCTGGTCTTCGATCGAGGTGAATTATTCTCATCTACTTTCAGTCATCTGGCAAACAGGGGGACACCTAGAGTCTATTCTTCCGTCATGTCGTTCACAAATATCAGAAACAGCTCTGGTCCTAGGACTGACCCCTGTGGGACCCCGCTTGTCCACAGGTGCCCACTCTGAAACTCGCCACGTACATTGACTCGCTGCTGTCTTCTGACAAGTATTCCCTGATCCATTGTAGTGCTTTCCCTGTTATCCCTGCGTGGTCTCCAGTTTTTGCACAATCTTTGTGTGGAAATGTGTCAAAAGCCCTTCTTGCAGTCCAAAGATTATGCAATCCCTGCCACCTCTCTCTCTCTTGTCTTACTGCGGTCACATATACATTAGAACTCCAGTAGGTTTGTGAAAAGGATTTCCCGTCCCTGAAAACTGTGTGCTGCTGTTGATGAGATCGTTCCTTTCTAGTTTCCACCCTCTTCTCTGATAATCGCTCTATGATTTTGCATACTATACATGTCAGTGACACTGGTCTGTAGTTTAATGCTTCATGTCTGTCTTCCTTTTTTAATAGATTGGGACTACATTTGCTGTCTTCCATGCCTCAGGGCCAATCTCCCTGTATCGATAGATGTATTGATTATTGTTGTTAGGTGTGACCATAGAGCCTCTCTCCTCTCTCAATACCTATTGGAGTGTTATCTGACCCCATGCCTTTGAGGTATCTAGCTCCACTCGAAGCCTCTTCATTATTCCTCGTTGTGTGCACTGTGTCCAAGCACATGTTGGTGTAGCCCCACTCTCCGTCTTTCTGGAGACCCTTCTGTCTCCTCTGTGAACATTCTTTGAATCTCTTGTTGAGTTCTCACATACTTCCGGTCATTTCTTGTTGTCTCTCCTTCCTTCCTTCCTTTGCTGATTACCTGGTCTTGACTGTTGTTTTCCTCCTGATGTGCATGCTACAACAGTTTAGGGTCAGATTTGGCTTTTGATTTTGTATTTTCCTATTGTCTTTGGGGCCTCCCTTCTTATCGTGCAATTATTCGGTTTCTGGCTCTACGACTGTTCTCTTATTCTCCTGGGTCCTTTGCATTCTATATTTCTTCTATTCCTAGCACACTTGGTTTGGGCTCCCTGCACTTTGGATGAATCATGGGTCATCCTGGCTTTTTTCATTATTCCTGTTACCTTGGGTACAAACCTCTCCTCAGCCTCTTTGCATTTTGTATGTACATATTCCAATAATCGCATTAAACTGGCTTCCCTGCCAGTCTCTGTCCACTGTAACCCCGTTTCAGGAAGTTCCTCATTCCTTGTGTAGTCCCCTTTCAGTGTTTGGCTTCATTCGTCCTGGCCCTCCTGCTTCTCCCTCAGCTTGTAGCTCTACTGTTTTCTCGTAGCTTTAAAACCACCTGGTCACTGGCCCCAAGGGGTTTTCATATATGATGTCCTCGTATCTGCACTACTCAAGTGAATACTAAGTCCAGCCTTGCTGGTTCATCCTCTCCTCTCTCTCTTGTAGTGTCCCTTACGTGTTGGCACATGAAGTTTTCCAGTACCACCTCCATCATCTTAGCCCTCCATGTATCTTGGCCCCCATGTGGGTCCAAGTTCTCCCAATCGATCTCCTTGTGGTTAAAGTCACCCATGATCAGGAGCTTTGCCCTGCATGCATGAGCTCTTCTGGCCACTCTAGCCAGTGTGTCAACCATCGCTCTATTGCTCTCGTCGTACTCTTGCCTTGGCCTCCTGCTGTTCTGTGGTGGGTTATACATCACTGCTATTACCACCTTGGGACCTCCAGAGTGAAGTGTTCCCGCTATGTAATCACTTTCTTCTCCGCTGTCTCCTCTCTCCAGCTCATCAAAATTCCAGCGATTTTTGATCAGCAACGCCACTCCTCCACCCCCCTGTTCCCTCTGTCTTTCCTCAGGATTTGGTATCCCGTTGGAAAGATGGCATCTGTTATCATACCTGTAAGCTTGGTTTCTGTGAGAGCTATGATGTCCGGTGATGCTTCTTTGACTCTTTCATGCCACTCCTCCCACTTATTTGTTATTCCATCAGCGTTTGTGTACCATACCTTCAGTTTCCTTTCCAACACTATGGTTTGGGGGGCTTGTGATGGTGGGAGAACTGGTTGCATACTGTGGGATTTATAGCTCCGGTGTTGGGTGGAGGCTGTGGGTTTGGATTGTAGTGTGTGTTGGGATGGTTGTGATAGGTTGTATGGTTCTGAGAATAGTTGTGTGTGTGCGTTGCCCTTACGTTCTGTTCTGTTCTGACTGACTTCTGCTGGTCCAACCTTGTCCTCTTTCCTAGCTCTTTCGCTTTTTTGTCCTCTCCTCAGGCTGCTGTCGTTTTGATTGTGTTCTGTCTCTGTCTAGGAACACCCTTTGTACTCTTACGAGTATTTCAATCGTGGTTTCTCTTTGGGAGGATCTGTTCAGCATGTTTCCGTCTTGAGAATCAGCTTGATTGGTCGGTTTTCTCCCCTTCGACGTTCCCCCTTATTCTTGAAAATTTACCAATCTCGTCCATCTCTTCACCTATTTCCGTGATGATTTTCTCAATTCCTTTCTTTCTTCTGCTGCCTTTTCAGAGTGTTGCCTTTCCTCTCGTCTCCTGAAGCAATGGATAAACACTGATTTTGCCCGTTCCTCCTCCCATTGCTTCACCCTCTGTGACTCTGGATCCTGCTAGTATGTGGTCAGTTTTCTCCCTTGATTTTCCAGTGGCTCTTGATAGGCATGGTTGTGGCCTCAGGCATTCGGACTTTCACCCTCTCCATCTGCAACCAGCTGTTCTTCCCTTTCACTTTTTTTTCTTTTTTTTTTGGCCCTCCTTGGCAGGCTGATAGCCTTAGGCCAATTTTTTAAATTTCTAATTCCTTCCTCCTGTTCGGCCTCGCAGCTTCATATGCTGATGTCTTCTCTGGTCACTGCCCCTGTAACTCGCTTCGACCTATTTATCTCAACTTCTAGGTGGGGACCTTATTGGCTATTGCAGTGTGTGGTGTGTGTGTGTGTGTGTGTGTGTGTGTGTGTGTTTGTGTGTGTGTGTGTGTGCAACAACGAAGGAAATCAAAACACGTTTCGGAATAAGCATTGCGTTATTAGGGAGCAACGTGATGTGTATAGATCGAGAAAAAAACCTAACATAACGGTAAGTAGACCGAAACGTTGTGCCAATAAAAACGTGTTGGTTACATATTCTCATTTTCCACGGGAAGAGGAAAGTGGAATAAGGGAATAATATCAAACACAGGTCGTACAAGAAATTCTCAGGGAAACCCAGACACTACGATTAATATGAACACGAGGATTGTTTGTGGGTCCTCCAGACGTGTCAAGACACACACACACACTCACCACCAACACACAACACACACACCACACACACACACACACACACCACACCACAGCACACACAACATACACTACACACACACACACAACACACACACACAACACACACACACTCCACACACTGAAGACATACACAGTGACTTACTAGGAGACCAACCAAACAGGCTCCTGAAAGAAATGCAGAGTTACTAGAGTACCTTGATGACCTAGTCCTGGAGGAGTATACAAGAGAAGAGAGCGAGGCCCATGGAGCTATTGAATCGCCCCTGTAACCACAAATAGGTGAGTACACACACACAATCACACACACACAAAATCACACACACACAAAATCACTCTGTCCTCAGCTTAGCTTGTCTGTGCTGAAGCAGGAGACGACGGCTTGTGAGAGTGGAGAGAGGATTGAAGCCACTCCCAGACTTTCAGAATAACAATGACTACAACAACCCTCCCCCATTACCTCCAATACCAGCACCACCACCTTCACCACCCCTACCATCACCACAAACACCGACACTACCACCACTACAATCACCCGCAGCGTCATACCAGACTGGGTAGTAGAGGGTTACGAACATACCCAATCTTCCGTAAATGAAACTCAGATGCAAGTAATACATTTTATTGTGGCTACGTTTAACTCTCCAGCGTTTCACTCAAGCCATTACCTAACGTAACGATTTGACAAAGCTCCTGGAGAGCGAAACGTTGCCACAATAAAATCTCACATTAGATGCACCTGTGTCCATTTACCTAACATTCTGTCGGTAATTCTACTATTATTACTGCTTCATCGTCGTCTAACAGACTCGACTATAACACTTCAAACTTCTAAGATTACTCTCTGTAATTAATTGCTTCATTTTTCCAATATTCTTCCCTATCCATAGGGGATTTAATAACTTCTCACAATTATCTACTTAGTGCTGCTTATGCAAGGTTTCTGTTAGGGCAAAAAATGGACTCTTAATTCTAAAAGGAAATTATTACCATGATTCTTACTCAGTTATGGGAATGGGAATACTTGCTATATTGACGAAAGGTGTAACCTGCCTAGCCTGGGCCGGTAAGCCTTCTGCAGTGCTCGTTCTTTCTTATGTTCTTGTGCTCATAATAGTAGCTTGTTGGTTCTCTGCAATTCCCATATTAGCCTCTACCTCGTCTTTTGGTCCGCTCATGGCCAAAGCTAGCTAGGCCAGCGAGTAATAAGTTCAACTCCTTCCCATGATGAAGGGCCAAGGTATTCTTTCCTTTACACCCCCATCCCAGCAGCATTTCAAACTCAAGCCGGCATGTTAGTGCACACCACCACTACCACCACTACTACCTTCACAATCACTGCCGCCACTACCACCATCACTACCACTAGCACCACCATTACCATCAGCACCACTCTCCCAGTGCTCCATGGGTCCCCAACAACACTGCAATACTGCTGCACCCGTGGCCTCTAATTCCTTACTCTCCGCTGTTTATCCTTCCTGTTTGACTTGGATATTACTCTGTGGCATCGTGGAGGAAGAGAGAGAGAGAATTGAGAAGAAGGGAGGAGAGAGAGAGAGGAGCAATCGATGAGAGAGGAGGAGACGAAAGAGAGTGAGAGAGATGAGAGAGGAGAGAGAGAGAGTGAGAGAGAGAGAGAGAGGAGAGGAGAGGAAGAAAGAGACAGCAGGCTTGATTGGCTTGGCTCCCAGCAAATTATAATTATGGACGGGGTAGTGGAATGGCAGGTTCAGTTAGTAGTTTTGTAGGTAGTTGTAGTACCTGGAGGTTATTCACGGGGATCATCGCCCCCGCGGCCCGCGTCCATGACCAGGGCCTCCCGATGGAGCAGGGCCTGATCAACTAGGCTGTTATAGCTGTTCTAGCTGGCCGCACGCAGTTCCAACGTACGAGCCAAAGCCCGGCTGCATCCGGACTGACTTTAGGTATCTGTCCAGCTCTCTCTTGAAAGGCAGCCAGGGTTTATTGGCAATTCCCTAATGCTGATGGGAGGCTGTTTGTTGAACAGTTTGGGCCCCGGACACTTATGGTGTTTTCCCTTAGTTGTACCAATGACGCCCCTACTTTTTATTGGGGGCATTTTTGCATCGCCCCCTGACCCAGTCTTTTCACATCCCTTTTCGTAAGGGGAAGTGATTTCTGTGTGCAATTTGGGACATTCTTCCATGATTTTCAAGTGTAGATTATGATATATCTCTCCCTCCTGCGTTCCAACGAGTACAAGTCAAGTGCTTTTAAGCTCCAGTAGTTAAGGTGCTTGCCAGAACTTAACGTGCAGTAAAGGGAATCTCTGTACACTCTCTAGATCTGCGATTTCACCTGCTTGAATGGAGATGTTAATGTACAGCAGTATTCCGCCTGAGAGAGAACAAGTGATTTGAAAAGGTATCATCATGGCTGGCATCTCTCGTTTTGAAGTTCTCATTTATCCATCCTATAATTTTCTTTGACGTGCGATCGTTGCGCACTTTTGTGTGATCCTGAAAGTGAGATCCTCAGACATTAATACTCCCAGGTCCTTAATTATTTTTCACGCTCTATTTGTATGGCCACAGTCAGTAGTATACTCTGTTCTAGTTATTATCTCCTCAGTTTTTCCATAACGGGAGCTAGTGGGAATTTGTCTCATTGAACATCATATGTGTACCGTTGCCCCCACTGGAAAACTTTGTTTATATCTTCTTGGAGGTTAACCGCGTCCTCAGCAGATGGGGGACAAGGCCTCATGCAGATCCTAGTATCATCCGCTAAGGATGATACGGTGCTGTGGTGTATATCTTTGTTTTATGTATGATATGAGGATACGGAATATAAGATGGGGTTGGAGTACTGTGCCTTGTGGAACAGAGATCTTCACTATGGCAGCCTCCGATTTAACTCTGTTGACACTTACTCTTTAGTGTTCGATTTGTTAGGAAGTTGAAGATCCATCTCCCAAATTTCCCAGTTATTCCTTTAGCACGTATTTATGGGCTTATTACGCCATGATCGCATTTGTCAAATGTTTTGCAAAGTCTGTTGTATATTACATCTGCATTTGATTTTTTCCAGTGCATCCAAGGCCATGTCTAGTGATCCAGTAGTTGTGAGAGGCAGGAGCGACCTGCCCTGAACCCATGTTGCCCTGGATTGTGCAGATTTGGGGAATCCAGGTGATTTGCAATCCTGCTTCTTAGCACTCTTTCAAAGATTTTTATGATGTGGGACGTCAGAGCTATTGTTCTATAGTTCTTAGCTAATGCTTTGCTGCCACCTTTATGGAGTGGGGCTATATCCGTTGTTTTAAGTGACTGTGGAATTTCACCCATGTCCAAGCTCCTCCTCCATAGTGTACTTAGGGCACGCGAGAGGGTAGTAGTAACAGTAGTGATGGAGGCAGTTACATTATTGGTAATCATATTGCTCTTATCTAACCATATTATCATGGTTAACATTATCATGTTCTAATAAGTCACTGATTGCGTTGTTTACCTCTACATTCGATCACTAACACATTTCCGAACATCTTGGAAGGTAGTCGTCAACCGTCTCATTTCTGAACACACGAACGGGTCTTTTCCTCCCCATTAACCTTGAGTGGCGGAGGTTAAAGGGACATATACCTTGGGCAGCGTCTGTACCTCTTCAAGTCACACCACCGGTCTTTACTGCCACCACACCGGGATAAAAGTTTATCTTTTCTGGGGAAATCTAATTTATTTCACGCCACCTGTAAATCTGACTCTCCGTGTGTCTTAGGAATCAGTTTTTTTTTTATCCTGTGGGATCGCCAGATCTGACAAAACTTTGCTTCCAAGTTCTTGTCAGTCGTTGTTGTTTATATTTTCTTATCACTTGTGAGGTCTTCCTTATCTTGATTCAGTTGGATTTTTGTTTTCCTGTCCTGTATTTTGGTCCAGTTTTCTTTTCATTAGTGTTAGTTTCTCTTCTCTTCATTTATTTTTACTTGCCTGAAATGCCGTGCATACTATGGGCCTGCGAATAATTGTATATTTTGTATAATTTTAAATAAAAATTATTTATTATTATTATTATTATTATTATTAGTAGTAGTAGTAGTAGTTATTGCTTTTCCTAGTGTGGTTTTCTTGTTTTCTTATTTCCTTTTCTCATTCTCTCTTTCTCTTTCTTCTTCTCCGTTACATTCTCCTTGCAGCAGTCACTGGTCTCAGTCCTACCTACTCTCCCATTAATTCTACCTGAAGTACCTCAGGGCAGTGTTTCTCCTCGGCAGTTTTGTCATCAACTAGTGACTTACGACCTAAAGCTGGTTGATGACAAGAACAAGAGTATGATTATACTTTTCTTCCTCAGATGTCAGCACTGCCGTGAGGTCTCTCTCCGTTATGAGATCCATCTGGTTAGTGGAAGGAGAGATGGGAGAACCAGTAGTGTGATAACTTATGGTAGTGGAAGGAGGACTGGAGAACCGGTAGTGTGATCAACATCATGGTAGTGGAAGGAGGACTGGAGAACCGGTAGTGTGGCAACATCATGGTAGTGGAAGGAGGGACTGAAGAACAGAAATGTGGTCAAACATCATTGGTAGTTTCTGGAGTTTATCTGGAGAGAGAGTTCCGGGGTCAACGCCCCCGCGGGCCCGGTCTGTGAACAAGGCCGGTCTGTGACAGTGGAAGGAGGACTGGAGAACCAGAAAAGTTTATAGTAGTGTGGATAACATCATGGTTAGTGGAAGAAGGACTGGAGAAACTGGTATGTGATAACATCTGGTAGTGGAAGGGGACTGGAAGAACCAGTTTTTTTTTTTTAGGTGTGGTCAAACATCATGGTAGTGGAAGGAGGACTGGAGAGAGAACCAGTAGTGTGGTCAAACTTCATGGGTAGTGGAAGTAGGACTGGAGAACCAGTTAGTGTAGTCAAACATCATTGGTTAGTCGGAAAGGAGGACTGGAGGCAACCGTAGGTGTGATCAACATCATGTAGTGGAAGGCAGAGGACTGGAGAACCAGGAGTGTGGTCAAACCATCATGGTAGTTGAAGGAGGACGAGAAACCAGTAGTGTAGGTCAAACATAATTGGTAGTGGAAAAAGTAGGACTGGGTGAACAGTAGTGTATTCAAAATCATGGTAGTGGAAGTAGGACTGGAGAACCAGTAGTGTGATCAACATCATGGTAGTGGAAGAAGGACTGGAGAACTGGTAGTGTGATCAACATCATGGTAGTGGAAGGAGGACTGGAGAACCAGTAGTGTGGTCAAACATCATGGTAGTGGAAGGAGGACTGGAGAACCAGTAGTGTGGTCAAACATCATGGTAGTGGAAGTAGGACTGGAGAACCAGTAGTGTAGTCAAACATCATGGTAGTGGAAGTAGGACTGGAGAACCAGTAGTGTAGTCAAACATCATGGTAGTGGAAGGAGGACTGGAGAACCAGTAGTGTGGTCAAACAGCGCCCTCTGACGAAGCGCAGTTCATTTTTCTTTGCTCGTAATGAGAGATCACTGGATGAATCGTGCTAATGATGAGTCGGGCCCAGATTATACTATAAACACCCTGTAGCTTAAGTGGTTGACTCAAAAAGTAGAGAGCTTGGGTCGAGGCTAGCATAGAAACATGTCTCTTTGGCTGTTGCCTGTTACCTAGGGGTACATGGACGCCTAGGAGTCAGACCCACAGCATGTATATGACATAAAGGTTGGCTTTCTTGAATTATCTTAACTTATCGAGCCTCCGAGGTTTCTTGGGTTATGGGGATCTATAACACCCTTCCAGGGTTAATAATCCCAAAAGCCTTCTCATCCGTGCAGTGAGGTCATACCACCAGGAGAGTTACTGCAGTGACCTAAGGTCACACAAGTGGACTTAAGTCTGCTAGTGAGGTCAAACGACTTGCTATGTATCCTGTGCACAGAGCAGAGGTCACATGAATCACTCGGCACTAGTACTAAGAGGTCTACGTATCTGACATTGCCCCTTGACTAATGTTCACTGGATAATGGGTCTCTTCACCGTGATTTATGGGGTAGGGTCCATTTTTATACCTCTGGTGCATGTTCCTGAGTAGAGTTGAACATCCGTCTGCTCTCTGCCAATGGATAAGTAAACAAGGTTTGTTTGTGATTACTAATACGTGGCATAAATACCAGGAAACATCTGCTTATTGATTTATAGAGAAGAGAATGTATGCCCTCTCCCCGTGATAATCTCTCTCTCTCTCTCTCTCTCTCTCTCTCCTCTCTCTCTCTCTCTCTCTCTCTTACACAGGGTTTGACAAGGTTAAGGATCCCTAGCTTTATTGACAAGCTATTTACAGGTTAAGGATTCCTAACTTTATTGCTAAGCTAAGAGCTGTTACCTACATCAGCTCATTTGAAAGCATTTTTATTGTTATGAGACATACAAGTAGGGAACAGGATGAAATTGGAGTCATCTGTGGGCCAGCATTTTCATTTGATCAACTGACTTTATCTCGTTGACATCTTTATGCTGTACGAATGTGTTCCATACTCGAGTCATCCTGGGTATATATGATCTCAGATGGAGTGATTTTCTGGAGAAGGGTACAGCCAGAGTGAAGTTGCTGCTTTCTGCCCGTCTTGTGGCATAAAAGCTTGTTTCACGCTGTCTTCGAAGTGGATCCAAGTGTGGTACTTTGACAATATTGGCCTTGTACATAACAGTAAGGCCACCCACATCCCTCCTATGTTGAAGGCTCTGCTGAAATGACAGATCTATCCAGGATGGGTCCAGGCGAGAGATGGGACGTCTTGCTCTGTTCTCTACTCTGTCAAGCAGTCGCAGATGAGAGGGGGGGCAGGCAAACCAAGAAAGTGGAGCATACTCAAGGTGTGAGCGTACTTGTGCCTCGTACAGAATCTTGCAACCCCTACTGTCAAGCAGATGCGAGATACGGCGAAGTGCTGTAAGCTTCCTGGTTGCCTTGTTTGCAAGATTTACAACATGGTTCTTCATGGTTAGTTTGGAGTCAAATTTCACCCCAAGGATATCAACTTCTTCTCCAGGTGCCAACACCCTCCCATTCATCCTTACTACTGCACCAGCATTACCATCATGGTGCCTAGAGACCATCATTTGCGTTTTCTCAGGTGCAAATGTTACTTGCCATCTATTTCCCCAAGCTGATATAGCTCTCAGCTGGTGATTGATGTAGCTTAGAGCAGCTGGCATTTCTTCTCTTGGATAAGTGATTGTCAGTGTACAGTCGTCTGCATATGCATGTGATTCTGGGATGAGATGAAGAAGGTCGTTGAAGTAGACATTCCATAACAATGGCCCCAGCACGCTTCCTTGTGGAACACTTGCCCCAATAGGATGTCTTGCTGATTCCGTTCCATTGAGAACTACACTTAGAGATCTACCATGAAGGTAGTCACTGAGGAGACATAGCATAGAGACTGCAATTCCCAGTGCTTGAAGTTTTGCTAAGAGGCCCTGGTGCCACACCCGGTCGAAAGCGCCAGCAATGTCCAGTGCTACCACACAGCTGACTTTGGATTCATCCAGTGACTGGTGCCACTTAGTGGAGAGGTTTAACAACAGATCAGCAGCAGAGTAACCTTTCCTGAAGCCATATTGACGATCACAAAGTAATGAGTGATAGTCAAAAAACTCTGTCATATGTCTTGAGATTGTTGTCTCAAGGATCTTACCAGTGATTGACAGGAGTGACACTGGTCTGTAGTTGCTGATTTTGCTCTGCCTCTTCTTTTGTGAACAGGGACTACATTTGCCTCTTTCCATAGAGAGGGCCATTTACACTGTACTTGGCAGTGCTGAAAGATGCGAGTTAGAGGTATTGCTAGCTGGTCTGCACATCTTCTCAGCAATCTTAGGCTCAACTTGTCTGGGCCCACAGCCTTTTCTTGGTCAAGCGATTTAAGAAGGAAATGCACCTCCTCCTGCCTTATTGTCACCACTGACAGTTTTGACACAGTTCTTGCAGCTAACCAAGGAGGGTCACTTGCTGGATCAGGAACTTGCATTTTGGTAGCAAAGTGTTCAGCAAAGAGGTCCGCCTTCTCTTGACTACTAGTAGAGGTGGTCCCATCCTGTCGATTTAGAGGTGGAATGAGTTCATCAGGCAGATAACTTAAGAAATCGTAATGACACGATTGCAAATAAACCATACCCCCGGCCGGGATTGAACCCGCGGTCATAGAGTCTCAAAACTCCAGCCCGTCGCGCTAGCCACTAGACCAGCTAGCCACAATAAGATTCATCCAACTAGGTATATTTCTACACCATAGGAAAGTTAGCACAGGCACCTCTGTGACCACAAATGCAAGTTTTTACAGACGAATCTCCAGCTAGCGTGGCCGTGACGAACTCTAGCTCAAGTCCCTTCACTGCCGTCAACATGACTTAAGAAATCGTAATGACACGATTGCAAATAAACCATCCCCGGCCGGGATTGAACCCGCGGTCATAGAGTCTCAAACATCCAGCCCGTCGCGCTAGCCACTAGACCAGCTAGCCACAATAAAGAATTCATCAACTAGGTATATTTCTACACCATAGGAAAGTTAGCACAGGCACCTCTGTGACCACAAATGCAAGTTTTACAGACGAATCTCCAGCTAGCGTGGCCGTGACGAACTCTAGCTCAAGTCCTTCACTGCCGTCAACATGACTAAGAAATCGTAATGACACGATTGCAAATAAACCATACCCCGGCCGGATTGAACCCGCGGTCATAGAGTCACAAAACTCCAGCCCGTCGCGCTAGCCACTAGACCAGCTGCCACAATAAGATTCATCCAACTAGGTATATTTCTACACCATAGGAAAGTTAGCCAGGCACCTCTGTGACCACAAATGCAATTTTTTACAGACAAATCCCCAGCTAGCGGGGCCGTGACAAATTAGCCAAAGCCCCTTCCTGCCGTCAACATGATTTTAAGAAACGAAAAATACACATTGAAAATAAACCTCCCCCCGGCCCCACCTAGCGGAGTTTTCGTCTGTAAAAACTTGCTTTTGGTCACAGAGGTGCCTGTGCAAACTTTCCTATGGTGTAGAAATATACTAGTTGGTGATCTTTTTTTGGGTACTGGTCTAGTGGCTACCCGGACGGGCGGAGTTTTGAGACCCCTATGACCGGGGGTTTAAATCCCGGCCGGGGGTAGGGTTTTTTCCCATCGTGTCTTTACGATTTTTTAAAGTCATGTTGACGGCAGTGAAGGGATTTGAGCTAATTTTTCGTCAGGGCCACGCTAGCGGAGATTCGTCTGAAAAAAACTTGCATTTGGGGTCCAGAGGTCCCTGTCTAACTTTTCCTATGGTGTAAAATAACCTATTGGTAAATCTTATTGTGCAAACGGGTCTAGGGGCAGCGCGAGGGGGTGGATTTTGGACCTATGACCGGGGGTTCAACCCCGGCCGGGGGTAGGTTTTAAATTTGCAATCGTGTCATTACGATTTCTTAAGTCAGTTGACGGCGTGAAGGGACTTGAGTAGAGTTCGTCAGGGCCACGCACGGGAGATTCGTCTGAAAAAACTTGCATTTGGGGCACAGAGGTGCCTGTGCAACTTTCCTAGGTGAAAATTTTCCTAGTTGGTGAACTTTTTGGGGCTAGGGGTTAGTGGCTAGCGCGACGGGCTGGATTTTTGAGACCTATGCCCGCGGGGTTCAATCCCGGCCGGGGGTATATTTTATTTGCAATCGTGTCATTACGATTTCTTAAGTCAGTTGAGGGCAGTGAAGGGACTGCCTAGAGTTCTTCAGGGCCCACGTGCGGAGATTCGCTGTAAAAACTTCATTTGGGTCACAGAGGTGCCTGT
>NC_069415.1:61394073-61399487 GCF_026875155.1 Cherax quadricarinatus | reverse complement strand
GCCCCCTTTTTTTTAAATGGCGTGATGGATCAGCTTCTGGAACATTGCTGGTGAGTTCCGCATTCCGAATGGGGTCACTATATAGTGACCTCCTGGAATTACAAAGGCAGAAATGTTATTTGCCTTATTTGTCAAAGATACCGGATAGAAACCTTTAAGGAGGTCTAGTAGTTTGGAAACAAAAGTAACATTACCCACAAAGTTCATTATATCATTCAAACATGGCAGAGGGTAGGCATCTGGAAGAGTGACCTCATTCACCTTATGGTAGTATGTACACTTTCGAAAACCTCCATCAGACTTCTTAACAGGGTTTAGAAATGATTAATAATGAGTATGGATATATTAACTTATGCTCTGATATTAAGAATCTTAATAGTAACTGTCATGGAGTAACTCTGGGTAATGATAATTTCAGAAATTGTGTAAAAACAAAGATGAATAGGAAAAATGTGCAGAAGAAAAAACATATGATGGTATTTTATGCTAACAGTCGAAGTGCAAGAAATAAAATTAATGAACTACGTTTGGTAGCATGTGCTGGGAACTTTGATATCATTGCATTAACTGAAACGTGGTATGATTTAAAGAGTCGGGATATGACTGCTGAGTGTAACATTCAGGGATTTAAGTTGTTCAATGTGGATAGATCTAGTGGGAAGGGGGGTGGAGTTGCATTGTTGTTCGAGAAAATATTAATTGTTGCATAAAAACAGGTATAAAAATAGATGGAGCAGTAACAGAGTCTGTTGGTAGAGTTCGTGGGAGGGTCAAGAAAAACTAATTCTAGGTGTAATATACCGACCTCCAGGTTTGGGATCACGATAGAGGGAGACTTTTTGCGACGAAATTGTTAGGGCTTCTGGACACAGTAACGTAGTCATAGTAGGGGACTTAACTTTAGCCAAATTGACTGGAATTTTTTGACAGTAATCTAGAGTCCAATGACTTCATGGAAACGGGTTCAGGACTGTTTTCTGAAACAGAGTGTAACTGAACCTACCAGGGGTAATAATTTGCTAGACCCTAGTCTTGTCAAATAAGGAAACACTCGTGAATAATCTGGAGATCGCTGAGGCCCTTGGCGCAAGTGATCACAAATCCATCACTTTTAGCATTAACTGGGAATGCAAGAATAATGATAATACAGTAAAAATCCCTGATTTCGTTCTGCTGTTTTTAATGGACTTAGGGAACACCTGTCTAATCTTGATTGGAGTTATCTAGCTAATGATTTTATTAACGATGACATACTTATGAATATGAAGGGAGCTGCTTTTATGATTGTTTTTTTTAATAATGTGCACAGTGCCCCGAGTATATACATTCCCCCGAGAGAAATTAGGTCAATAATAACGATTCCCAAATGGGGTTTAAAAGAGGCTAAAAAATCTATTAGGGGAGAAAAGGGGAATTTATAGGCGCATCAGAAGAGGAGAGGTTAACCTACTGACCAATATGTTCAGCTTAAAAGAGAAGTAAAAAAAATGCGATTAGAAAGGCTAAACGTGACTATGAAATTAGAGTTGCTAATGAATCAAAGACTAATCCAAAAGGGATTCTTTCAAGTGTATAGGACGAAAGTGAAGGAAAAAGGTAGGACCTCTGAAAATTGGGAATGGACAGCTGACGGATAACGAACTGGAAATGTGTTCCTTATTTAATGACTATTTTTTGTCAGTTTTTACACAGGAAGATGTAAATGAGATTCCAGAATCAATGATTACTTAGTTCCCGATGAATTTAAGTTAAACTAATATTACTGTCACGAGGGGCATGTTTATTAAGCAGATAGACAAACTGAAGCAAAATAAGTCCCCGGGACCCGATGAGCTGTTTTTCAGGGTACTTAAGGAATGCAAGATGGAGCTTAGTCAGCCATTAACGAGTGTATTCAATGCATCCATCCTTACCAGTGTTGTGCCAAGTTGTGGAAGATGGCTAATGTGGTTCCTATATTCAAATCAGGGGATAAGTCCACTCCTTCAAATTTCCGTCCAATAAGCCTGACATCTATAGTGGGCAAGTTATAAGAAAACAATTATAGCTGAAAATTATCAGAGTCACCTTGAAGAACATAACTTGATAAATGAATCTCAGCATGGATTCACGAGAGGTCGTTCCTGCCTGACAAACTTACTGACGTTCTTCAATAGAACATTTAGGCAGTTGACAGCGATAAGGGAAATGATATTGTTAATTTTATTTTGAAAGCTTTCGATGATACCTCACAAAGACTTAAAAAAGGGGCAGCTCAGGATAGGAGGGAAAGTTCTAGCATGGGTGAGGCATGGCTAAAACCATAAAAGCAGAAGGGTTACCATTAATGGGGTAAATCTGAATGGGATTATCACTAGTGGCGTTCCACAAAGGGCAGTTTTAGGCCCTCCTTGTTTATAATTTACTTAAAAAAACCTTGATGAGGGATTTCGATGACATGATAAATTTGCTGATGATACAAAGTAGGCCGTAAATTTACTTGGGAGGATATCAAAGAACCCAGGACATTTGGGCAAATTAACTTGGGCTGAAAATGGAAAATGAAGTTCAATTGGGTAAGTGTAAAGGTACTTGCCCCTTTGGGAATGAAAAAACCCCCGAAGCTTTTTCTAGGTGAAGTAGAGCTTGTATGTAAAGTAAAAGGACACAAGTGCAACTAATGTGACATTTATTGTGGCAACGTTTCACTCTCCAGGAGCTTTATCAAGCTTGATAAAGCTCCTGGAGAGTGAAACGTTGCCACAATAAATGTCACATTAGTTGCACTTGTGTCCTTTTACTTTACATATTGTCGGTAATTCTACCAACTTTATTACGAAGTAGAGCTTGATCATACAGAATGTGAAAAAGACTTGGGAGTCATGGTAAGCAGAAATCTAAAGCCAAGACAGCAGTGCCTTAGTGTGCGCAACAAGGCCAACAGATTACTTGGATTTATCTCAAGAAGTATAAGTAACAGAAGTCCAAAAGTTATTTTGCAGCTCTATACATCACTAGTGAGGCCTCATTTAGATTATGCTGCTCAGTTTTGGTCTCCTTACTACAGGATGGACATAGACTCATTAGAGAGCATACAGAGAAGAATGACTAAAATGATTTACTACTGTAAGGAACCTCCCGTATGAAGATAGACTTAAAGCCTTAAATCTCCACTCTCTGGAGAGGCGTAGAATGAGGGGTAGATATCATTGAAGTGTATAAGTGGATGACAGGCATAAACAAGGGAGATATAATACAGTACTGAGGGTGTCGAACCAGGTAAGAACCAGAAATAATGGATATAAGTTGGATAAATTTAGATTTAGAAAGGACATAGGTAAGTACTGGTTTTCTAACAGAGTTGTAGATGCGTGGAACGGTCTTCCTAGTGGGGTGATAGAGGCTAGGACCTTGTGTAGCTTTAAGAAGAGACTGGACAAATATATGAGTGGGAGGGGCTGGGTTTGATTGGTGTCATGGGGTACGGGAGTTATTTCTTGGGTGGCTTTAGGTAGAGATCGTTTTGATAAGGACCTGCCTCGTATGGGCCAGTAGGCCTTCTGCAGTGTTCCTACATTCTTATGTTCTTATGTTCTAATGTTCTTATGTTCTTATAAACAGTGAAGCCCACGGACTGGATAACTCCTCCACTAATCGTGTTCTAACAGAAATGCTACCTCCTGCTCAAGTAGCTTCTGTTTTTCAGGATTATCTCTATAGGGAAAGAGTTTAAGAGGCTTAGTGTTTCCAACATCTACATCATAATATCCCAGGGTACATGTTTTTGGGACATCCAAAAATATGTTAGGGTATGTTTATAAGAAGGCAGTTAGACATATTATTTAATTTTTAGACAGCCTCATTACTAATGGGCTAAGGTCCCTGAGGACAGAATTAGGAAGCTTAACTTGAATTTCTGAAATGGTGTGCAAGGAACCATGGTCGTCTACAGAGGCAGAAGACAGAGTCATTACTGGGGTTTTATGTGGACTATTAAATATTTTTATCTGATTTATGTGGTAAATTTTACTTTTTGAGGGTTTATCAATGCGAGCTACTACATACTTTACATCAGAAATTTTACTTATGATTTGCATGGGTCCCATAAATCTGTTATTATCTGTTATTATCCAGCAATAACACTGTATCTTTCATAGGGAATCCCTCAGAAACACATAATAACATAAGAACATAAGAAAGAAGGAACACTGCAACAGGCCTACTGACCCATGCGGAGCAGGTCCATGTCCCCTCTCCCCGGATTAGACCAATGACCCACCCCCTGGATTATCCCAATGACCCACCCAGTCTGGTCATCCCCACTCAAGGATGGAGCACTGTACCAGACCCAGCAGCACAAGCTAGTCAGGTCCAACTCACACCCACCCACACCCACTCATGTATTTATCTAACCTATTTTTAAAACTACACAACGTTTTACCCTCAATAACTGTACTCGGGAGTTTGTTCCACTCATCCACAACTCTATTACCAAACCAGTACTTTCCTATATCCTTCCTGAATCTGAATTTTTCCAACTTGAAACCATTGCAGTCAAATATCCTGTATATTTACTATGCACATATATTTTAAGTAAAGGGACAGAAAATGCAGCTCCTTCAAATGCTTCTAAGAGAATGGAGGAATGCAATGACATTCTTTCAGAGAGGGGGAGTACTCCATCTCTTATAAGGAACAATAAGCTCTGGTATCCATAAAAGTTATTTCTTCAATTTTTTCCCATTCTCCTGAAGGAAGATGTGGCATTTACTGTAGTATGGGGGCCATACCACACTCTACTTTTTTTCTGATTCATCTCAAAAGGGAGGATGCTGATTTCCCCTAAGGGTTGGGGCTTAACTGACCAGTTGGACTTGACATTGACCAGATTTATGACAACGGAAACAGATTATCTCATATTTTACTTTGCTCCATGTTGATTTTGTGGCTGGTGCCACTCTGTGTACTGACATCATTGTTCACCAATGTTTACCATGAGTTTGAGGTTGTCGTTCACCAAGTTGACCGAGAGTTTGATGTTGTTGCTCACCAGATGACTTAGTTGGTTGATGTGGTAGTTTACTTTCATCCTGACACTTCGTCCTCTAGTCAGGGACTCGTCTCTGACGATCTCTATTCATGCCAGGCTGTTGGGAAGAAAGATTATACCGCTCGGACAAGGAGCTGTTAGCCTCAAAAATGTCAGCCAGCCTGGCGGCTTCCAATGCAGTGGTCAACGAATGATCTTCAAGAAAGACTCTAACCTCTGGTCCAATAGATACCAGCAGGTTATCCACCATAAGTAACTGCACTAGATTACTAAAGTTGGCGACACCACTCACCTTATACCACTTGGTGAAGTTTTCTCTACTGCCTTACAAAGTCTACATGAGACTGACCCAGCTGATGCTTGCACAGTTTGAATTCCCTCCTGT
>NC_069415.1:61384073-61389073 GCF_026875155.1 Cherax quadricarinatus | reverse complement strand
CTCCGCCCTTTGGGAATGAAGTTTTGCAAGGGGGAAGTCGTCAAATTTGGGATTTTCTGGCTCCCTGTGGGGGGCTGCTCCCCCCCCTTCCCTGGGGGTAGGCAAGTAGGTGTCTCCCAAATGTGGCAGCACTGAGTCCCAGGAATCCTTCCACCCTTTAAAGGGGACTAGTGCCCTCAGGACACTTTTGACTTCCATCAGACCTCTTACTGGGTTTCCCCCGTTGACTGGGCAACGGGCTGGGGCGAGGCTTCTCAAAAGATTTCATTGACCCCTATTTTTGGCAAATTCCCTCTGCTGTGTGACACACGAGCCCATGAAGTCCGAATTGATCAGCCGCCCTGCGCAAATACACCTATGTTCGTGGGAGGGGGGCGGTAGGTGAAGACAAAAACCCAATCCGAAGGGCCCCTGGGTCGAGAGGGTCCCCGGGGAGGTTTGGGAAACAGTAACAGGAAATCCCTGATGGGGGTCCCTTTCCTGCCAGGAGACGAGCTTTGCCCTTTTCCCTGAAGCTTTGGAGGTTTGTGTTTGCGTTTTTTTCCCCATGTCGGTTTTGCCCCATGGGCTGTTTTGTCTTTGGGGGGGAGTGGTCTACGGGGAGGATCGTAAGGGGTCCCACAAAATTGCTGCACAGAAACCTGTGGTTTTGAGCTAACCACGTCTCTCAACGTTCGGGAACATCTTCTTTAAAAATGCCTGAACCAAACACGAAGAAGATAAGAGGAAAAGCAAATGCTTTTGTTTTGCACACCCCATACCTCCCAGTCGCACTGGGGGGGTTCCTGACCCCCATTCGACCTCAAGTGACAGGTTCAGTCCTTTTTAAAGTTGTACCTAGGTGTGCATATATTCCGAGTGCGGGGTTGTCAAAGAGGAGCACACCTCAGGAAAGAAATGAGTTGGCATAGAAGACACCTTGTGAGGAGATACAGAGCATATGGGCTCAAGACGCTTATTCCCCCCCCCATTCTCTAGGCTTTAATTGTCCCTGAGGACAGTGTCGATGGCCTGGTGACCAAGCGGTGCTCCCAAAAGGGTACTTTTTGGGCGATGGAGAGAGATTCTGGGAGGGGTTCTTTGCCCCGCATTGATTATTTCCGGGTTTCCCGTGATGATTTCACACTTGGAGGGGGTTGAGGATGAGTCCCAGTTTCCCCTGTGTTTTTTACCAGTTGTAGGTCCCGCAGAGGACTCTTTAGTACCTGCCAGAGTGCCCGCATTCAGGTACCGATATTGACTCACTGCGAGGCGGAAGTTAGTTTCCTTATGCCAAACAGAAGAGAATGGAGCGAGTGGGTCACCCTGCTGAACACCCCCTGACGATGAATTCATGTTTTTCCAAACAAAAGAATTTAGGGTTTGCTGACCGCTGAAACGAAGGGAAAAAAATGGGGAACCGACCCGAACACTTTTCAAGACACATCTCTCTTCACCATATTTTGGCTTTCTAAAATCAAGTTTGCTATGGCCTTGTCTTTTGGTAGGCCTCGATGTAGACCCTTGCAGCGAGCTGCGGGTTCACGCCTTGAGAGACCCCAAACCCAGTTGGTGGGGCTATAAAGTGGGAGCTTCTAGGGGAATGTTTTTAAATGCGCTTTTGGGAGGGGGAAACGGCAAGAGTGTTTCAACCGCAAGGGGCTGATTCCCCATCCCTCTTCTTAAAGCAAAATGAGGCTCCAAAAAAAAAAAAGATTTTAAATTTTTTCTGGGATTTCCCCCCGCCAGGCAATTTTTGACGAAAGTTGTTAACTCGGGAGAAGAATGATGCATCACCAGTACTGGTTTTTCCATCTCTTTGAGGTCTGAGGGCGAATTTCAGGTAACCCCTCAGATCCGTGGGAAAAGACACTAGCCTTATAGACTTCCGATCTGGAGAATTAATTTTTCAGTGTGGTCTTCCTGGGTTTCGTTGATGCAGGTTCCCTGTTGGTGCTTGTCTCTTATGTTGGGCCGTGGTTATCTTTGGGGGGGTACAGTGTCGTCACTTGTAATTTTTTTTTTTGCCTACTGTTCACTTTCTCGATTTTTTTTGGGAACCTGTTAATTTTCTCGTTTTCGGTGGGGCTTTTCTTGGGTCTACCTCTTTGATTTCCCATGATGGGGCAGAGGGGCACAGTTATCCTTTTTGGGTAGTTCCACTGCCTTGATAACGACGTGGTTAGCAGTTGCCTCGTCATCAGGGAAATACAAAACGCATTGCCAAACAAGAGTAGGTTTCCCATCTTGGTGGTGCCTCGGGGTTCTAAGTTGGTGCAACCTCTATTCACCTGCTTAAGAAGGGCTGTGTATTTCCCTTTCGCATATAGCGACCGCTTTAGGGTGGGGGATGTGACTGCTAGCAGTGGATTTGAATGCCAACAGAAGGTTATCGCAAGTGCAGGGTTGCCATTGGAATTTTCATCTGCCCGTGGAGGCTGTGGGCAGCTTTCTGCTGGGGGGAATTTTATCCCCCACACCCAGTGTGCACGAAAACGGCCCCCCCTGTTGCTGCTCGAAACTCCCTAAAATCACAGTAACAGGTGATCAGAAAGGAAAGGGAGAAAGAAAAAGGGGGGAAAGAGAGAGAGGTCTAGAAAGGGGAAAGGTTGGGAACTATAAAATACAGTGGGTGTCAATTCCCCTTATGGGGTTAATAAACAGTGTGTCTAGTGCTTGTGTCACATTTTTTTGTGTTTATACAGCACGAAGTGTGAGTGCATTATATCATATGGGCATCAGAATTTTTTGAAGGCCATGTGTATTTTGGGGGTTCTGGGGCCCGAATTTATCCTGTGCTGACCCCAACGCCTACACACATTCCTCTATGTTTACCTTCTTCCTGAATTCCTACTTCCAAATTTCCTAGGTACCTATGTGTGTTGGAGATGAAAGCGTGCCGAAAAATAACCCTCCTCACTTACTCCCCCTTTAGCCAATATTCCGCAATGATACTCAGTCTACTCCCCTTTTTCCAATGCCTAAGAAAGTTTTGGGCGTTGTTGGGTATTATGTTATGCTTGCGTGTGTGCTAGTAGTGTGTCTTGCGGTGTGCATATGTATGTGTGTGTTTTGGATGGCACTTGAGGTTTTGTTGGGTAGAGCCTAGCTTGCCGACCCCTGATTAATTTCCCCTACCCCTTTAAAATAAATGCTCTTAAGTGTAGTAAATTTTTTTTTTATTATTTTTTTTTTATTACACACCGACCATTCCCCCCAAAGGGGGGTGCCCCAAAAAAAAAAACTTTCACCATCTTCACTCCATCATGTCTTTTCCCGAAGGGTCTTTTCACTACAGTTTTTTAAAATGAACATTAAAACCCCCCCTTTAGATCAGGGGACGTACTTCCCATCTCCAGGACTCAAGTCCGGGCCCCCGGTTTTCCCTTAATCCCTTCATAAATGTTACTTTGCACACCCAAAAAGCACGTCAAGTATTAAAAAAAAAAATTTTTCCCCTTCACTCCTATCAAAACACGCCCCCATCCCGCTGGAAGTCCAAGCCCCTCGCACACAAAACCTTTTTACCCCCCCCCCCAAACCCTTCCTAGGCCCCCCTCCCCCGCCTTTCCCTTTCCCACTACAGATGATACCCTCTTGAATCATTCTGTTTCGCTCCTTCTCTCTACAGTCCAAACCCACCTAAACAACCCTTCCTCGCCCTGACACATTTTTTGGTAATCCCGCACCTCCCCAAACTTCCAAACACGAATTCTTGCTTTAATTCACACCACACATTCCTCAGACATGACATCTCCACTCCCTCCACCTTCTCCTCGCGCAACATTCATCCCCCACGCTTCACACCCAAAAGAGCGTTGGGAAAAACTATACTCTAAAATTTCCCCTTTTTGCCTCCAGGACAAAGCTTTGTCTCCACAGACTCCAAAGTGCACCACTCACTTTTTTTTCCCTCATAAAATTCTTGTTCCCTCATTTTTCATAGACCCATCCCTGACACCCCTCCCAAATATCTAATATTTTCCCTCCCCATACCTCCCCCTCCAATCGATTTTTCACCCCTTCTCACCTAATCTTTTTTTTTACCTAAACCTTATTTTTTCCCTGTTTTCACCTTTAATTTTCTTTTTTTTACCCCTCCCAAATTCTTCCACCAATCTCTGCAAACTTCCTTCAGAATCTCCCAAGAGCACAGTTCATCAGCAAAGAGCACTGTGACAACCCCCCTTTTGGTGTATTCTTTTCTTTTAACTCCACGCCCCTTGCCAAACCCTGCATTTATTCTCTTACAAACCCCCCATAAAAATATTAAACAACCACGGGACATCACAATCCTTGTCTAAGGGCCCACTTTTACTGGGGAAAAATTTTCCCCTTTCCTACATACCTACTTTACCTCATATCCTCGAAAAAAACCTTCATGCTTTCAGTAACCCACCTCCTACACCATAACTTTCAAATCTCCCCATTGCCCCCCCATCCACCCCGTCATACGCCTTTTCAAAACCCAAAAAGCCACAAAGACCTCTTTTCCTTATCAAAAAACGTTCACTTATAGTTTCACTGTAAACACCTGGGCACACACCCCCTACCCTTTCCTAAAGCCTCCCTTTTTACTCTATCCTATTCTCCGTCTACTTAATTCTTTCAATTAAACTCTACCATACCTTTACCCGGGGACCTCAAAGATTATCCCCCATAAAAATTTTTTCACTTCTTTTAAACCCCTTTGCCTTTATACAAGGGAAATATGCATCTCTCTCCAAACCCTGGTAACCCTTTCCCTTTTCCCCACATTTTTTAAAAAATTGCCCAAACCCTCCAAAAAATATCCCCACCGCTTTTAAAAAATTCTATCTTTATCCCCCTCAATCCCTGCCTTAAACCCCCCTTTTATTTTTCCACGCCCCACGAATTCCCCCACACTCACAAAATGCTCTTCTCATCCCCAAGATGTTATTCCTCCTTGCCCTATACCAAATCACAGCTTCCCTTCTTAAAATTTAAAAATTCCTCAAAAAATTTTCCCTTCCTCTTCCAATACCCTTAAACCCCCCAAA
>NC_069415.1:61382313-61383573 GCF_026875155.1 Cherax quadricarinatus | reverse complement strand
CTGCAGTAGGCCTACTGACACATCTAGACAAGTCTAACTCACATCCACCCACATCCCTTCAAGTTTTTGGCCAGCCTATTTTTAAGCAATCTAAAGTTTTTCTTTTCAGTGACTATTTTGATTTTTGTCCCAATCAACCGTTATTTCTCCATTTCTTTTTATAATCTAAATTGTCCAACTAGAATCCTTTGCTCTGAATCCAATATTTTTTGGATATTTTTAGCACCTTAGTTATGCTCCCTTATTCATTTCAGTTTTCATTTGTACAATTTAATAATATCCCCTCGTTAGAAAAATTTCTGACAAAGGGAATCAACTTCGTCATTATTTTCTGTACGTTTTTCGGGTAATTTCTGTCCATTCAGTAATATGGAGACCAGAACTGAGCTGCATAATCTAAATGAAGCCTTATCAAGGACACAAATTTAAAGAATAGTTTATGGATTTGAAACCGAAAATTACATTGTCTTGGTTTTAAGTTACTGCTATGACATTGGAGGCTTCAACAGTGGAAGCTAAATCATTGTTGATTCAACAGTGGCAAATTCGTGCATGTGGAAGCTATGTAGTGCGGTGTAAACATGATGTTGTCAGTGAATGTACAGCGATGGTGTACACTGTGGGTTGTACACTGGTGTGTGCAGTATATTTACACTGGTAAAGAATAAGTAACGGGTGTAAAAAAAACTCCAGTGGCCACCATGAAAACAAACTTTTACAAAATCATGGAATGAAAAAGAACGACTTAAAACGAGTGTTGAAACAAATCTGGTGCAATTTAAAGGATAAATCAGAAGTGCCAGAGGCCGGTGGCACTACTGACCTTCACGCTCACCCATATATCCTCCCTTGACAACACTCACACATCAGGTTTATTGTTTGAAGTTATGTACAGTTAAGGAGAGTCTGTGACTGTGCTTAGCAGACGGAGGGAGACGCCTCCTTCACTTGGCAGCTCTGTTATAATCTTCACTCGAGTCTCTACCACTCATCGTTGTGTATTATCTTCTTGACGGAGGGTCGAGCCTTCACCACTCCTGGCTCTGAATAATTTTTATGACGGAGGGTCGAGCCATCACCACTCCTGGCTCTGAATAATTTTTTTGATGGAGGGTCGAGCCTTCACCATTCCTAGCTCTGAATAATGTTTATGACGGAGGGTCGAGCCTTCACAACTCCTGGCTCCAAATAATGTTTATGATGGAGGGTCGAGCCTTCACCACTCCTGGCTCTAAATAATCTTTATGACGGAGGGTCGAG
>NC_069415.1:61362313-61377313 GCF_026875155.1 Cherax quadricarinatus | reverse complement strand
GAATTCGTAGCTTGGAAATTAGGAAAAGGTGTGGGATTACCAAAACTTTTATCCAGAGGGCTGAGGAGGGGTTGTAGAGTGTTAAATTAGACACATGTGCAACTCTTGGGTATCTTTATTGAGGAAACGTTTCGCCACACAGTGGCTTCATCAGTCCATACAAAAGATAAACTTGAAGAACAGGATGAGAATGAGGTAATCAGTCCCTCAAACTTGAGTCGATGTGGTCAGTCCATCAATCTTGAATAAAATACTGCATTTGAGCGGAGAAGCAGCTTATAAACCGTATGGCAGGAGAGGTGCAGCAGTCGTAGGTTGTGTCACATTTGTCCAGTGTGGAAGTAGGTCGTGCCCAAGATTTAGGCAAGCGAAGAATTCCCAAGTATTAAGATCCCAAGAAGTTGCAGTGTCTGGCAGGATTGTAGATGAATGGTTCAAAGAACCGACACGTTGTTACATTAGACACATGTGCAACTCTTGGGTATATTTATTGAGGAAACGTTTCGCCACACAGTGGCTTCATCAGTCCATACAAAGGATAAACTTGAAGAACAGGAGGAGAATGAGGTTATCAGACCCTCAACCATGAGTTGATGTGGTCTGTCCATCAATCTTGAATAGAATACGGCATATTTAACAACGTGTCGGTTCTTTGAACCATTCATCTACAATCCTGTCAGACACTGCAACTTCTTGGGATCTTAATAGTTGGGAATTCTTCGCTTGCCTAAATCTTGGGCATGAGCATCATAATCAATAAACCCTTGCAGAAGAAATGAATAACAATGACTCCCTGGTACGACACCTCCTTAGTATCTGTCTCCAGTACCTTCCTATGCATTACTAGAAACAAAGTAGCTCCTGTAGTCACCAATGCTTATTAACGATTGAGCCAAACCTCTTGAGGTTTTTCTGGCGTAGGAAATAGCTGAAGTAGGTATTATTCCTTCAAGTACTTGCAACTGAGCCATATATGACCACAAGGTCGCATTTTTCGTGCACCCTTCCGAAACCAATTGCGACACGGCAGGAATCGCAATCAGGACCCATCACTATCCCATTTCTCAGAGCTAAAAAAAACTTTCCATCCCTCACATTAAGCCGTGAGATGTGGCTGACAGCTGTTTGCCAATGCAAGGTGCGTGACAGTTTACTGGTTCGTTAGGTCTCCCTTAGTGACTTCACAAGCACTACATCACACCATAAGTGCTCCTGAAGTAATCACCATGTGCGTTCCTGAAGTGTACTCAGTGACACGCATGAAAGAAAAGCGAGACTCGTATAGATATCATTAGTAAACTTCTTGGACTTAAGCCGGAATCAACACTCTAGGGAATGTAACTTCATGGGTATTGCTGACTTGTGAAAAACTGTTTGAAGGTAGGCTATAACAATGATGAACTAAGAAAGTGTTAGAGTTAATGAAACAAGAGATAATTTAATCAGTGTCTAGCCCTGACTCCAACAAGTGTCAGTGTCGCCAAAACCCTCAGGTAAAGCCAATACACCAGAGGGGTTAGGTAAAAGTTCTCCCCTTACTTTATTCGATGTATAAATTGCAACCCGTAATTCTGTGCAGGGTAGCTAGGGGCTTAATTGTAGTATGACGTTTTTTGGTATAGAACATGTGACTTAATTAATCTCTACAGCTGGACATATTGTTCTTTTGTTTTTGTATGTGTGCACCCTCCAAGTTTAATCCTGCTTAATAATTATCCAGGAACCAGGTGTTAAAAAGGACATCAAACAGGAAAGTGTACACCTAAGTGTATTTTGACAGCAAAGGAAGTGTTCACTATATATGTGACAGAGCTCTTTAAGAGGCTTGTATACACTAGATGGAAAGAGTGACACTATTTAATAGAGTTAGTCGAGTATACACAAATAAAGTCCTCCATTGTTATTGTCATCTTCGAACCTTGTGTTAGTTCCATGAACCAGCTGTGGTTCAGTGAAACAGTGGTGGTTTCATGAATCAGCGTGGTTCACGTGTTGTTGTTCCATGATTCAATGAAGAATGAATATCACTAATAATCATTGACAGTGTATCCTAATTTGTAAAATTAGATGGACCTTCAGTATAAAGTTAGATATCTTTATAGCTGTGTAATTTTGGTACATGTACATGTCTTCAATTTTATCTTCGTCTGCAAGTGGTGTGGGCCAGCATAAGTAGCGCATTAGAATTACTTGATAACAGTGGGGGGTCACTCCCAACTCTCTGTGACGTGGGAAAAGAGATCAATAGCGCCGATGGTAACAGGGTTCTAAGTTACCCCTACCCCCACCACTAGTGGAGCATTATCGTTTGGGTACCCATGCACAGCTAGGCGGCAACAGTGCGGATCTCTCGGGGGTGCTTCAGCCCACGTGGTTTTGTTTGTATACAGACCCAGCTGATCACAGAGTCGGCTGACCGTACCATCTGCCTTACTTGTCCCTGCCTAATTGATGTTATAGCGTCTATCAGCAATGATCTTAGTAAAATTGAACCTACTAACACTGACCACGACAACAAGGACCCCACCAACGTTGACCAAGCAAAAATGGTCCAGCACCATTGACCTCATCAATAATAACAATGACCGAGGAACAATGACCCCCAGCAACACCGAATCTAGCAACAATGATTCTAGCAAAATGTCCCCAGCAGCTCTACCCCAAGCAACAATGACCCCAGCCACACTGGCGTCAGGAACATTGATCCCGGTAACAACTTCCCCAGCCACATTGACTCAAATACCACAGAACCAAGCAAGAATGGCCTCAGTCACATTGAACCCAGTAATACTGCTCCCAGCTATGATGGCCCCCAGCAACAATGACCTGAGCAAAAAATGACCCAGCTACAATAGCCCCCAGATACTCTGACCCCAACTACAATGATCCCATCCACACTGCCCATAGAAACATTGGCCTCAGCTACACTGAACTCAGTACAGTGGTCCCTCGATTATCGACGGTAATCCGTTCCTGGAAGCCGGTCGATTATCGAAATGGTCGATTTACGAATCAATTTTCCCCATAAGAAATAATGTAAATTCAATTAATCCGTTCCTGACACCCAGAAGTATTAAAACAAAAAAAATTTTTTACATGAAATATTCATGTAGTACATAAACAATAAAATGGGAAATGATGAATGAAACATTAACAGCATAAACTTACCTTTATTGGAGATTCTTCTTAGTGTATGGGGAGACTTGGAGGAGGAGGAGAGAGTGGATTGTTTTTTAGTTTGAAAACCCCCCCCCCCCACACCCCCCCAGGTACCATTTGCTTTCTGGAGTTGCCTTCTTTCCCCTTTTCTTAATGCCACAGGACCAGCTTGAGAGTCACTGGAGCCCTGTCTCGAAAAAAAAACTGTGCAGAGAGCTCTGTTTCCCTGCGCCCTTTTTTTAAAACTTCCCAAAATGGGCCAAGACTCTGTCACTGTACAAGTTTGCCGATATGGCTTCAACATCCTTCTCTGGGTGATGTTTCTCCCATAAATCTTTCCTCTTACCCACATAGTAAAAATCTCTTAATTTCTGAAGAAGGCACCTTCTTCAATCTCTCTTCCTCCTCCTTGCAGAAAAGTTCTGAGCTGCGACCCTGTTTCTCTTCCTGCTGAGCTCTTGCAGCTCTCAGTGGTTAGCTCTTCGTTGTGGTCCTCCACCCAACTCTTCCAATCCTCCAAACTCACACCCAAAACCCCATGGAACTCCCCAGTGCCACAATAGAGTTCAAATGACATAGGCTCATCAGGGTCAGCCCCAAACCCTTCCAAATCCTCTTGTCGACACAATCTGGCCACAATTTTTCCAAGCAGGTTCAAAGCCCTGGTAGACACTCCCTCCCAAGCCTTACTATAAGGCTTACACAATGGAAAATACTGAAATGTTTTTTCCAAAAATCTCGTAGGGTCAAGGAGTGTTGGGGTTTCACACTGAAGCACCTTTCAAACATTGCTTTGGTGTACAGTTTTTTAAAGTTTGCAATGACCTGCTGGTCCTGGGTTGGAGGGAGGAGTGGTTTTCGGGGGAAAGAACTTTACTGAGATGAACCCAAACTCCTTCAGAATTAGGTCATCCAAGTTTGGTGGGGATTGAGCAGGTGCATTGCCCATTATAGCAGGCACTTGAGATCCAATTTTTCTCCAGGAGGTAATTCTTCACACTGGGGCCCAAAAACACTTCGTTTAACCACTCTACAAAAATTTCCCTCGTGACCCATGCCTTATTATTAGATTTCCAAAAACACACAATTTATCTTCATAACATTATTTTTCTTAAATGCTCTGGGATTTTCAGAATGGTACACTAGTAAGGGGCTTCACTTTGAAATCCCACTAGCATTAGCACAGAACATTAGCGTCAGCCTGTCTTTCATAGGCTTGTGTCCTGGCATTGACTTTTCCTCTTGTGTAATGAAGGTCCTCTTTGGCATTTTCTTCCAGAAGAAAGGGCCCGTTTCGTCACAATTGAACACTTGTTCAGGTTTCAGTCCTTCAGCCTCTATGTACTTTCCCGGAATTCATGCACATATTTTTCAGCGCCTTGTGGTCCGAATGGCAGCCTCCCATGCCTTAAACCCCACTGTGTTTGCCAGTACGCTTCTTAAATCTCTCAAACCAGCCTTTGCTGGCCTTAAATTTTACTCACTTCACCACTATTTGCAGGCAATTTATTTACAAATCTTCATGCAACTGCCTAGCCTTTCACAAATAATCGAGGTCATAAGACTGTCTCCTGCTAATTGTTTCTCATTTATCCACACCAATAATAACTTCTCAACCTCTTCCAGTACTGGTGATCTCAAATTTTTGTCAGCATATTTACCCCTTTGCAACAACAGCATCCTTGATTCCTTTCTCATGGCTATGATGGAAGATATGGTTGAATGATTTTTGTTATACATCCTCGCCAGTTCGCCCACACGTACGCCACTATCATATTTGTTCAATGATGTTTTTCTTAAATTCAATGGTATTTTCACCTTCTTTACCCAAAAGGGTTTTGGGATAGGAGCTTTCTTTGGAGCCATGGTAGCTTATTTAGCACTTAAATAACTTGCAAGCACTAAAATAAATGAAATATTATGAAATATTTCACTGGAGCACGTGAGAGGACCGCCGCTAACTGGTAAACAATGGCACACTGGCTGGGAAGGAAGGCTGAGGCGGGTCGAGGCCCGCTTACCTCGTGCATACGCGTCTGGGACGACGCGTCGAGACGGGTCGATAAACGAATTTCGGTCAATTTCCGAGTCAATATTTTGTCGAAAAAACCGGTTGATTTCCGAAATGGTCGACTTTCAGGCCGGTCGATTATTGAGGGACCACTGTATTACTTAACCCACTTACGCTAACCCACAGTAAATCTGGCTCTGCCACACCAGCCTCAACCTCGCTAACTTTGGCCATACTATTCCCATATACACTGACCCCTGATGCACTGTCAGAGACCGGGTCGCGGGGGTGTTGACCCCCGGAACTCTCTCCAGGTAAGCTCCAGATAAACACTGACCCCAGCTAAACCTACCACAGTCAGACTTACCACAGTCAGACTTACCCCAGTCACACAGACCCCAGCCATACTAACCCCAGCCACACTGGTTGCAACTGCACTGACCCCAGTCACAGTGATCCCAGCCCCATTGATCCCCAGCAAGGCTATAGGCATAGTGTCTACAACCCAGCTGACCACAGCCATAGTAACCATGAAAATTGATCTTGGCAGTTTATCATGGCAACAGTTAACATGACAGTTTACCATGTCCAAACTGCCTACGACAGTAAACCATGGCAGTTGACCAAGGCCAAACTGGCCATGACATGTCCTGCTCCCCTATGACAGTTGACCAAGGTCACATTGACGATGATAAATGACCACTGCCGCACTGGCCATGATAAATGATCATACCACATTGACCATGACAACTGCGGCCAAACTGAACACGGCTGTTAATCACGGCCACACTGGGCCCTGGCTACACTGACCATGACTTGACCATAGCCACACTGGGCCCTGAAAGCTGATCACGGCCAACCTTGCCATTCGACCATGGCTACACTAGCCATGACTAAGACCATTACCAAATGACCATAGCCACAAAGACCACGACATTGGACCATGACTACGTTGACCCTGGCGGGGGACCATAGCCGTGAGATTATTTACAAGGTGCAGGAAATATATATTTATTTTAATAATAAAATATTTAGTACCTAGGTCAGTGAATGTGTACACTGAGAGACTGGGTAACCTTCCTTGCACCAGCTAGGTCGCCATGTTGTGTTAAGAAGTCTTAAATTATATATTTGTTGGCTAGGCTATTCTACGAAGCCCAGACCACATTACAACAATATTGGGTTGTTTTAAGTAAGTGTAATTTCTATCAGGGGAAGGATTGAAAGTAATGTTCTCTTTCTTAATGGATTTTTGTGATAAATAAATACACACTGACAGGATTATTTGATTCTCATGGACCAGTTGGGAAAAAAATGTAACGGTTATAGTATTAGTGGAACATTTAGGATTTAATTTTTTTATAGATGTAAAAATTTATATATTTTCACTAATTTTAATAGAGATAAAAACTTTAAATTTATTTTAAGTGCGGGAATGGTCATGATCTTATTGAAAATGATTAAAAAAACATTAATTTGAATGTTTTAAAGAATTTTTAAAAACATGCGAGAATATTTTATAGGAGTACATGGGTTGGAGAGTGTTGATTGTTGCTTGTAGTTAGTGTATACTGTCTTCAGAAGACTGTATGTAGCTCTCTGTGCTCTTTTGTTTGTCCTTTTTATTTTGACCTGAGGTTAGGCAAGACTGGTCAGGAAACAGCACAAGTGTTTCCTGGCGAGGGTCTAAATCATATGATGACTCACCACTGCATTTTCGGTCATTTGACCGAGGCCTTTCATTGGTTTATCCCTCAACCCCGTTAAACAATGACTTGGGGTGAATGATGGTTGAGATTTATGAGTCGTAGGGAATGGTAAAGGACTGGCAAATATTAATTAATAAGGGAAGAGACTGGAGCATTACTGATGAATGGTAAAGGACTGGCAAATATTAAGGGAAGAGACTGGAGCATTACTGATGAATGGTAAAGGACTGGCAATATTAGGGAAGAGACTGGAGCATTACTGATGAATGGTAAAGGACTGGCAAATATTAAGGGAAGAGACTGGAGCATTACTGATGAATGGTAAAGGACTGGCAAATATTAAGGGAAGAGACGGAGCATTACTGATGAATGGTAAAGGACTGGAAAATATTAAGGGAAGAGACTGGAGCATTACTGAGAATGGTAAAGGACTGGCAATATTAAGGGAAGGGGACTGGAGCATTACTGATGAATGGTAAAGGACTGGAAAATAAAAAGGGAAGAGACTGGAGCTTTTACTGATGAATGGTAAGGACTGGCAAATATTAAGGGAAGAGACTGGAAGCATTACTGAGGGAATGGTAAAGGACTGGCAAATATTAAGGGAAGAGACTGGAGCATTACTGATGAATGGTAAAGGACTGGCAAATATTAAGGGAAGAGACTGGAGCATTACTGATGAATGGTAAAGGACTGGCAAATATTAAGGGAAGAGACTGGAGCATTACTGATGATGGTAAAGGACTGGCAAATTTTAAAGGGAAGGACTGGAGCATTATGATGAATGGAAAAGGGAAATGGCAAATTTTAAGGGAAGAGACTGGAAGCATTACTGATGAATGGTAAAGGACTGGCAAATATTAAGGGAAGAGACTGGAGCATTACTGATTAAAGGTAAAGATTGATGGACTGACCACATCGACTCAAGGTTGACGTGTACTTAGCAGTGGTGATGTGTACTTAGTCAGTGGTGACGTGTACTTAGTCAGTGGTGACGTGTACTTAGCTCTGTGAAGACCTGTTTGTGTGCTCTCTGTGAATCTGTACCAGGATGCCCTCTCTTGAGCAACTTTACCAGCAGCTGAGAGAAGAACTCAGAGTTGCTAAGATGGAGATACGGCGATTAACGGAGGAGAACAAGAGGATTCGTAGTAATCCTTCTGTTGTGAGTCCCCAGGTTAAGAGGGGAGCTTGGTCAGTGGCCGGGCAACATGGAACCAAGCTGAAGATCAAGAAAACGGTTGGAGAGGCAGAAACAACGAGAAACCAGAAGACTACCGTGGAAACTTCCATCATTCTCGGTGCTACCTGACGAATGTGAGTGTTCTACTGGGAATGCCACAACGAGCACCAAAGAAGCATTGGCAGACGTGAGTAAGGATCCCTAGAAACCCAACGAAGACCATCGAGAACGTTTTTACGAATTCTACAAGTGGTGTTAGCTACCTGGCGAATGTGAGTCGACTACTCGGAGCATCACGACGGACGGGCGCCCAAAGGAGGTAAAAAACGTTGTTGTTGTTGGGGATAGGGCCGATTAGGTACATGGATAGGGCATTCTGCTTGAAGGATAGGAGTAGGAGGCAGAGAGTGTGTTTTCCTGGGGTGGGATGAAGGATATTGTTAGCCGTCTGGATGACAATCATGAGAGATAATGGGAGCAATCCTATTATCTGTCTCAGTGCTGGAGGCACGATTTTTGGCAGACGTAGGAGTGGGACCTGATTAGCAGGTATAGGTCAGCAATAGAGATAATTAGGAGGAAGGGGGGGAAAACCTGTCATATGTGGCATTTTGCCAAGGAGAGGATTTGGGAAAATAAATGGTTGTCAGAGCAATTGTGTCAATTGCTGGCTAGACAAATACTGTAAGGAAAATGCGGTAACATTCATTGACAACTGGGACCTCTTCTATGGCAGAAATGACATGTATGCCAGGGATGGGGTTCACTTATCTAGGTGTGGGGTGGGAGCACTGGCCAACGCAGTGGAGGGAGCTGTTAGGTCTTTAAACTAGGAATAGTTAGTGGTATGGGTTTTGGTGGGAAAACTGTTAAGTCGCAGGGTAGTAACATGAGTACTAGAACTAGTAATAGGCAAAATGAGGTGGATATTGGAAAGACAGTGGCACTATTTGACAAGGACAGTAATAGGTTTAGTGGAATAATAGAAAGGAGCAGGAAGGGTAAAGAGAGAGGAGGGTCATTAAAAATTTATTACACAAATAGTCGCAGTGCTAGGAATAAGATGGACGAGTTGAGACTAGTTGCTAGTGCAGGTAACATAGATGTATTTGCCATTACTGAGACGTGGTTTAATTCAAAAAGTCGGGACATGCCTGCAGAATGTCACATTCAGGGTTTTAAATTGTTCCAAGTAGATAGAAGTATCGGGAAGGGGGGTGGGGTGGCATTGTATGTCCGAGATCGCTTGAACTGTTGCATAAAAACGGGTATTAAGTCTGAAGTAACACACACAGAGTCTGTTTGGATAGAATTTTCAGAAGGGCATGAAAAATTAATTTTAGGTGTGATATACCGTCCCCCAAATTTAGATAGGGACCAAGGGAGACTACTATGGGAGGAAATTGTTAGGGCCACAAGGCACGAAAATGTAGTAATTCTAGGAGACTTTAACTTTAGTCATATTGATTGGAATTTCTTGACTGGGAATTTAGAATCATACGATTTCTTAGAAGTAGTTCAGGATTGTTTTTTGAAGCAGTTTGTGACAGAACCTACAAGGGGAAATAACCTGCTTGATTTAGTTCTGGCAAACAATGAATCCCTTGTTAATAATTTAGAAGTTTCAGAGGAACTGGGTGCTAGCGACCACAAATCAATTACATTTAGAATTGAATGGAAGTATGATAGTAGGGATAACTCAGTAACAGTCCCAGATTTTCGCTTAGCAGATTACGATGGGCTTAGAGAACACTTATCATCTGTTGACTGGGGTAACGAAGAGAGCTATCAGTATGACAGTTTTCTGAACACAATACATGCTGCTCAAAGAATGTTTATCCCTTATAAGGAAATTAGATCAAATAGAAATGACCCTAAATGGATGAATAATAGGCTGAAATATCTACTAGGGCATAAGAAAGGAATTTATAGGCGTATCAAAAGAGGCGAGGGTCATCTTATGAATCAGTATATTGACATTAAGAGGGACATTAAAAAGGGGATAAGAAAAGCTAAAAGGACTATGAAATTTAAAGTTGCTAGGGATTCTAAACTAATCCAAAAGTTTTTTCCAGGTATATAGAACAAAAGTCAGAGATAAGATAGGTCCCCTTAAAAATAACTATGGGCATCTTACTGACAAAGAGAATGAAATGTGCTCGATTTTAAATAATTATTTTCTCGGTTTTTACACAGGAAGACAACTAATAATATTCCGGTAATTAATTTTTATAGTGGATCAGAAGAAGATAAATTATGTAACATCACAGTCACTAGTGAAATGGTTGTGAAGCAGATAGACCGACTGAAGCAAAATAAGTCACCGGGTCCTGATGAGGTTCTTTCAAGGGTTCTTAAGGAATGCAAAATGGAAGTCTGTGAACCATTAACTAATATTTTTAATTTATCTCTTCAAACAGGTGTAGTGTTGATATGTGGAAGATGGCTAATGTAATTCCTATTTTTAAAACAGGGGACAAGTCGTTACCGTCAAATTACCGCCCAATAAGCCTGACCTCAATTTGTAGGCAAGTTGCTAGAGTCAATTATTTTTGCTGAGATTATAAGAAGCCATCTCGATAAGCATAGCTTGATTAATGATACTCAGCATGGATTCACAAGAGGCCGGTCTTGTCTAACTAATTTATTAACTTTCTTCAGTAAAGCTTTTGAGGCTGTTGACCCACGATAAAGAATTTGATATTATTTACTTAGATTTTAGTAAGGCATTTGATAAGTTCCGCACCAAAGACTGTTGAAGAAAGTAGCAGCTCATGGCATTGGGGGAAGGGTGCTCTCGTGGATCGAGTCATGGCTCACAGACAGAAGCAGAGAGTGTCCATAAATGGGGTTAAATCGAGTGGGGATCAGTAACAAGTGGCGTTCCACAGGGATCAGTCTTGGGCCGTTGTTGTTTATAATATATATCAATGATCTTGATGAAGGAATTGCTAGTGATATGAGCAAATTCGCCGATGACACGAAGATAGGTAGGATAATTGATTCAAACGTAGATGTTAGGGAACTTCAGGAGGATTTAGACAAACTCTACTCTTGGTCAGAAAGTGGCAGATGCAGTTCAAGTAGATAAATGCAAGGTTCTGAAGCTCGGGAGTGTCCATAAACCCTAGCACTTATAAGTTAATTAATGTAGAACTTAGCCATACAGATTGCGAAAAGGACTTGGGGGTTATGGTAAGCAGCAACCTTAAACCAAGACAGCACATGCCTAGGCGTACGTAATAAGGCAAATAGATTACTGGGATTTATATCAAGAAGTGTAAGCAACAGAAGTCCAGAGGTCATACTGCAGCTTTATACCATCATTAGTAAGGCCTCATCTAGATTATGCAGCTCAATTCTGGTCTCCATATTACAGAATGGACATAAATTCGTTAGAAAACATTCAGCGTAGGATGACTAAATTAATAATAGCATTAAAAATCTTCCTTATGAAGAAAGATTGAAGACTCTTAAGTTACATTCACTTGTTAGACGAAGAATGAGGGGAGACCTGATCGAAGTGTATAAGTGGAAGATAGGTATTAATAAAGGGGATATTAACAAGGTCTTGAGGATATCTTCCAAGAGAGAACCCGAAGTAATGGATTAAATTAGATAAGTTTAGATTTAGAAAGGACATAGGAAAGTATTGGTTTGGAAATAGGGTAGTTGATGAGTGGAACAGTCTACCTAGTTGGGTTATTGAGGCTAGGACTTTGGATAGTTTCAAATTTAGGTTGGATAAGTACATGAGTGGGAGGGGTTGGATTTGAGTGGGACATGCACATCGGAGCTTGTTTCTTGGGTGGCATTGAAAATTGGGTTGGGCAAATGTTTTGTTAGTGGGATGAATTGTAAAGGACCTGCCTAGTATGGGCCAACAGGCCTACTGCAGTGTTCCTCCTTTCTTATGTTCTTATGTTCTAAATATTAAGGGAAGAGACTGGAGCATTACTGATGAATGGTAAAGGACTGGCAAATATTAAGGGAAGAGACTGGAGCATTACTGATGATGTTGAGTGAAAACATTGGTACGTAAATCAGGTTTGTAAAGGTGAATGAGAAAACTATCAGCAGTATCGCATAAACTACCAAATTAAATATTTATAAGAACATAAGAAAGAAGGAGCAGGCCTACTGACCCATGCGGACCAGGTCCATGTCCCCCCACCACCCCCCGGATTAGCCAATGATCCACCCAATCTGGTCACCTCCACTCAAGGAAGGAGCACGGCACCAGACCCAGCAGCACAAGCTTGTCAGGTTCAACTCACACCCACCCTCACCCACTCATGTATTTATCAAAACCCTATTTTTAAAACTACACAACGTTTTAGCCTGAATAAAAAATACTCGGGAGTTTGTTCCATCATCCACAACTCTATTACCAAACCAGTGCTTTCCTATATCTTCCTGAATCTGAATTTTTTCAACTTGAAACCATTGCTGCGAGTCCTGTCTTGTCTGGAAATTCTCAGCACGCTATTTACATCCTCTTTATTTATTCCTGTTTTCCATTTATACACCTCGATCATATCCCCCCTAATTCTACGCCTTTCCAGCCTTATTGGTATTTATTTTTGGTATAAATTTGTAAAGTAAAAGGACACAAGTGCAACTAATGTGACATTTATTGTGGCAACGTTTCGCTCTCCAGGAGCTTTATCAAGCCATTACAAACAATACATGGACACAGAGGGTATATAAAGGCTCAGAGTGAGGTGAATACTAGTGAGGTACCCTTCCGATGTTCACTAGTGGTAGTAGTAGTAGTAGTAGTAGTGGTAGTGACAAAAGCAATTAATTCGTACATGAGTAAAAGGATATAAAAGCTATTACTTGGGTAACATAAAAATAGGTTGGACAAATATAAACTGGAATGAGGCAGGTTGTTTCAGTGTTCACTCTCTGTGCTTTGTGTAGTATAACAGGAGAGACTATGTGATGGCAGGGTTTATGTTTTCAGGAGGATTCTTGCTAAGACTTCGGGATTGGTGAAGCTGCCGTTGTTTTGTTTAATTGTATTCGAAACACGATCGTGCTGATTCAAGGCATTTGCGGTGGGCGGAAATTAGTTTCTTTATCACTAATTGGGGTCTCTGAATTTAAAAATGATTGGTGGGGAAATTTCGGTGTTGTACACAGGCGTTGTTTAAGTTGTCGTTCCCACATGCGTATATGTGTTCATTGAGGCGGGTGTCGAGGTTTCTTGCTGTTTCACCTACGTAGATCTTGTCGCAGCCTCAAAAGGGTATAGTGTAAACTCCTGCATTGATGGTTCGTGGTGCTTTGGGGTTTTTTCCTGGTTAGATCCTTTATTGAAGTGGGAGAAGCGATGGGACTCTGGTGTTAGCAAAACGCAAATGCCTTGAATCGCACTGATCGCTGTTTCGAATACAATTAAACAAAACAACGGCAGCTTCACCATCTCCGAAGTCTTAGCAAGAATCCCCCCTGAAAACAGTAAACCCTGGGCCCTTTACATAGTCTCTCCTGTTATACTACACAAAGCACAGAGAGTGAACACTGAAAAACCTGCCTTTATTCCAGTTTATATTTGTCCAACCTATTTTTATGTTACCCAAGTAATAGCTTTTATATCCTTTTACTCATGTACGAATTAATTGCTTTTGTCACTACCACTACTACTACTACTACTACCACTAGTGAACATCGGAAGGGTACCTCACTAGTATTCACCTCACTCTGAGCCTTTATATACCCTCTGTGTCCATGTATTGTTTGTAATGGCTTGATAAAGCTCCTGGAGAGCGAAACGTTGCCACAATAAATGTCACATTAGTTGCACTTGTGTCCTTTTACTTTACATATTGTCGGTAATTCTACCAACTTTATTACAATCTGTTGGTATAAATTGTTGGACCTGACTAGCTTGTGCTGGTAGGTCAGATACCGTGCTTCTTCCTTAAGTGAATGTGACCTTACCTGACTAGGTTAGAGCGTCAGCTTAAGCCGGTGGGAGAATTGGCTCTACCTCGCATGGGCCAGTAGGCCTGCTGCAGTGTTCTTTCTTTCTTATTTTCTTATATTACTTTGAATTTATTTTTACGAAAGTGTTGATGGTCGATTGTATAAGAGAAACTGGATGATAGCGTTTAATGAAATAATGTATTTAACAGTAATTTCTCCAACTATTTAAAGTGGTTTTTCACTAATACTTGTAAAACTTAATATATAAAGGTGGCAACTCAACATTATAGATGACATTTATAAGTTTCGATAATCCTGTCCTGTGACAGGCAATGATGACTCAGTCATATCCTGAAGGATGGCATATATCTTTATGTTCAATTGATATTATGATTATTATTATTATTATTATTATTATTATTATTATTATATAACATTTCTCTCTTATTCCGGACATTTGTTAGTGACTTTTTATTAATCGACACTTTCTTATACATAAAAGGGTATACTGACCATGACAGTTGACCAAGGTCACATGACCATGACAGTTGCCAAGGTCACATGACCATGGGGGAGTTGACCAAAGTCACACTCGTCATTACTGTGACAAAAGGAAAATTTCTGATCATACACGTGGCCCATACATTTAAGTTATGGTGTGCTTTACAGCCCCCAGCGTATCCACCTCGCTAACGGAACGTTGATAAGCATGAAGCAGTGTGTGAACTTCCGCACAGTAATCTCCAATGGGGAGAATCTGTAATAACTTAAGGAGGGGGGTTGGTTTGGGATGTTGAGGAGTTGCAGAAGTTGGTTAAGAGGACACGGTATTACAACCCAGGGTCCCAAAGGCCTGTTATCCTGGGTGTAAAGGGACAAATTAAACACAGCAGAAAAACTTTTGACTTATATTATCCTTCACCATTTAGAACAGAAGTATGTACACTATATACACTATGTAAGCAATAGGTTTAGTGCACTCACGGTAAGCAAGGCAGAATAGA
>NC_069415.1:61341604-61361813 GCF_026875155.1 Cherax quadricarinatus | reverse complement strand
ATCCCACCTCCCCCTACCCCCATCACCACCACCATCTCCACCCCAGCATCACCCCCACCACACCCCACCACCACACCCCACTATCACCACCATCACCACCACCATCGCCATCCCCACCATCACCACCACCATCACCTCCACCACCGTCACTATCACCACCATCACTATCACCTGCATCATCACCACCGTCACCACCATCACCACCATCACCACCACCATCACCACCCCCAAACATCACTATCACCACCACCATCAAAACCACCATCACCACCAAAAGTCACCACCACCATCACCCCACCACCATCGCCACCACTATCACCCACCACCACCACCACCACTGCCACTACCCACCACCACCACCCACCATCACCATCACCACCACACCACCACCAAAACCACCACCATCACCACCATCACCACCACCATCACCACCACCATCACCACCACCATCAGCACCACCACCACCACCATCACTACAATCACAACTACCTGCATCGCATCTTCCATAACGACCACCATCACCACCTCCATCACCACCATTGTTACACTCCAAGTTTTGTAGCCACTATTTCCTTCTTTTTAGAGCATAACAATTTTGGTCAGAGAGGTTAGGGTAATAATAGTGATCCTCCGGAATGCCTAATTTTAATTAAGTATATTCACAATACAATAAAAGCCAGAAATAATATACGAATTATCGTATATAAGTTAAGAATGCATGTTTCTTCTATAGTATCCAACATATGCATAAGTCTTTCATAACAGACGATTAGGAGGAGATCCTAGATATAACATATATATAAATGGAGATTACTTTAATGTATAAAGTCTTGTTTCCCAATTGGAAGCAGTCAGAATAAAACAAATATGTCCAGGCCGGCTAATAAACTGGCCAGTTACAGAGACGAGCAGGAGTGTTCTCGTTGGCTGCTACTTCTTCACTCCTCGTCCCTCAAACCTTGAGCATACAGGTAAAGTGGGTCACGTGACGTGACTCGCCAACACTCAGTAGAGTATTTGAACATAAAGGGGGGGGAAAGGGGGGAAAAAGGGGGAAAGGGGGGTAAAAAACCATCGAACATCACGGCTAACAATACACCGGCACACCGGGCGGCAGGCTGGTTACTATACCTCCAATTAAACTTATCATGGCCATGTTACATAAATTATAATAATTGTTAATAAGAATTAGTCTTAATAATACAAGGACGTTCATTTCCAATTTAGCTATTAAAGGAAAATAACCGCAATGTAATATTAAGGAATTTAAAACCATAGGGGCATGACACCCCGGCCCACAAGCAAAATCCGGCGTTTAAGATGCTGATGGTGTAGAAGAAACCAACCAGCTGGTATAGGGAGGGAGGTACATCATTCCAAGGTTAGTCTTTCCACTTGCTAGAACTGGTCCAGAAACACTGCTTCACTGCAAAAAAATTTCCCGTAGTTAGGCCATATATTAGGAGCGAGAAAAGAGCATCGGCTAACACGTTGCTCGAACCCTTTATGTGAAAAATGGAGATCCGGTAAGGTTGGATCCTTAAAGCCCAGCGTAATATTCTAACATTTTTGATTTCATAGAATTTATGAAAGTTAAGGATTAGGGTCTAGTAAATATTTATCACATGAGGAGTATAACCGAGGTATACGTCAAAGTGTTCTAAGGACAACACTAAAAGCCAGGGCTTCTTTTTCTATGGTTGAATAAGATCTTTGATATTCTTTAAATTTTTAATAGGAAAAATAACATATTGGATGTAGAAATATTACCGTTTTGGAAGGATTGCAATAAGACAGCACCTATTGCTGCATCACTGGCATCAACATGGGGGGTGAAAGGAATTTGGAAATTGGTGCACGCAATACTGGGCAGAGGAAAGGAAACGTTTTAAACGTTTAAAAGCTTGTTCACAATTCTCGTCCCAATTAAATTTATATTTAGGACTGGTCAATCTAGTCAGGGGGGAGGCAACTGAGCAAAGTTTGGGCAAAAACGCCTGTAATAAGTAGCCATCCCCAAAAATCGTTGGAGGGCTTCCTGTCCTGGGGCGCCCGGGAAATTTAAAATAGTTTGGGACCTTTAATTGTCGGGGGCTACTAGTCCCTTCCCTATTTTAAAAAACCGAGATATTTAATCTGGGCTTTACCAAAGTCACATTTTGTAAATTTACAGTGAAATTGTTTTTCCCTGCAATGCTTTCAGTATTTTGCTCTAATCTTTCTAAATGAGACTGCCAATCATCACTAAAAACCACCAGGTCGTCTAAGTATGCTTTTACACCTTCAAAATTTTCATAATTTCCCTCTGAAAGGGGGGCGGCGTTACACAAGCCGAAAGGCATAACCTTATCCGTAAATAGTCCGTTCTTAACACGAACCCGGGAAATCTTTTGGGGCCCTAGGAGTTAACGGCACCTGGTAATACCCTCTCGTAAGTCTAATCTGGTCACAAAGTTGGCACCGGCTACAGCATCTATTAAATCATCAATCCTGGGTAAGGGAAACCCATCTGGTTTGGTGACTGAATTTACTTTACGGTAATCCGTGCATAGGCGTACGGACCATCGGTTTTGTGACCAATAAACGGGGAGAGGCCCAAGGTGTCCAACGGGGTTTTCTATCAAATTATATTCCAGTAATGTATTTATTTCTTGTTGAATTAATTCTTGCTTAGCAGGAGAGACCCGGTAAGGGGATTGCTTTATTGGACTATCTTCTAACAATTCAATATCGTGGAAACCCAATGTACAAGGAGTAGGGATATCTTTGAAGATGGAGTTATATTTAGTGATTAACTCTTTTATTTGAGATTTTTGGGAGGTAGGAAGAACTTCCAGCAAATGGTCTAGTTGTTTTAAAGCTTCAGAATTATGTAGTCTACTATTTCATATGGCCCCAAATATCTAGGTTTTAAAGAATGTCCTGGAATTAAGTTTTTAACTAACACTAATTCATTTGGAGAGAATGAACGAGATTTAGCCTTTTGGTCGTAAGATTTCTTCATTTTGGCTTGAGCTTCTGACAGATTCACGGCAGCTAAGCTTTTTAATTTGGAGAGAGGTTCTTTCCAAAGTAGAGGACTGGGATGAAGAGGTCCTCTCTTCCCTATCCAAGAATCTCGTAATATGGCTAGGGGGTCCTCGTACCTGATGTCCAAAAATCAAGTCAAATGGAGAGTATTTAGTACTTTCTTGTTCAGCTTCACGGAGGCGAAGAGAAGAAAAGGGTAAACCTTCGTCCCATTCACGAGAATATTGCTCACAGTAAGCACGTAAAGTAGATTAAGGTTTGGTGGAATCTTTCTAGCACTCCTGTGACTGGGGATGAAAATGCTGTAGAGAGATCTGTCTTACTCCTAATCGAGACATAGCCTCTTTAAAAACCTTAGACGTAAAATTAGAACCTTGGTCAGATTGAATTTCACGGGGTATGCCTACTTGAGAAAAAGAAGCGAAATAAAGCTCTTACTATATTTCTGGAATTAATTTTGGACATTGGGATAGCATCAGGATACCGAGTTGCCATATCTATGATAGTGAAGATATACTGGTTTACCCCTTTTTGTGCGGGGCAACGGCCAACACAATCAATAACTAATCTTTCAAAAGGTTCTTCAGGACATTTTATTGGAAGTAAAGGGGCAGACGCGGATTGTGCGCCGTTTTGCCTATTATTTGACAAACGTGGCATTTCCGAGTTTGTCACAATACAAGTCCTCATCTGAGGCCAAAAAAAAATATTTCCTTATCTTTTTCTCTGTCTTAACGAGCCCTTTAAAATGACCTCCCAGTGGATTATCATTTTGCAGTTCAAATACCATACTACGTAAGGCCCGATGGCACCACTAACAAGTTTCCCTTTGAACTCGAGTCATTATTTCTCTTCCAAAGGAAACCGCTTCATCTAAAAGGTAAACCTTCCTCTTTATCCTTATGGTTAAACTTTTATCGTCCTTTAAGCTATAAGAAAATTCTTCTTTATTACATTTTCTAGCTAGGTCCGCAGGGACTGGTAAAACTTTGTCCCTGTGGGTCTCGACTGAATTGCTTCGCTAAACAGGAAAATTTTAAACCTAATTCATCGGACATTTTCTAAAGGCTGTTGAATATCCAAATTGTTAGAGTTCTTAGCCTTGGCTCTGGTGACCACATTAAAGGGAAATAAATCTAGCCCGCCTCGAGGCTTCTAAGGTATAATTTACATCACAAGGATTATCTAAAACCAGAGGCTCCGGGTATCTCCAACTGATCAATTTCGTTCCCGAATTAAAAGATCCACGCCCGGCAATGGGAAAAGTTTACTGAAAGTCCCACATTGATCCAGCCTACATATCCAGGCAGTTCTACAAAATCCTTATAAAAGGGCCTTTATTATTGTGCCTCCGTAAGCCTCTAATAATACGGGCTACCGGGGGTTTACTACTAGTAGTTTAAATTTTCCAGGTTTGATCTTAATAAAGAGAGATAGCTGCCAGTATCTCGAAAGGTAGTGATATTTACTAACCTCTCTTTAACAGAGTCCGAACTTCCCCTGGGAAAAGTAGGGTTCCATAGCTACTCGGACCTTTTCTTCTGAAGCACTGTCGTGGTAAAGTCATCTATTAGACGGTCCCGCTAGATGAGGCCTAAAAGGTAGAGATTCATCAACCAGAGTTTCATACTTCCGAGAGGAATTTATTACCTGGGTAGGATATCTCCCTCTTGGTTGGGTTTTATCTTCCCGCTGTTTATGCCAACACTGGAACTGTCTATACCTAACTTCTTACAAAAAAGGCACAGTGGGAATTGATCCTTTTGGATACTGTCTGGAGAAAGAAACCGTTGTCCCCCTGTTTTTTGTCTGAATAAAACCTTCAAAGGTTCGCCAGCTGAGCTTTCCAGCAGTCAATCTTGAACTAAAACCTTGGGAGTAGATTTCTTTTCCGGGGTCTTAGACATTTCTGTGGTTATAGCATGGGAAATTTCAAAGTGATCTGCGTGGGCACAGTATCTAACAAGTTTTTGTAATAGGAAATGTCAAAAGATAAGTATGAACCCTCTCTGGAAAATATTTAAAAAGGTCTTCATGCAACATCAGCTGGGAAAGTGACTCGACTGAGGCGGCTCCCGCGGCCCTACGCCAACGCTCGAAAGCAGAGAGCTTTCCCTGGCAAAGTCCACCCAAGACGCTGAGGATATTTTCTTCAAGTTCTAAACATTTTCAAGTTACTAACCGTAATAAATCGTAAGCTTTCAGAAGACAATCTTTTACCTGAGTAAATCAGAATATTGTTCAAAAGGGAAGTTTGCAGTTATGGTTTGGGTTTTTTCCCTATAAAGATGAAAGTATAAAGCAGCCCAATATTTAGGAGGCCATTTCCCTCACCCTTCGCCTGATTTTTTGAATCTTCAAAAAATGAATCTAAATTATCCTCCGTAAATTTAGGCATCAAAGAGCTGCTTTACCAAGGTCCCAAAAGAAGGGATTGTATACATATTACTCGTTCCTTTTCTTCCTCAGTACTTCCCGTTCATAAAGCAAAGATTCACGTTCAAAATTCTCCCTTTTAATTTTCTCTGGGCTTCTACAAAGGAGGTTTGAAGCGATAAAATACGTTCTAGACGTTCAAAATTCTCCTTAGATTGAAAAGTATCAAAAGGGCTAAAGAAAATTTGAGGGAACGTGTTCATCATCCAAAAGGACTTCTTTTTCTGTTTCAAAAAAATCTGTAAAGGGTTTTTCCTGGATCCGTTTCTTAAGGGCCCGATGGAGTTCTGTTCCCCATACAGTCCCTTAGAGATGGAATTGGAGTCGTTGTAGCAGCGTAGCGTTTCCGAGTATCGGGAAGGTCATGTCCGTAGTCTCCCCGTAGGGGTTGTTAGCGTCGTAGTTTCGGCCTCGGGGTCTGTAGAAAAAATTCAAAAAGGAAGGAAAAATCTGCTTCTCCATTCTCAGTCTCTGGATCCTGCTCATCTTGAAAAAGGACATTCTGTAACATACATCTGACTGTCTGGGCAGTGAAATGCCGTCGTATTTTATGCCCAAGCTTCGTGCTAATTGCCAACAAGATTGAAGCTTCAAATTTTGTAATCTCTCCTTTGTTACATCTTCAAACCTCTCTGCCATTTCTACATTCATTTTAAAGGAAATTCGTGTTAAAGCTCCCAGACAGGCCCCCACTTGTTACACTCCAAGTATTGTAAACACATTCCTTCTTTTTAGAGCATAACAATTTTGGTCAGAGAGGTTAGGGGAATAATAGTGATCCTCCGGAATGCCTAATTTTAATTAAGTATATTCCCCAATACAACAAAAGCCAGAAATAATATACGAATTATCGTATATAAGTTAAGAATGCATGTTTCTTTTCACATATACATAAGGCTTTCATAACAAACGATTAGGAAGGAGATCCTAGATATAACATATATATAAATGGAGATTACTTTAATGTATAAAGTCTTGTTTCCCAATTGGAAGCAGTCAGAATAAAACAGAATATGTCCAGGCCGGCTAATAAACCTTGGGGCCCGTACCCGAGACGAGCAGGAGTGTTCTCGTTGGCTGCACTTCTTCACTCCTCGTCCCTCAACCTTTACATACAGGTAAAGTGGGTCACGTGACGTGACTCGCCAACACTCAGTAGAGTATTGAACATAAAGGGGGGGGGGAAAGGGGGGAACGGGGGGAAAGGGGGGGTATAACCATCGAACATCACGGCTAACTATACACCGGCACACCGGGCGGCAGGCAGGTTACTATACCTCCAATTAAACTTATCATGGCCATGTTACATAAATTATAATAATTGTTAATAAGAATTAGCCTTAATAATACAAGGACGTTCATTTCCAATTTAGCTATTAAAGGAAATAACCGCAATGTAATATTAAAGGAAGGTTAACCATAGGGGCATGACAACCATCACGACCATCACCATCACCACAACACCACTGTCACCACCACCATCACCACCACCACCATCTCCTCCACCATCACCACCATGACCACTACCACCATCACCACCACCATCACCACCACCACCATCACCACCAAACCCCCATCACCAACCACCATCACCATCACCACACACCACCATCACCACCATCACTATTCCTCACCACCACCATCACCACCACCACTAACACCCAAAACCACCACCATCACCACCACCACCATCACCACCATCACCACCACCACCATCACCACCAACATCACCATCACCACCACCATCACCACCACTATCACCCCCACCATTACCACCGCCATCAGCACCACCACAATCACCACCACCATTACCCCCCACCATCCCCCCACCACCCTCACCACCATCACCACCACCGCATCCCCCACCACCAACCCCCACCCCCATCACAACCAAACAACACCACCATCACCACCACCATCACCACCACTACCACCACCATCACCCCCCATCCACCACCATCACCTCCACCATCACCACCATCACAACCACCATCACCATCACCATCACCATCACACCACCATCACCACCACCATCACCACCATCACCACCACCATCACTACAATCACAACTACCCGCATCACAACTACCTTAACCACCACGATCACCACCATCACCACCACCACCACCATCTCCACCACCATCACCACCATCACCACTACCACCATCACCACCACCATCACCACCACCATCATCACCATCACCACTATCACCACCACCATCACCACCACATCACCACCACCATCACCAACACCACCATCACCACCATCACCACCACCATCACCAACCACCACCACCACCGCCATCCACCCCCACACTATCACCACCATCACCACCATCACCACCTCCATCACCACCATCACCACCACCATCACCTCCACCATCACCATCACTATCACCACCATCACTATCACCACATCACCACCACCAACACCACCATCTTCAACCACCATCACCACTGTCACCACCACCATTACCACCATCATCACCACCACCATCATCACCTCCTCCATCACCACCACTATCTCCACCACCATCACCACCACCATCACCACCACCTCCACCATCACCACCACCACCATCACCACCATTATTAACCACCATCATCACCACCACCACCATCACCATCACCACCACCATCACCTCCACCACCACCACCAAACCACAACCTCACCACCATCACCTCCACCACCACCACCAAAACCACCACCTTCACCACCATCACCACCACCACCACCATCCCACCACCATCACCACCACCATCAGCACAACCATCACCACCACCATCAACACCATCACCACCACCATCACTACAATCACAACTACCAGCATCACAACTTCCATAACCACCACCATCAACACCATCACCATCTCCATCACCACCATCACCATTACCATCAACACCACTGTCACCACCACCATCACCATCACCACCATCTCCTCCACCATCACCACCATGACCACTACCACCATCACCACCACCATCACCACCACCACCATCACCACCACCGCCATCACCACCACCATCATCACCATCACCACTATCACCACCAGCATCACCACCAGCATCACCACCAGCATCACCAACACCACCATCACCACCACTATCACCCACCACCATCACCACCACCACCACCACCGCCATCACCCCCACCACCATCACCACCACCATCACCACCATCACCACCATCACCACCATACACCACCATCACCACCTCCATCACTACTATCACCACCACCATCACCTCCACCATCAACATCACTATCACCACCATCACTATCACCAGCATCATCAACACCACCACCATCAACACCACCATCACCACCACCATCACCACCACTATCACCACCACCATCACACCACCATCACCACCACCATCATCACCTCCACCATCACCACCACTATCTCCACTACCATCACCACCACCTCCACCATCACCACCACCACCATTACCACCATTATCACCACCATCATCACACCACCACTATCACCATCCCCCACCACACCCATCACCTCCACCAACACCACCAAACCACCACCTTCACCACTATCACCTCCACCACACCACCAAAAACCACCACCTTCACCACCATCACCACCACCATCACCACACACCACCACCATCACCACCACCATCACCACCACCATCAGCACAACCATCACCACCACCATCACCACCATCACCACCACCATCACTACAATCCACAACTACCAGCATCACAACTACCTAACCACCACCATCACCACCATCACCACCACCATCACCCATCACCACCCACCATCACTCTACCACCACCACCAAAACCACCACCTTCACCACCTCACCTAGACCACCACCACCTCCATCACCACCACCATCACCACCACCAGCACCACCATCACCACCACCATCACCACCATCACCACCACCATCACTACCACTATCACCACCACCATCACCACCATCACCATCACCATCACCACCATCACCATCACCACCACCAAAACCACCACCTTCACCATCACTACCACCACCACCATCACCACCACCATCACCACCACCATCACCACCACCATCACCACCACCACCACCACCACCACCACCACCATCACTACAATCACCAGCATCACAACTACCATAACCAATACCATCACCACCGTCACCACCACCATCACCATTATCACCACCATCACCACCATCACCACCATCAAACCCCCATCACCATCACCATCAACACCACTGTCACCACCACCATCACCAAAACAAACATCTCCTCCACCATCACCACCATGACCACTACCACCATCACCACCACCATCACCACCACCACCATCACCACCACCGCCATCACCACCACCAAACACCATCACCACCATCACCATCACCATCACTATTTTCCCTCACCACCACCATCACCACAACCATCACCACCACCACTAACACCATAACCACCACCATCACCACCACCACCATCACCACCAAACCAAACCCTCACCATCACCACAACCATCAACACCACTATCACCCCCACCATCACCACCGCCATCAGCACCACCACAATCACCACCACCATTAGCTCCACCATCACCACCACCCTCCCCACCATCACCACCACCGCCATCACCACCAACATCACCCACCCACCATCACCACACCATCCCCACCACCCACCATCACCACGCACCATCACTGCCACCACCACGACCACCACCCTCACCACCACCATCACCACAATTACCACCACCATCAAAATCAACATCACACCACCAATCACCAACACCACCATCACACCATCACCACCACGCATCACACACCATCACTAACACCAACACCACCACCATCACCACCACCACCATCACCACACCCTCCATCACCACCAATCATCACCACTCACACCACCATCACCACACCACTATCACCCCCACCATCACCACCAGCCATCAGCACCACCACAATCACCACCACCATTAGCTCTACCAATCACCACCCCCTCACCACCATCACCACCACCGCCATCAACACCACCATCACAACCACCATCACAACCATCAACCACCACCATCACCAACACCATACCACCACTAACACCACCATCACCACCATCACCACCATCACCTCCACCTCACCACCATCACATCACCATCACACACCACATCACCACCACCATCACCACCATCACCACCACCATCACCACCACCATCACCACACCACCATCAACACCACCATCACCACAACCAGCCATCACCGTCACTCTCACCACCACCTCCAACACCACCACTACACACTAAATCACCACCACCATCGCCATCACCACCACCACCATCACCAAACCCCCATCACCATCACCATACCATCATCACCACCTCCATCACCACCACCATCACCTCCACCACCATCACTATCACCACATCACTATCACCCCATCACTCTCACCTGCATCATCACCCACCATCACCACCATCACCCCACCATCACCACCACCATCATCACTATCACACCACCATCAAAACCCCATCACCACCACCGGTCACCACACCACACCCACCACCATCGCCCCACTATCCCACCACCATCACCACACCCCACTATCACTACCACTATCACCACCACCATCACCATCACCACACCATATCACCATCACACCACCAAAACCACACCTTCACCACCACACCACCACACACCACCATCACCATCACCACACACCACCACCATCACCACCACCATCACCACCACCATCAGCACCACCACCACCACCATCACTACAATCACAACTACCAGCATCACAACTACCATAACCATACCATCACCACCATCACCATCACCACCACCATCAACACCACTATCACCCCCACCATCACCACCGCATCAGCACCACCACAATCACCACCACCATTAGATCCACCATCACCACCACCCTTACCACCATCACCACCACCGCCATCACCACCACCATCACAACCGTCAAAAACCACCATCACCAACACCATCACCACCACCATCACCACCATCACCACCCCATCACTGCCACCATCACTGCCACCACCACGACCACCACCCTCACCACCACCATCACCACAATTACCACCACCATCAAAATCAACATCACCATCACCAACACCACCATCACCACCACCATCACAACCGTCAACACCACCATCACCAACACCATCACCACCACTACCACCACCATCACCACCAAAAATCACCATCACCAACACCACCATCACCACCACCGCTATCACCACCACCACACACCATCATCACCACCACCATCACCACCACCATCACCACCACCACCTCCACCATCACCACCACCATCACCACCACCACCACCATCACCAAAGCCATCACCACCACCATCACCACCACTATCACCACTATCACCACCACCATCACCACCATCATCACCACCATCACCACCGCCATCACCACCACCACCACAATCACCACCACCATCACCAGCACTAATCACCACCACCATCACCAGCATCACCACCACCGCCATGACCACAACCATCACCACCATCAGCACCACCATCACCACCATCACCACCTCCATCACCACCACCATCACCATCACCACCACTACCAACACCACCACCTCACCACAACCACCATCACCACCACCACCATCACCAGCACCATCACCAGCACCATCACCAGCACCATCACCACCAACATCACCACCGCCATCTCCACCACCACCATCCCCACCACCACCATCACCACCATCAGCACCACCTCCTCACCACACCACCATCACCACTACTATCTCCACCATCAACACCACCATCACCACCATCACCACCACTTTCAACACCACCACCACCATCAACACCACCATCACCACTATCACTATCACCACCATAACTATCACCAGCATCACCACCATCACCACCTCCACCATCACCACTACCATCACCACCATCATAACCACCTCCATCACCACCAACATCACCACCACCATAACCACCACTATCACCACCACCAGCACCACCACTATCACCAACACCATCACCACCTCCATCACCACCACCATCACCACCACCATCACCACCGTCACCACCACCACCACCACCACCATCAACACCACCACCAACACCACCACCATCACCACCACCACCCCCACCACCATCATCATCGCCACCATCAAAACCACCATCACCACCATCACCACCTCACCCCCACCACCACCATGACTACCACCATCCACCACCACCACCACCATCACCACCACCACTACCCTCTCCACCACCATCAACACCACCACCCTCACCCCATCACCCCCACCATTCCACCTTACCCCACCACCATCACCACTACCATCACCACCACCATCACCACCACCATCACCACCACAATCACTACCACCATCACCACCATCACCACCACCACCATCATCACCACCACCACCATCACCACCACCACCATCATCACCACCACCATCACCACCACTGGGCAAACCCCTATCACCACCCCCATCACCACCACCATGACCACCGCCATCACCACCACCATCCCACCATCACCACCGCCACACCACCACCAAACAATCACCACCACCATCACCACCACTATCACCACTATCACCACCCACCATCACCAACTCACCACCACCACCATCACCGCCATCACCACCACCATCACCACCAACATCACCACCCCTCACCACCATCACCCTCTCCATCACCACCCCCAGCATCACTTTTTACCATCAACACCTCCACAACACCATCACCACCACCATTTCCCCCCATCACCACACCACCACCACCATCACCACCACCATCAAACCCGTAAACCCTCACAAGCCCCCATCACCAGCACCATCACCACCGCCATTTTCCACCATCACCATCACCACCAACATCAAACCCCCATCACCACCACCAAACCCCACCACCACCACCATCACCACCTCAGCACCCCCTCCATCACCACCACCATCACCACCACCACCATCACCACCACCATCACCACCACCCACCACCACCAACATCACCATCACCACCACCATCACCCAAAACCATCACCACCACCACTACCACCTCCATCACCATCAACAATCACCACCACCATCACCACCATCAACCACCATCAACACCATCACCACCACCAAACCCCATCACTACCACCACTAAAACACCAAACACCAACATCACCACCACCATCACCATCACCACCACCGTCACCACCATCACCACCATCAAACCCACCCCTCACCACCAATATCACCACCACCATAACCACCACCCCTCACCACCGTCAGCACCACCACACCACCATCACCACCATCACGACCACCACCACCAAAAACATCACCACCACCATCACCACCACCACCATCACCACCATCACCACCACCTCCATCAGCACCATCACTATCACCACCATCACTATCACGAGCATCACCACCACCATCACCACCATTACCACCACCATCATCACCACCATCACCACCACCACCATCACCACCACCACCATCACCACCACCATCATCACCACCATCACCACCACCACCATCACCACCACCACCATCACCACCACCACCACCACCATCACCACCACCACCATCATCACCACCATCACCACCACCACCATCACCACCACCACCATCACCACCACCACCACCACCACCTCCATCAGCACCATTATTATCACCACCATCACTATCACCAGCATCACCACCATCACCACCATCACCACCACCATCACCATCACCACCACCATCACCATCACCACCACCATCACCTCCACCACCACCACCAAAACCACCACCTTCACCACCATCACCTCCACCACCACCACCAAAACCACCACCTTCGCCACCATCACCACCACCACCACCACCATCACCACCACCATCACCACCACCATCACCACCACTATTACTACAATCACAACTAACTTAACCACCACCATCTCCAACATCACCACCACCATCACTATCACCACCACCATCACCTCCACCACCACCACCAAAACCACCACCTTCATCACCATCACCACCAGCACCACCACCACCATCAGCACAACCATCACCACCATCACCACCACCATCACCACCATCACCTCCAACACCACCACCAAAACCACCACCTTCAGCACCATCACCACCACCACTACCATCACCACCATCATCACCACCACCATCAGCACAACCATCACCACCACCATCACCACCATCACCACCACCATCACCACCATCACCACCATCACCACCACTATCACTACAATCACTACTGCCAGTATCACAACTACCTTACACACCACCATCACCACCATGACCAGAAACACCACCATCACCACCATCACCATCACCATCATCACCACCACCACCACCATCATCACCACAATCACCACTACCACCATCACCACCAGCATCACCACCACCAGCATCACCGCCACCATCACCACCACAACCATCACCACCACTATCACCACCAACATCACCACCAATATCGCCATCACCACCACCACCATCACCACCACCTTCACCATCACCACCACCACATCACCACCATCACCACCTCCATCACCACCATCACCACCACCATCACCTCCACCACCATCACTATCACCACCATCACTATCACCTGCATCATCACCACTATCACCACCACCACCACCATCACCCCACCATCATCACTATCACCACCATCATCAAAACCACCATCACGACCACCGTCACCACCACCATCACCATCACCACCACCATCACCTCCAAAACCATGACCTTCACCACCATCACCACCACCACCACCACTATCACCACCACCATCACCACCATCAGCACAAACCATCACCACCACCATCACCACCACCATCACTACAATCACAACTGCCAGTATCACAACTACCTTACCCACCACCATCACCACCATCACCACCTCCATCACCACCATCACCACCACCATCACCTCCACCAACATCACTATCACCACCATCACTATCACCACCATCACTATCACCTGCATCATCACCACCATCACCACCATCACCACCATCACCACCACCATCTCCACCACCATCATCACTATCACCACCACCATCAAAAAACCCCCACCATCGCCACCACTATCACCACAACCATCACCCCCACCACCACCACCACCATCACCACCATCACCATCACCATCACCAGCATCACCATCACCACCACGAAACCACCACCTTCACGACCATCACCACCACCACCACCATCACCACGACCATCACCACCATCACCACCATCACGACCATCACCATCACCATCAACACACTGTCACCACCACCATCACCACCACCACCATCTCCTCCAACATCACCACCATCACCACTACCACCATCACCACCACCATCACCACCACCACCATCACCACCACTATTACTACCAACATCACCACCACCATCGCCATCACCACCACCACCATCACCACCACCCCCATGGTGGTGGAGGTGATGGCGATGGTGGTGGTGATGTTGGTGGTGATAGTGGTGGTGATCGTGGCGGTGATGCTGGTGGTGATGGTGGTGGTGATATTGGTGATGGTGATGATGGTGGTGGTGATGGCGGTGGTGGTGATGGTGGTGGTGATGGTGGTAGTGGTGAAGGTTGTGATGGTGGTGGAGATGATGGTGGTGGTGGTGGTGGTGATGGTGGTGGTGATGGTGATGGTGATGGTGGTGTTGGTGGTCTTGGTGGTGATGGAGGTGAAGGTGGTGGTTTTGGTGGTGGTGGTGGAGGTGATGGTGGTAGTGATGGTGATGGTGGTGGTGATGGTGGTGGTTAAGGTAGTTGTGATGCTGGTAGTTGTGATTGTAGTGATGGTGGTGGTGATGGTGGTGATGGTGGTGGTGATGGTGGTGCTGATGGTGATGGTGATGGTGGTGCTGATGGTGGTGGTGGTGATGGTGGTGAATGTGGTGGTTTTGGTGGTTGTGGTGGAGGTGATGGTGGTGAAGGTGGTGGTTTTGGTGGTGCTGGTGGAGGTGATGGTGGTTGTGATGTTGATGGTGGTGGTGATGGTGATAGTGGTGATGGTGGTGGTGATGGTGGTGGTGGTGATGGTGGTGGTGGTGATTGTGTTGGAGATAGTGGTGGTTATGGTGGAATTGATGATGGTGGTGGTGATAGTGGTGGTGATGGTGGTGGTGGTGATGGTGGTGGTGATGGTGGTGATGGTGGTGGTGACAGTGGTGATTGGTGGTGGAGATGGTGGTGATGGTGTTGATGATGCTGGTGATAGTGATGGTGGTGATAGTGATGGTGGTGATGGTGGAGGTGATTGTGGTGGTGATGGTGGTGATGGTGGTGGTGATGGTGGTGGTGGTGGTGGTGATGGTGGTGGTGGTGATGGCGGTGCTGGTGGTGGTGGTGATGGGGGTGGTGATGCTGGAGGGGATGGTGGTGGTGATAGTTGTGATGGTGATGATGGTGGTGGTGATGGCGGTGGTGGTGATGGTGGTGGTGGTGATGGTGGTGGTGATGGTGGTGGTGGTGATGGTGGTGATGGTGGTGGTGATGGTGGTGGTGATGGTGGTGGTGATGGTGGTGGTGATAGTGATGATGGTGGTGGTGATCGTGGTGGTGATGGTGGTGATGGTGGTGATGTTGGTGATGGTGCAGGTGATAGTGATGGTGGTGATGGTGGAGGTGATGGTGGTGGTGACGGTGGTGGTGGTGATGGTGGTGGTGATGGTGGTGGTGATGGAGGTGGTGATGGTGTGGTGGTGGTGATGGTGGGTGGTGACGGTGGTGATGGTGGTGTTGATAGTGGTGATGGTGATGATGGTGGTGGTGATGGCGGTGGTAGTGATGGTGGTGGTGATGGTGGTGGTGATGGTGGTAGTGGCGATGGTGGTGAGGGTGGTGGAGATGGAGGTGATGGTGATGGTGATGGTGGTGATGGTGGTGATGCTGGTAGTTGTGATTGTAGTGATGGTGGTTATGATGGTGGTGATGGTGGTGTGGCTGATGGTGGTGGTGATGGTGGTGGAGATGGTGGAGGTGGTGGTGGTGGTGATGGTGGTGAAGGTGGAGGTTTTGGTGGTGGTGGTGGTGGTGATGGTGGTGGTGATGGTGATGGTGGTGGTGATGGTGATGGTGGTGGTGGTGATGGTGGTGGTGATGGTGGTGGTGATGGTGGTGGTGATGGTGGAGGTGGTGATGGTGGTGGTGATGGTGGTGGTGATGGTGGTGGTGATAGAGGTGATGGTGGTGGTGATGGTGGTGGTGATGGTGGTGATGGTGTTGATGCGGTGATAGTGATGGTGGTGCTAGTGATGGTGGTGATGGTAGTTGTGGTGATGGTGGTGATGGTGGTTTAGATGGTGGTGGTGATGGTGGTGGTGATGGTGGTGGTGATTGTGGTGATGGTGGTGGTGATGGTGGTGGGTCGTGATGGTGGCGGTGATGGTGGTGGTGATGGTGGTGGTGATGGTGGTGGTGATGGTGGTGATGGTGGTGGTGGTGATGGTGGTGGTGTTGATGGTGGTGGTGGTGATGGTGGTGGTGATGGTGGTAGTGGTGATGGTGGTGTTGGGGGGTGATGGTGGTGATGGTGGTAGTGATGGTGGAGATGGTGGTGATGGTGGGTTGATGGTGGTTTATAGTGGTGGTGATGGTGGTGTGGTGATTCGTATGTGTGGTGGTGTTGTGGTGGTGATGGTGGTGGTGATGGTGGTTGGTGATGGTTTGGAGGTGTTGGTGGTGATGGTGGTGGTGATGGTGGTGGTGGAATGGTGGTGGTGATTGGTGGTGGTGGTGGTGTGGTGATGGTGGTGATGGTGGTGATGGTGGGTGGTGATGGTGGTGGTGGTGATGGTGGTGGTGGTGGTGATGTGGTGATGGTGGGGTTGATGGTGGAGTGGTGGTGATGTGGATGTAGTGATGGTGTGGTGTGGTGGTGTGGTGGTGTTGATGGTGGTGATGGTAGGTGATGGTGGTGGTGATGGTGGTGAGGTTGGTGGTGAGGTGGTGGTGATGTGGTGGTAAGGTGGTGGTTTGTGGTGGTGGTGATGGTGGTGGTGATGGTTGGTGGTGATGGTGGTGGTGATGGTGGTTATGGTGTGGTGGTGATGGTGGTGATGGGTGGGTTGATGGTGTGGGATGGTGGGCATGGTGGTGTTGATGGTTGGTTGTGATGGTGGTGGGGGTTGATGTGGTGTTGGGGATGGTGGTGATGGTGGAAGTGGGTGGTGGAGTATGGTGTGGTGATGGTGGTGTTGATGGTGGTGGTATGGGGGGTGGTGATGGTGGTTGTTGATGTAGATGGTGGTGGTGGTGATGTGGTGGTGATGGTGGAGGTGATGGTGATGGTTATGGTCGTGTGGTGGTGATGTTGGTGATGGTGGTGGTGATGGTGGTGGTATGGTGGTGGTGATTGGTGGTGGTGGTGTGGTGATGATGGTGGGTGGTGGTGTGGTGGTGGTGATGGGGTGGTGGTTATGGTGATGGTGGTGTGGTGATGGTGGTGATGGTGGAGGTGTGATGGTGGAGATGGTGGTGATGGTGGTGGGTTTATGGTGGTGGTGAAATGGTGGCGATGGTGTGTTGTTGATGGTGGTGATGGTGGTGTTGATGGTGGTGATGGTGGAGGTGATGGTGTTGGTGATGGCGGTGGAGGTGATGGTGGTGAGGGTGGTGGTGATGGTGGTGGTAATGGTGGTGGTGATTGTGGTGGTGGTGATGGCGATGGTGATGGTGGTGGTGATGGTGGTGGTGATGGTGATAATCCTGGTGATGGTGGTGATGGTGGTGATGGTGGTGGTGGTGATGGTGGTGGTGATGGTGTTAGTGGTGGTGGTGATGGTTGTTGTGATGGTGGTGGTGATGGAAATTGTGGTGGTGGTGATGGTGGTGATGGTGGTGTTGATGATGGTGATGGTGATGGTGGTGGTGATGGCGGTGGTGGTGATGGTGGTGGTGATGGTGGTGGTGGTGATGGTGGTGATGGTGGAGGCGATGGTGGTGGTGGTGATGGTGGTGGTGACAGTGGTGGTGATGGTGATGGTTATGGTCGTGATGGTGGTGATGTTGGCGATGGTGGTGGTGATGGTGGTGGTGATGGTGGTGGTGGTGGTGGTGATGCTGGTGAAGGTGGTGGTTTTGGTGGTGGTGATGGTGATGGTGGTGATGGTGATGGTGGTGATGGTGATGGTGATGGTGGTGATGGTGGTGGTGATGGTGGTATTGGTGGTGGTGGTGGTGGTGATTGTGGTGGTGAGAGTGGTGGCGATGGTGGTGGTGGTGACGGTGGTGGCAACGGTGGTGTTGATGGTGGTAGTTGTGATGCTTGTAGTTGTGATTGTAGTGATGTGTTACAAAAAACGCGATTCTAAAAGCTTAGAGATCTCCAGTGAATACTAGAAAGGACTACCCTTCTAGCATCCAGCCTGTTACTGGGTTTTCGTAACAAGTAGTCAGTATCCTTGTCCAATTATCCATTAAAATTCAGTATGGTTCAACAGTGCTTTAGGATTACAACTGGTAGGCTACTAACTAGAGAAATTAAAATTTAATAAATTTATTAAGTCTATAGGTTGTCTAGAGGTATATTATCAAAGTAAATTAAATTACAGCAATCAAAATAAAATCAATCTCTCGAGTTCAATATTATTGTGCTGAAAGCACATATCACATTGATAATTCTTAAGTACCGTCAGGTACATTAACATTTAATAAGATATTACAAATATGTACAAGTAAGTGTATGCGTGTAAGTGCTCTTAAGTAGTTATCTATGTCTCAAGACTCGAATAAGACTTAAACTAGTGATTGACA
>NC_069415.1:61320490-61341104 GCF_026875155.1 Cherax quadricarinatus | reverse complement strand
AAAACCCAACCAAACCCCCCACCTTCCCACCACATCACCCCAAATCACCCACCCAAAAACCCCTCCATCCCCAAACCAACACCACACTCCACCTTCCACCACCATCACCACCCACCACCCCAATCAACCAAAGCCATTCCCACCACCATCACCACCACTATCTCCACTTCACCACCAAGCATCACCACACCTAAACCACCATCACCACCGCCATCACCACCACCACCACAATTCCACCACCATCCCCAAGCACTATCACCACCACCCAATCACTCAACTACCACCACCGCCATCACCACCGCCATCAGCACCACTATCACCACCCCATCACCACCACAGCCCCACCTTCACCCCCATCACCAACGCCTTCACCACCACCTCACCATCACCATCATCACCAACACCATCACCACCACCATCACCACCACCACATCCCCACCACCATCACCAGCCCATCACCAGCACCACACCACCAACATCACCACCGCCGTCCCACCACCACCACAATCACCACCACCATCACCACCACTTTTCAACATTTACCATCCACCGTCATCACCACCAAAACACCACCATTACCACCACCACCATCGCCACCATCACCACCACCTCCATCACCACCACCATCACCACCACCATCCCCACCATCAACACAACCATCCCACCATCACCACCACCTTTCACCACCCCCCACCACCTCCACCATCACCACCACCCATCACCACCACCAATAACCACCTCCATCACCCCCTCCTCACCACCACCATCACCACCACCATCACCACCACCATCACCACCGTCACCACCACAACACCACCATCACCACCACCAACCCCACACCCATCACCACCACCATCACCATCACCATCACCCCCACCTTCACCAACATCACCACCATCACCCCTCCATCACCCCCACCATCACCACCACCATCACCACAACCATCACCTCCACCCCCCCACCAAAACCACCACCTTCACCTCCATCACCACCATCACCACCACCATCACCACCTCCATCACCACCATCACAACCACCATCACCTCCACCATCACCACCATCACTATCACTACCATCACTATCACCAGCATCATCATACCATCACCATCACCACCATCACCCCCCACCACACCACTAATCACCACCACCATTACCACCACCATCACCCCCACTATCACAAACCACCATCACCACCACTATCATCAACACCATCACCACCACCATCATCACCACTATCACCATTATCACACCACCATCACCACCACCATCACCACCACCACCACCATCACCACCAATCACCACCATCACCATCACCACCACCATCACCACAACCAATCACCCCCAAAACCCCACCCAAAACCACCACCTTCACCTCCATCACCCCCACCACCACCACAAAAACCACCCCCTTCACCACCATCACCACCACCACCTCCACCACCACCACCACCACCACCACCACCAACAACAACACCATCACCACCACCACCATCACCTCCACCATCACCACCACCATCACCACCACCATCACCACCACCATCACCATCATCATCAGTATTATGGGAGTTTTGTAACTTTGGTGGAGGATCTGCAGATGGTCCCTACTTAGTGTCGTTATATTATCTCCTTGATCCTGATTGTGTCGCAGTCGCATATTGCATTGCTATTGGGCTTAGCATTCTTTGTTGTTCAAGCAGACTGTTCGAGTTGCCAGTCGGTCAAGAAGTTAGTTTATTTGAGGACTTTGTCAATCACTAGTTTAAGTCTTATTCGAGTCTTGAGACATAGATAACTACTTAAGAGCACTTACACGCATACACTTACTTGTACATATTTGTAATATCTTATTAAATGTTAATGTACCTGACGGTACTTAAGAATTATCAATGTGATATGTGCTTTCAGCACAATAATATTGAACTCGAGAGATTGATTTTATTTTGATTGCTGTAATTTAATTTACTTTGATAATATACCTCTAGACAACCCATAGACTTAATAAAATTTATTAAATTTTAAATTTTTCTAGTTAGTAGCCTACCAGTTGTAATCCTAAAGCACTGTTGAACCATACTGAATTTTAATGGATAATTGGACAAGGATACTGACTACTTGTTACGAAAACCCCGTAACAGGCTGGATGCTAGAAGGGTAGTCCTTCTAGTATTCACTGGAGATCTCTAAGCTTTTAGAATCGCGTTTTTTGTAACAAATGGGGGCCTGTCCGGGAGGCTCTTGATCCAAGGTGTTGGAGAAAAATTTTCCAGTTTTTACATACTAGTAACTCTATGATCAAACACTTTGAGTACTTTCCTAATCTGAAGACTTTGAGTTTAGTCTTGTACAAAATACCAGGTGGATGTATGTACCTGACTGGGGTCTCTTGATCCAAGGAGATGGAAATACTGTTTATGAGTTCTAGCTCTAAGACAACCCAAAACTAAAATTCCTTTTTAGGATTATAGTTTCCCATAATCACTCTTCGTAGTACAATTATTTTCGTGATGTTATACCAAAGTGAAACAGTTAATTGATACTCTGACTTTGTCTGAGTTAAGTACATTAAAACTTCAGACATGTTGGCAAGTAGCCAAATATCTCGGTGTGACGTATAACAGGAATTACACCGCTGAAACTGTCAGAGCATTAATTAAAAAATATATTGTTTCCTGCTCATACAGAGATGTCTGATTTTTGATTCAGATTCAGAAAGCCTAGTGTCACAATTAGGAAGTATGGCTCTATTTGAAGTTGAAGAAAGAGCAACTAGAGCAGAAGTGAGCCTAGTGTATGAGCCTAGTGTAGCTCAGTTCTTGCTCGCTCCTTCCTTCACTGACACTATAGTACAGAGTATAGCTGTTAGTATGACACAGCCTAATACTAGTACAGTGTATACTACACCTGTATTTACTTATCCTAGACCAGATCTAGACACTTAGAGACGGCTGGACAAGTGTCCCACCTAAGGACCGTCCAGACCATTTTAATTTCCCTACTCCTCCATTACCCACTGGTCCTATCTCAGGAACAGTTTGAGAGGTTGGGAACGCCTCCTTATGTTGCAGACGCACAAATAGAGGCACTGAGGAATTGAACGAAGAAGATTTCCAAAGAGAAAATGTTGTCGTTAAAGACAACAGACGATATATCACAGGACACATTTAATGTGCAGAAATGCTGCATCTAGGGTTTCCCTAATTTTTTTTGAAAAGTGACTTAGGACACATATTTTGATGTGTTTGAGAACCAGGCACGTGCTATGAACTGGCCACGTAAGCATGGGAACATTGCTTCATACTGCTTTGACAGGAAGAGCTCAAACTTGTACGGCTGCTTTGCCATTTGCTAAGTACATTAGTTATGACGCTGTCAAACAAACTATTCTAGAGACGTAAACTTGTTTTCCTGTAAGTTTTTCAAAGAGCCTTTCGTACGTTACAACGACAACAAGATCAAACTTGTGTAGAGTTTGCTCGTGAGGAAAAAAAATTGCATTTGAGAGATGGTCTAGAGCTGCTAAGTGTACCAATACGACAGTCTAGTTCAGTTGTTACTACATGAAGAGTTTAAAAAACTGTATGTTGCTGACATACAAGAATATCTGATCGATCATACTACCTCAGATATTCTGGAAACTGGGAGCATTAGCAGACAATTACGAAATTTTCTCACAAAATTGTACGTACTAAAACACTCAGAAACTGGTAACTAAAATTGTCCCAGAAGTTGGCAACCTAAATCAGCTGCTTCATTGCCGGCCTGATGTACTGCTACTGTAACTTCTCGTACCATTAACAGGAAAACCACAATCCTGAATCTGTCTCTGTGGCTAGACAGAAATCTGGTATTTGAGAAGAAGAAAGTTAAAATGTGCCTATTTTAACAGAAAAGGACTACTAGGGGCTATTGCTGAAAGTTAGAAGGATACGGAAAAAGTCGTGCGGTGGCCCCCACTAAAAGTAGTTATCCTTTCCGTGAAAACAAAGACCCCAAAAAAGCCTAGAAATTGCCTCTGACCCTTTACTGTTTTAGATAATGTTACTCAGGATAGATGACTAGCTTTCAGAAAGGGGTATCTGACAAAAAGTTTGTTCAGCAAATGAGTCCTTACTTTCGAGAAAAATAAAGTAGGATTTGACGAATCAAAACCTAACTGAAAAATTTTCTTTCAGGACACTGGCAGTTATTCACGTTTTTAAAGGGAGAAAGAGGTATTGCCATATCTGACAAATACCTTTTGGGAAGATAGATGTATTGTTAGAAGCCAAATGGGGGGCTGTTTTTAAAAGTGCCTTGCCAAAAATTTTATTTAAAAAACAAGCAAATTTAACTGGTTATTTTTCCCGTGGTATTTCCAGGGGTTTGGTTTTTCCCATAAGGCGTGGACTTGTTGATGGGGAACGATATCCTTCATGTGGTATATGTAAGGAACCACTTGTGTTTGTTTAATACCATGATGATAATTTGCCATTGAAGCTTGTAGAGAAAAACCTTTTTTTTTTTCCCTCTCAGCGCAAAAAACTAAAAGCTATGTCAAAAAATTGCAACAAAAACCCCTTTTGTTCCTGTTGAGTTAGTGGATAAACAATTTTTTGGGGGTTTGAATATGTTGTTTAGTGACGTCTGCCCCCCCAGGTTCTTTAAAACACTGACTCCCCCGGTAAACAACCTAGTAAAGGAACAAAAATTTTGATGTTAAATTTCTGACTCATGATGATTTAACAAGGATCAGTTTGTTGATAGTCACGGGAAAAGGGATGAGAGATATAGCAGTTATGGAGTGAAGCAAAGGTCTCGAAAAATTGTTACTATTATGAAAGGGTTTACTGATGGAAAAAAATTTCCCTTGTAAGTTTTTCAGCGGGATAGTGTTTCTCCCAACAGTCAAGTCTAGTTGTTTTTCCAGTTACATTTCGTAAAACAACCCCTTGATTTTGCTCAAAATTTGCCCCATGGGAGGACTTTTTGGGTGTCAAGAAAAAAAATCGGAAAAACTGGCAAAACTTTTTTACTTGGCCAAAGATGAAGGAAACAGTAGCTGATCTGGGGGGGACTTTTGCCAGTGTTTTCAAGTACGGGGAAGCCAGCGCACACCTCCCCTGCGTTTTCCATTCCTATCAGTGCATGGTGAACCATTCTCACGTCTTATTATTATTGTGTTGGGCCCTTTCCCTTTAAAACCCCAAAAACTGGGAAAACCCAAATCCTTTTTTAAACTTTTATGGACGCTCCCAAAATTTTTTCCCCGAAGCTTTTCCTATGGAAAAAAATTTAAATTTGCTCGGGGCTATTGTGAGAGCGTTGATAAATTTTTTTTCCCCCAGGTTGGATTGCCCGAGAGAAAAATTTCAGATCGGGATCAAATTTTTACTTCTAATTTTTTTCGAAAAGCATTATCCCCCCTAGGGAAAAAAGGGTCTTTTCTTTAAACCCATTTATCATCCACAGTAACAAGGGGCTTTTAGAGAGATTTCATAGAACTGAAGTTTATGATGGGGAGTTTATTGTGAACATTTTTTTTTGGGGACGGGGAAAGGGAGGTTTTTTACCTTTTTTTTCTGTTCCGCTATAAAGAGAAAGTGAGAAAGAAAGTTGGGGATTTAGCCCGTTTGAATTAATTTTCGGGGACCCAAAGGGTGCGTGGGTCCTCTCGCATTTTTTTAAAAGACGTGGGGGACGGGAAAAATAAAAATCCATCATTGAGTACTTCCCCTTTCATTAATGCGGGCACATTTGACACCCCGCTAGAGAGCTAGCTTCAAAAAAACCTATTTTTCAGCCCAAGCTAAAATGAAGCAACTTTGACAAGCGTGCTTTTCCCTCGTTTTTTTTAAAAGGCAGGAGAAAAGGGTTTTGATGGCCCCGGAAAAATTATACCGGTCTGCTCTAAACCCAGGTATGATGGCCCCCGGGAAAAGTGGGAAAAAAAACCCTTTAGCGAGGGTAAATTTTTTGGGTACGTACGCCGGGGAAAAAAAAAAAGAAATCAAATCTTTTGTACATGAAAACCAGTCAAGGCATACTACGCTAGTCCTTTTATTTTCTATTTTAAATTTTCCTGGGAAGAGGAAAAAAACCCTTTCGTCTACCTGACATTCTAGGGGGGTATAGGGGGTTCGTTTTTGGGAAATTCAGGACTCTAAAATTTCCACTAGCGATTTTCTTGGGAAAAACCGGGGGGATTGTTAAAGTGGTGATATTAAAAACATGATTTTGCTTTTCCCCTTGAATTGTTCGGTGATTTTCCCTAAAACGTTGTATTTTGGGGTTTTGTACATGAGTGGATGTACAGGGGCATCCCCCATTAAGCAAATCCCATTTTAAGAATGAGCCCAACGAAGCAAAAAGCATTGGGGAGAAAGGGGTTTGATTTTTTGTTATTTCACGGATTTATTAGCGAAAGTAAAAGTCCAGGGGCTTCTCCCTGAAATTTTATTTGCCTAACCGGGACGGTTTTTTTCGGAAATGTCCCACTGATTACGGGGAAAAGTGAACTCTGTCACCTTCCCTGATGGTTACCCTCTACCTCGCATTGCGACCAATTGACCGTGTGTAAGGAGCTCATTTTCGTCAGGGGTTTAGTTTCTCTTAGAGGGCTTTTTTATCAAGTCCGCTTACTAAAACGTGCTAAAAGAAATTCTGCTTTTACTTTTCAAGAGGGAAATTGTTTAACTATCTGGGTCACCCCCTTCGGCCTTTTGAAATTTGCGGCTTCTTCTTTCCCAAGGGTAAATGAACGATTTGGGACCCAAAACTTAGAAGGAGTAAAAGGGCCTCCCTTGAGGGATTTTGGGGTTTTTTCAGTGACGAGGGGGAAAACAGCACTTTGACGCGTCCGGAGCTTTTTTTTGGGGAAAATGGCCCCACTACAACTTCACTTTTAAAAAAAACTTAGCTAAATGTGGGTTTTGGTCAAGCCAAGGGTTTACCTATCTAGGTTTTTGTATGGGCCCAAAGGGTGGGGTTTTCTCCTATTGGGGGTAAAGGTTCGGAAATTTTCTAAATTTTTCCAGTGCCACAGGTGGGAAAGGGAAAAGTACGAGATTCCGGGTATGGCAGGATTTTTATCGGGGTTTTCTGTCCAAACTTTTTCAGATTGCGGGCCCTTTTTACTGAGCTTATAGAAAGAAAAGTTCAGTTCCCTGGACTAGAGATTGTTCAGACTCGTTAAAAAGGTTAAAGCGCTTGCTATCCCCCGGGCCCTGTGTTGAAGAGTCCTAATTTAAATTTTTTCCCTTTTCTTTTTACTTTAGATGCGAGGGGTTTTTATGCGTGGGTGCTGTGCTCCCTCCAACAGTAAAATTCCACTGACATTTCCCCACCCTATATGTTACTATTAACAAAAAGCTTAAACGAACCAAAAAAAATTTTATGCCACTATTGGGGAAAGAGGCTCAAAACTTTGTGGTGTCATTGGAACTTTTGACGTGTTTTGGGGCCCATTTCCCCCTTTTTAAAATTTAAGTTTTTTTGACCACAACCCACTTCTTATTTTTAATACCATGAAAAGTAAAAATTGCTGGATCATGAGGTGGGCCCTCAGAACCCAAACCTTTTTCCCCTTTAGAAATTAAAAACAAAAAGTGGTTTTGAAATTGTAATTGCTGAGGGCTCTGTCTCGCCCCTTAAATTAATTATAAATTTTCATTAAATTAACGTAATTTTATCCCCAAAATCCCTTTTTGTTACTTGCTTTTGTCAAATTAGAAAAAGTAATTTAAACCCCTCCCCCCAATTAACTATTTTTACTATGTCATGTCAAATTTTTAATATTTATATATTCACGTAATTTTGGGTGAGGGGGGGAAAGCGGGAGTGTTGAGTGAGTGTTTTGGTGCGGGTGATTTTTCTGCGTGACGAAAACACTGTCCTGTCGCAGCCCCCCCCCCTCACTACCACCTTAAGCGGGTTTCTACTCAGATGTTCATACGCCTAGCATTCCAAAACCCCACTATTTAAGAGTGGAATGCAGTCCCTTACTATGTTCGACCCTAAAACTGCCCCTTGTCAGCGCTGTCCTGTCTCTACACTGATGTACAAAACCCCGGGTTTATGGACATAGTTTATGTGTACTGCCCTGTATTAAAAATTTTCCCCTAGTGACGGACGCTTTTGAAATTGTAGAGGTGTTTGGGGCACAAGGGGAGTTAATATTTTTTTTGATAATAAATTGATAGGGAGTAACCAGAAAAAATTTGAAAAAACATTCATGCAACTCCTGGGCCCCCCCTTTCTGTCTTTGTTGGGGGGGGGTGTTGAACCCCTGAAGGGGTTTTCAATGATCATTATGTATATATAATGTATTTTTTCCCTTTTTTATTTAATTTTATATTGCTTATTTTTGCGAAAATAGCTAAATCGCAAATGTATGACTTTTATTATTATTTGACTTTTATATTGTTATTTGGGCTTTTTGTTGTTAGGTGTTTAAAAATTTGTGGTTAGTCTTGATTGACAAACTACTGTAAAAAAAAACCCTTTCCCTTTTTTTTCTGGCTGCAGTTGTCCCCCCAAAAAAAAAAGGGGGGGGGGGGCCCCCCTTTGGGGGGTTTTTGGGGGGTTGGGGGGGGTTTTTTTTTGGGGGGGGGCCCCCGGGGGGGTTTTTTTTTTTTTTTTTGTTTTGAAATTTTTCCCCAAAAATTTTTTAAAATTTTTTTTTTTTTTAAAGGGGGGGGGGGAAAAAAAAGGGTTTTTTGGGAAAAAAAATTTTTTTTTTGGGGGGGAAAAATTTTTTTTTATTTTCCCAAAATTTGGTTTTGGGGGGGTTTTTTTTTTGGGGGGTTTTTTTTTTTTTGGGGGGGGAATTTTCCCCCTTTTTTTTTTTTAAATTTTTGGGGGTTTTTTTTTTTTTTTTTTTTTTCCCCCGGGGGGGGGGGGTTTTTTTTTTTTTTTTTTTTTTTTTAATTTGGAAAATTTTCATTTGAGGAAAAATTTAAAATTTAAAAATTTTTTTTTTTTTAAAAAATTTTTAAAAATAATTTAAAAAAATTTTTTGGTTTTTAAAAATTTTTTTTGGTTTAGGGAAAAAAAAATTTTTTGGGGTTTTTTTAAATTTTTTGGGTTTTTTTTAAAAAAAAAATTTTAAAAAAATTTTTTTTTTTTTTTGGTTTTTGGGTTTTTTAACCCCAAAAAACCCAAAAATGGGAAAAAGGTTTTGGGTTTGGGAAAAAGGGGGGGGTGGAGTTAAAACCCCCGGGGGGGCTGGGGGTTTAAGGGTTTTTTGGGGGGGGGTTTTTTTTTTTTTTAAATTTTTTTTTTAAAAAATTTTTTTTAAAAAAAAAAAAAAAAAAACCCCCCCAAAAAAAAAAAAAAAAAAAAATTTTTTTAAAATTAAAATAAAATTTTAAAAAAAAAAAAAAAAAATTTTGGCCCCCCCAAAAATTTTTAAAAAAAAAAAAAAAAAACCCCCCAAAAAAACCCCAAATTTTAAAAAAATAAAATTTCCCCTTTTAAAATTTAAAAAAAAAAAAATAAAAAATTTAAAAAAAATTTAAAAAAAAAAAAAAATTAAAAAAAATTTAAAAAAAAAAAACATTAAAAAAAAAAAAAAACTTAAAAAAAATAAATTTTTTTAAAAAAAAAACCCCCCCTTTTAAAAAAAATTTTTTTTTTAAAATTTTTTCCCCCCCCCCCCCCTAATTTTAAAAACCCCCCCAAAAAAAAAAAAAAAAAAAATTTTTTAAAAAAAAAAAAAAAAAAAAAAAAAAAATTTTTAAAATTTTAAAAAAAAAAAAAAAAAAATTTTTTAACCCCCAAAAAAAAAATTAAAAAAAAAAAAAAAAAATTTTTTAAAAAAAAAAAAAAAAAACAAAATTTTTTTAAAAAAAATTTTTTTAAAAAAAAAAAATTAAAAAAAACCCCCAAAAAAAAAATTTACCCCAAAAAAAAGGGGGAAAAAATTTTTTTTTTTTAAAAAAAAAAAAAAAAAAAATTAAAAAAAATTAAAAAAAAAAAAAAAAAAATTTTAAAAAAAAAAAAAAAAACCCCCTTTTAAAAAATTTTAAAAAATAAAATTTTTTAAAAAAAAAAAATTTTAAAAAAAATTTTTTTTTTTTTAAAAAAAAAAATTAAAAAAAAACCTTAAAAAAACCCCCCCCAAAATTTTAAAATTTAAAAAAAATTTTTTTTTTTTAAAAAAAAAAATAAAAAATAAAAAAAAAAAAATAAAATTAAAAAAAAAAAAAATTTTTTTCAAAAAAAAAAATAAAAAATTAAAAAAAAAAAAAAATAAAAATTTTAAATTAACCCTTTTTAAAAAAAAAAATAAAAAAAATTTAAAAAAAAAAATTTTAAAAAAAACCAAAAAATTTTTTTTTTTTTCCTTTAAAAAAAAATTTTTTTAAAAAAAAAAATTAAAAAATTTTTTTTTAAAAAAAAAAAATAAAAAATTTTTTTAAAAATTAAAAAAATTTTAAAAAAAAAAAAGTTAAAAATTAAAAAAATTTTAAATTTTTTAAAAAAAATAAAAATTAAAAGATAAAAATTTTTAAAATTCCCAAACCCATAAAAAAAACCCCCCCCCCCTTTTTTTTAAAAAAAAAAAAACCCCCCTTTTTTTGGAAAAACCCCCCCCCAACCCCCAAAAATTAAAACCCAAAAAAAAAATTTTAAAAAAAAAAAAAAATAAAAAAAAAAATTTTTTTAAAAAAAAAAAAAAATTTTAAAAAAAATTTAAAAAAAAAAATTTTTTAAAAAAAAAACCCCCCCCCCAAAAAAAAAAAAAAAATTTTAAAAAAAAAAATAAAAAATTTTTTAAAAAAAAATTTAAAAAAAAAAAAAAAAAAAAAAATTTTTAAAAAAATTTAAAAAAATTTTTTAAAAAAATTTTTTTTAAAAAAAAAAAAATAAAAAAATTTTCCCCCCCCAAAAAAAAAAAAAAAAAAATTAAAATTTTTTAAAAAAAAAAATTAAAAAAAAAAAAACCCCCCCCAAAAAAAAAATAAAACCAACCCTTTTTTAAAAAAAAAACCCCCCCCCTTAAAAAATTAAAAAAAAAAAATTTTAAAAATTAAAAAAATTTTTTAAAAATTTTTAAAAAATTTTTTAAAAAAAAAAAAAAAAAAAAAAAAAAATTTAAAAAAAAAATTAATAAATAAACAAACCCCCCAAAAAAAAAAATTAAATTAATAATAATAATAAAAAAACCTAAAAATTAAAAAAATAATAACCCCTAAAAAAAAAAACCCTTCAATAAAAAAAAAAAATTTTAAAAAAAAAACCCCCAAAAAATTTAAAAAAAAAAAAATATAAAAAAAAAAAAAAACAAAAAAAAAAAAAAAAAAAATTAAAAAAACAATAAATTAAATAAAACCCAATAAAAAATTTTAAAAAAAAAATCAAAAAATAAACCTAAAATACCCCAAATAAAAAAATTTAATAAAACCATAAATTTTTTAAAAAAACCATAATTTTAAACCCCCAAAATAATTTAAAAAAAATTAAAAATAAAAATTTTTTTTTCCAATAATAAAAAAATTTTAAAATTTAAAAAAAAATTATTTAAAAAAAAAAATTAAAATATAAAAAAATTTTACATAAAAAAAAAAAATAAAAATTTAAAAATAAAATTTTAATACAAATAAAACCAATCACCACCAAAAACCCCCTTCACCTCACCACACCCCCACCCAAACCCCCATCCCACCCCCTCACCACCACCCCCACCTTCACACCAACACCCTACTACAAACACACTTCCCAACACAAAAAAAAAATCACCACCTCACACCCCCCCTCCCCCACCCCCTCACCCCCACCAAAACACCCCCCCACCCTCACCCACCCTACCCCCATCACCACCTCACCACCATAAACCCCCACCATCCCACAAATCACCCCAACACCACCATCACCCCCCCATCACCACCACCATCACCCCCACCACCACTCCTCACCTCACCACACCACCCCTCCGCCCCCAAACCTACTCCACTCACCACTAACACCCCTTCTTTTAAAAACCTAACCATACCCCACCTCCACCCCTCCACCTCCAATCTTCCCCCAAAAACCACACCCCCCCCCTTCCCCAAGCCACCCCTTACACCATTCCACCTCCTCCATCACCACCTCAACCCCCACCACCAAACCCCCTCAACCACCTCACCACCTCACCATAAAACCCCCCTACCACCCCCAAAAAAATTAAAATTACAAAAAAACCACCAATGGCCCCAAAAATAAAAAAATAAAAACCACCCCCATACAAAAATTTTTTACACAAAATTTTAAAAAAAAAATAACAAATCACCCAACCGAAAACACCAACCTCACCCTAAACCCCTAACACCACCCTTAAAATAAAACATACCCTTATTAAAAAACCCCCCCAAAAATCCCACCAACATAAAATCACCAAAAAAAACCAACCCCCCATCACAACCACCACTCCTAATACCCAAAACCCTCCCCCAAAACCCAACTATCACCCCACCGCCTCCCCCACCTCACCTCCCACCATCAACACCACCTCACACAAACAACCTCCCTTTTCCCCTCACCCCCCCTCACAACAACCATCACCACACCATAAAACCATCACCACCACATACCCCCCCCATCCCCCTTTTCCCACCTACAAACCCCCCATACTTAAACACCACCACCATACCCCATCCCCCACCATCCCCGCCCACCCCACCCCAACACCACCACCATTCCCCACTCCCAACCCCCCCACCACCCTCACCCCCCGCCCTCCCAAAAACCCCCCACCCCCACCATACCACCCAAAACCCCCTCACCACCTTTAAAACACCATCCCCCCAACCCCCACCTTTACCCATAACACCACCACACCCCTCAACACCACCATCACCCACTCCCCCCCCCCCTCACCCCCATCCCCCGTTCCCTCCCCCTCACCCCCCTCCTCCACCCCCCACCCTCACCACCCAAACCCACCTCACACCCCTCACCACAAACCACACCACCACACCACCCCCTTCCCCCATCCCCCCCACCCTCGCACCCCCCCACCCACCCCATCACAAATTCACCCCCACCCCGCACCACACCAAAAACCCCCCCACCCAAATAAAACCAAAACATTTTCCCCCCTCCCCAAAAAACAAAATAAAAAATAAAATAAATTAAAACCAATTTTAAAAATTTTAAAAATAATAAATAAAACCATAAAAAATAAAAAAATTTTAAAAAAAAATAAAATAAAATAAAAAAAGAAAAAGAAAACCCCCCCAAAATAAAATAAAATTAAAATAAAAAATTTAAAAATAAAAAAAAAATAAAAAATAAAATATTGGATAAAATAAAAATTAAAAAAAAATTAAAAGTTCCCCAAATAAAGAAAAAAAATAATAAAAAAAAAAAAAAAAATAAAAAAAAAAACCCCCCCCCCCCCCCAAAAAAAAATAAAAAAAAACCCCCACCTTAAAAAAAAAAAAATTAAAAAACCCCCCCCCAAAAAAAATTTAAAAATAAAAATACAATTAAAATTTAAAAAATTAAAAAATATATTTTAAAAAAAATGGATAAATTAAAAAAATTTTAAAAAAGATAAACCAAAACATAATTCAAAAAAAAAAACAAAAAACCCCCAAACACCATAATTACCCCCCCCCAAAAAAAAAAAGTAAAATATACCAAAATTAAAATTAAATTTTAAAATAAAAAAAAAACAAAAAACCCCCCCAATATAAAAATAAAAATACCTCCCTCAACCCCATAACCCCCCCTCACCCCCAACCCCCTCCCCCCCTTCACGCCCCCACCATCACCACCCCACCACCCCCACACCCTCACCCCCTCCCACCACCGCCTCACCCCCCACACCCCACCTTACCAATTCAGCACCCCATCACCCCCATCAACCACCCTCACCCCCCCAACCCCAACACCATCCCCCACCACCACCCTTAAACCACCTCACCTCATCACCACCCCCACACCCCACACCCCACCCTCACCCCCAACACCTCCATACCCCCACCACCCATCGCCCTTTCTACACCACCCCCACTACACCAGCATCCCACCCCTCACCAACCCTCACCCCATCACCAACACCCCATCACCACCATCCCACCCCATCCAACCCCCTCACCCTACCACCCCCCAAAACCCCCCACCAAAAAAAAAAACCACCACCCTTCAACCCCATAATCCACCCCACCACCAAAACCACCACCTTCACCCCTTTACCCCCACCCCCATCACCACCCCCTCACCACCACCTCAACACCACCATCACCACCATCACCACCACACCACCACCATTTCTACAAACCAATACCGCATCACAATTACTTAACCACCCCATCACCACCTCCCCCACCATCACCTCACCCCCCACCCTCACCTCCACCACCCCCACCAAAACCACCACCAAAACCCCATCACCACCACCACCCCACCCTCACCAACCCCAACCCACCCCATCAGACCCCCTTCACCCCACACCCCCCATCCACAAACAAACTACCCGCTCCAATACCTTAACCACACCAAACCCCCCATCCCACCACCACCCCCACCACCCCCATCTCCCAACCACACCCCATCCCATACCACCACAACCCACTATACCACCCCACCCTCCCCCACCACCCCACCCACCCCTTTATCACCTCACAACTTCACCACCCCCACCCCCCCAGTACCACCCCCTCCACCCCCCAGCACCCCCACACCACCCCACCATCACCACACCACCCCCACCTACCACCCCCTACCACCTCACCACCACAATCCCCTCCCCCATACCACCATCACTATCACACCCTCACTTCACCGGGATCACAAAAACCATCCCACCATCTCAAACCCCCACACCCCGTCACCACCACCATCACCCCATCACCCCCCACCATCACCCCACCACCCTCACCACCACTACACCCCCCACCATCATATTCCCCTAACCACCACTATCTCCAACACAAAAACCACCCCACCTCCCACCACCACCTCACCACCACCCCACCATATCACCCCCCAACCACCTCAACTCACAACCACCATCACCTCCCCCGCACCACCAAAAACCCCCACCTTCACCACCCATCACCCTTTCCCCCAAACCACCAAAAAACCCCACATTTAACCCATACCCCCACCACCCTAGCACCCCCATCACCTCACCACAGCACCACCATCACCCCCCCATCACCCCATCCCAACACCACACACAATCACAATTACCAGTCACAACTACCTTACCACCACCATCACCCCCACCACAAACCCTCACTACACCCTCACCTCCACCACCCCCCCAAAACCCCCACCTTCACCTCCATCCCACCCAAAACCACCAACACCCCCATCACCACAAACCCTCACCACCCCATCACCACCACCACCACCTCTCTCCCCCACCATACAAACCTTTCCCCCTACCACCCTCACCCCCAAACCTCACCCCCCCGCCATCACCACCACCATCATCACCACACCAATATCACCCACCACCTCACCCCCAGCTCACCCCCCGACCCACACTATCACCCCCAAAATCACCACCCCCTTGCCCTACCTCCACCACCTGGTGGTGGTGGTGTGGTGGGGGTGGGGATGGCGAGGTGGGGTGATGTTTGGGAGAATAGTGGGGTGGTTTTGGGGTTGGTGATTGGGGTGATGGTGGTAGTGGTGATGGGGGGTGTGGGGTGGTGATGGGTGGGGGGTGGTATGGTGTGGTGGTGGTGATGGGGGGGTGGTGTGTGGGGGGATGGGGTGTTAAAGGGGTGTGGAGGTTTGGTGGTGTTTGGGGGTGGTGAGGGGGGTGTGGGGTGGTGGTGGTGGTGATGGGGTGTGTGGTGGTGTGGGTGATGGTGGTGGTGGGTGTGTGGTTTGGGGGTGGTGATGGTGGTGGTGGTGATGGTGGTGATGATTTGTGGTGGTGGTGGTGGTGGTGATGGTGGTGGTGGTGATGGTGGTGATGATGGTGGGGGGTAATGGTGGTGGTGATGGTGGTGGTGATAGTGGTGACAGTGGTGGTGATGGTGGTGGTGATGATGGTGGTGGTGGTGATGGTGGTTTGGGGGTGATGATGGTGGTGGTGGTGATGGTGGTGATGGTGGTAGTGATTGTGGTGGGGTGATGGTGGTGGTGATGGTGGTGGTGATGGTAGTGGTGATGGTGGTGGGGGTAATGGTGGTAATGGTGGGGTGGTGATGGTGGTGATGGTGGTGGTGTTGATGGTGGTGGAGGAGGTAGTGGGGGTGGTGATGGTGGTGGTGGTGGTGGGGATGGTGGTATCATGGTGGTGGTGGTGGTGATGGTGGTTTATGGTGTGATGGTGGTGTTGATGGTGGCGATGATGATGGTGGTGGTGATGGTGGTGGTGATGGTGGGGGTGTTTGGGGGTGGTGTTGATGGTTTGGGGGTGATGGAGGTGGTGATGGTGGGGATGGTGGTGGTGATGGTGGTGGTGATGGTGGTGGAGATGGTGTTGGTGTGGCGGTGGAGGTGGTGGTGGTGAGGGTTGGTGGTGATGGTGGTGGTAATGGTGGTGGTGATTGTGGTGGTGGTGATGGCGGTGGTGATGGTGGTGATGGTGGTGATGGTGGTGGTGATGGTGGTGGTTTGGTGGTGGTGGGTCATGGTGGTGATGGTGGAGGTGATGGTGGAGATGGTGGTGATGGTGGTGTTGATGGTGGTGGTGGTGTTGATGGTGTTGATGGTGGTGATGGTGGTGTTGATAGTGGGGGATGGTGGAGGTGATGGTGTTGGTGATGGCGGTGGAGGTGATGGTGGTGAGGGTGGTGGTGATGGTGGTGGTAATGGAGGTGGTGATTGTGGTGGTGGTGATGGCCCATGGTGATGGTGGTTTGGGGATGGTGGTGATGGTGGGGGTGATGGGGATGGTGCTGGTGATGGTGGTGGTGGTGGTGGTGATGGTGGGGGGTGATGGTGTTAGTGGTGGTGGTGATGGTTGTGGTGATGGTGGTGGTGATGGAAATGGTGATGGGGGTGACGGTGGTGATGGTGGTGTTGATGGTGGTGATGGGAGGGGGGTGGTGGGCGGTGGGGGTATGGTGGTGGTGAGGGGTTGTGATGGGGAGTGGGGTGGTGGTGATGGGGAAGTGGTGTGGTGGTGATTGTGGTTTTGACAGTGTGGTGAGGTGAAGGTTATGGTCTGATGGTGGTATTTGGTGATGGTGGTGGTGATGGGGTGATGGGGGGTGGTTTTGGTAGTTTTTTTGATTGGTAATGTGTTGTAGTGATGGTGGTGGTGGTGGTGAGGGTGGTGGGGGTGATGGGGGTGGGGTGATGGTGGTGAAGGTGGTGGTTTGGTGGTGGGATGGTGATGTGGTGATGGTGATGGTTTGGGGATGGTGATGGTGTGGGGTGATGGTGGTGATGGGATTTTTTGGTGGGATGGGGGTAGTATAGTGGGGTGGTGGTGGTGGTGATGGTGGGGTGATAGTGGGGGCGTGGGGGTGGTGATGGTGGGGTTTTAAAGGGATTGGATTGTAGTGATGGTGGTGGTTGGGGGTGATGGTGAAGGGAGTGGGGTGATGGGGGGGATGGTGGAGGTGATGGTGGTTGGTGGGGATGATGGTTTTGAAGGTGGTGGGTTTTTGGGGGTGGTGGGGGAGGTGATGGTGGTGGTGATGGTGTTTTGGGGGTGTGATGGTGGTGGGGTTTAAAGGGGTGTGATGCGGTGTTGTGATTTTAGGGTGGGGGTGGTGTGGTGGTATGTTTGGGGGTGTGGGGGGGTTTATGGGGGTGGTGATGGTGGTGGTGGTGGGTTTGGTGAGGTGGTGGTGGGGGGGTGATGGTGGGGTGTGGGGGGTGGTGGGGGTGAGGTGGGGGGGAGGTGGGGGTGAGATGGGGGTGTGGTGGTGGTTGGTGTGGTGGGGATTGGGTAGGGTTTTTTTTATGGGGGAGGGGTGGTGATGGTTGGGGGTTTGGGGTGGGGGAGGTGTTGGTGAGGTGGTGGTGAGATGGGGGTAAGGTGGTGGGTTTTGTGAGGGGGTGGTGGTGGTGGTGTGGTGGTGTGGTGGTGGTGATGGGGAGTGATGGTGGTGGTGATGGTGTCGTGATGGCGGTGGCGAATGTGGTGGTGATGGGTGGTGATGGTGGTAGTGGGTGGTGGTGGTTTTGATGGTTGTCGTGATGGTGGTGGTGATGGTGATGGTTAGGGTGATGGTGGTGGAGGTGGTGGTGATGGAGGTGATGGTGGTGGTGGTTGTGGTGATGGTGGTGGTGATAGTGGTGATGGTGGTTTGAAGGTGGTGGTGGAGGTTGAGGTGATGGTGGGGGGTGGTGATGGTGGTTGTGATGGTGGTGGTGATGGTGGTGATGGTGGTGGTGATGGTGGGGGTGATGGCGGTGGTGGTGATGGTGGTGGTGATGGTGGTGGTGATGATGATGATGTTGTTGGTAATGGTGGTGATGGTGGTGGTGATAGTGGTGGTGATTGTGGTGATGGTTGTGGTGATGGTGGTGGTCGTGGTGGTTGTGGCGATGGTGGTTATGGTGGAGGTGATAGTGGTGATTTGGGGGTTTGGGGGTGGTGATGGTGGGGGTGTTGATGGGTGGTGGTGGTGTTTGGTGATGCTGGTGGTGTGGTTTTTATGGTGGTGTTGATGGTGTGTGGTGGTGATGATGGTAGTGGTGATGCCGGTGTTGATGATTTTAGTGAGGATGGCGGTGATGGTGGTGGTGGTGATGGTTTGGGGATGGTGGTGGTGTTGATGGTGGTGGTGTTGGTGTTTGTGGTGGTGGTGATGGTGGTGGTGATGGTTTGGGGGTGATGGTGGTGGTGATGGCGGTGGTGATTGTGGGGGTGATTGTTGTGGCGAGGTGTTGATGATGGTGTGATGGTGGTGGTGATGGTTCTGGTGGTGGTGGTGATGGTGGAGGGGCATGGTGGTGGTGATGGTGGTGGTGATGGTGGTGATGTGGTGGTGATAGCGGTGGTTTGGGGATGGTGGTGTTGGTGATGGTGATGTTGGTGGTGATGGTGGTGGTAGTGGTGGTTTATGGTGTTGGTGATGGTGGTGTTGACGGTTGTGATGGTGGTGGTGATGGTGGTGTTGGTTTATGGTGATGTTGATTTTGATGGTGGTGGTAATTGTGGTGATGGTGGTGGGTGAGGGTGGTGGTCGTGGTGGTGGAGTGATGGTGGCAGTGATGGTGGTGGTGATGGTGGTGATGGTGGTGGGGATGGTGTTGGTGATGGTGGTGTTGACGGTTGTGATGGTGGTGGTGATGGCGGTGGTGGTGATGGTGGTAAGGGGGGTGGTGATGGTGGATTAATGGTGGTGGTGATTGTGGTGGTGCTGATGGCGGTGGTGATGGTGGGGGTGATAGTGGTGTTGATGGTGGTGGTGATGGTGATGGTGGTGATGGGAAATTTGGGTTTTGGTAGTTGTGATGCTGGTAGTTGTGATTGTAGTGATTTGGGGGTGGTGGGGTTTCTGATGGTGGTGGTGATGGTGGTGGTGATGGTGGTGGTGGTGGTGATGGTGATGGTGGTGGTGGTGGTGATGGTGGTGAAGGTGGTGGTTTTGGTGGTGGTGATGGTTTATATGGTGATGGTGATGGTGATGGTGGTGGTGATAGTGGTAGTGATAGTGGTGGTGGTGGTGATGGTGGTGGGGTAGTGGTGGCGATGGTGGTGGTGGTGAGGTGGTGGGTGACGGTGGTGGTGATGGTGGTTTTTATGGTGGTGGTGATTTGTGATGGGTGGTTTGGGGATGGTGGTGGTGTGGTGGTGATGGTGGTGATGATGCAGGTGAGAGTGATGGTGGGTGATAGTGAGGTGGTGATAGTGATGGTGGTGGAGGTGATGGTGGTGGGGATGGAGGTGGTGATGATGGTAATGGTGATGGTGATGGTGGTGGTGATGGTGGTGGTGGTGATGGCGATGGTGGTGGTGATGTTAGTGGTGATAGTGGTGGTGTTGGGGGTGGTGGTGAGAGTGCGGTGATGTTTGGGTTTTGGTGATGGTGGTGTTTTATGGTGGTAGTGGTGATGGTGGTGGTGATGTGGTGGTTTTTGGTGGGGATGGTGGTGGTGATGTTGGTGGTGATGGTGGTGATGGTGATGGTGGTGATGGTGGAGGTGATTGGGTGGTGATGGTGGTGATGGTGGTGTTAGTGGTGGTAAAAGGGTTGGTGATGGTAGTGTATGGTTGTGTGGTGGTTGTGATGGGGGTGTTGATGGCGGTGGTGGTTTATGGTGGTGAGGGTGGTGGTGTGGTAGAGCTAAAGGTGGTGGTGATTGTGTGGTGCTGATGGCGGTGGTGATGGTGGGGTGATAGTGGTTTGATGGTGGTGGTGGTGGTGATGATGGTGGTGATGGAGGGTGTGGTGATGGTGGGGGGTGGGGATGGTGGTGGTGTTGGGTTGTGGGGGTGGTGATAGCGGTGGTGGTGATGGTGGTGATGGTGGTGTTTGGTGATGGTGGTGGTGAGGTTGATTTTGATGGTGGTGGTAATTGTGGTGATGGTGGTGGTGAGGGGGGTGTCGTGGTGGTGGCAGTGATGGTTTGGGGGTGATGGTGGTGGTGATGGTGGTGATGGTGGTGGTGATGTTGGTGGTGATGCGGTGGTGGGGATGGGGGTGGGGTGGGGGTGTGGTGGGCTAATGGGGGTGGTGTTGTTGGGGGGTATCGGTGGTATGGGGGGGTGTAGGGGGGTGGGTTT
>NC_069415.1:61301940-61319990 GCF_026875155.1 Cherax quadricarinatus | reverse complement strand
TGGGGTGTTTGTCGGGAACTTTACCCGGGAGGTTTACATTACATTTTAGGACCTGGTTTTTTAACCACCACATTTTTTTTGTATTTATCTTTTTTACCTTGGTATCAAGATTTCTATCTAGGGTGACCTCATTTTCCGGGGAGCTTTAGGGGTTTTCGGGGGGTCGGGGTTTTTTTAAAAAGGAGGCTTCAAGGGTTCTGGGGGCTTTTTAATTCTGAAGGCCCTTTGAAAGTTTAAAAGAGTATCAGGGGTTTTTTCCCCTGAGCTTGGGAGGCTTCAGAGGTAGGGAAAGGTTTTTTTAAAAAAGGTTGGGGGTCGATTTTGGAGGGCCTTAGGGGGTTCAAGGCTTTTAAAGGAAAAACTTCGATTTAAACCCTTTTGGGAGTTAACCCCCAGGTTCCCGGGAAACTTAAAGAGGTTTTTTTCGGGGAGGTTCAGGGATTCAGGGAGGTTTCAGGGGGGTTAAGGGAGGCTTCAGGGGGGTTTTTGGGGGGTTCAGGAGGCTTGGAGGCTTCGGGAGGCTTGGGGGCTTCGGGGGAGGCTTAGGGAGGTTTTGGGAGGTTCAGGGAGGTTAGGGGGCTTCTATTGGGAGTTAGGGAGGCTCAGAGGTTTCGGGAGCTTCAGGGAGGTTTCAGGGAGGCTTCGGAGGCTTCGGGAGGCTTTGGGAGGTTTTGGGGAGGTTTTCGGGGAGGTTTTGGGAGGCTTCAGGGAGGCTTCGGGGGAGGCTTCAGAGAGCTTCGGGGGAGGTTTCAGGGATTTTCAGGGAGGCTTCAGGGGGCTTCGGGAGGCTTGGGAGTTCGGGGGGTTTTCAGGAGTTCAGGGGGGGTTCGGGAGTTCGGGAGGCTTCGGAGGTTTCGGGGCTCAGGAGGTTAGGGAGGTTTCAGGAGGTAAGAAGGCACAGGGGGCTTAAAAGAGGCAAAAAAGAGGCTTCAGGGAGGCTTCAGGGAGGTTTTAGGGGGGGCTTAGGGGGGCGTAAAAAAAGGGGGGCTCAGGAGGCTTCGGGGGTTAGGAGGCTTGGGAGGTAAGGGGGCTTCAGAGAGGCTCCTTCGGGGATATGGGGTTTTAAAAAAGGGACCAAAGGGGGCTACAGGGAGGGTAAGGAGGTTCAGGGGGGTTTAAGGGGGGGTTGGACTGGGGGCAAGGGGAGTACAAAGGCTACAGGTTGGGACTTGGGGATTGGGGAACCCAGGGGGTTAACTTCCTTCTAGGGGGGCTTAAGGGAGGTTGGGGACATTTTGTTAGGGACTTTGAGAGGTTTTTTTCGGGCATTTTGTAAATTAAAATTTCCCCGCATTACCTTCATTGTGGTTTTGGGTACCCTTTTAAGTTGTTGCAAGTTACCACTGACTATTTAGTGTTACGGGTTTTTGGGGGATCCTGTTCAATGTTAAGAATTTGTACCCTCCCCTTTTGTTACTTTTTTGGGGTCATCCCTTTTATATTGGACCTGGGTAAGAATGCCCAGTAAAGTTGACCGGGTGAAAAGTAACCATGTATTTATAGTTCGGGGTTTTACGATTTTTAATAGTTGAGGGGTGTGGTACCCACTCAATTTACGTTATGGGGTAAAGGGAACATGCCTCTTTTCCGGGAAAGAATGATCCCAATACTATTTTTTAAAGTTGCCCGGGTGGAAGAATGGTACCACTGCTATTCATAGGGATGGTGAAAAGAATGGTACTCTGCTATCTTAAATTTGTAAGTGAAAGGGTGGTCAACTACTATTTATAGTTGCCTGGTGTAAAAATTTTGTACCATGCTATTTTAGTTGACTGGTGTAGGATGGTAAAAAATATCATATATTTGGCCTGGGTATGAATCGCTTTACTCTATCTTACATTTGCCCTTTTGAAAGAATGGTACCATACTATTTTAAATTTTTGCCCCTGGTGTAAGAAATGGCATCTGCTATCTTACAGCTGTCATGGTGAAAGAATGGCACACTACTATCTTGCAGTTGTTGGTGTAAGAATGGCCCCACTACATTTTACATTGTCCGGGTGTAAGGTGAAAATGGGCACCCCCAACTATCTTACAGTTGTTTGGTTTTAAAATAGCACCCACTGCTTCTTAAAATTGTCCTGGGGAAGAATGGCCCGCAACTTTATTGCAGTTCCCTTGAGTGAAAATGGCACCACTCCTGTCTTACAGTTGACCTGGAGTAAGATGGCACCACTGCTATCTAGTGTTGCGGTGTAAAAAGGGAACCAATATATCTTTATTTGACTGGGGTGGGGAATGCCACCATACTATTTTAAAAGCCGGACGGGTGTAAGAAGGGGAACCCACTAACTATCTTATGTTTATGGTGTAAGAAGGAACACGCAATCTCATAGTTGATGGGTAAGAAGGGTCCATGCTATTCATGTTGGTCTTTGTGAAATAATGGCACACTTTATTTATAGTTGCCCTGGTTAAAAATGCCCCACTATATCTTAAGTTGCGGGGTTTTTAACAATGACACCATGTATTTTGTAGTTGACCGGTGTAGTGGTACCACTGCTATTTGTAGTTGACCTGGTTTTTAAAAATGGTCCCACTGCATCTTATGTTGCCTGGTGTAAAAATGGTACAATTCTATATTAAGTTGCCCTGGTGGAAGAAGGTAACACGTTTTTTAAAGGTTGACCTGGTTTTAAAAAAATGGTACCCTGCAATCTTATATTTGCCCTGGTGTAGAATGGTCCCAAATTCTATATTACAGTTGACCGGTGGAAGAATTGGTAAATGCTATCTTTTTAGTTGACGGGTGGAAGAATGGAAAACACTGCTATCTTATGTTGACCTGGTGTAAGAATGTACCATCTTTTCTTTAGCTGACCCTGGTGTAAAATTGTACAATGCTCTTTGCAGTTGACCTGTGTGTGTGGTGCAACTGTATCATCAGTTGACTGGTGTAAGAATGGTACCACTGTTTTCTTATAGTTGACCGGTGTAAAAAGGGTTTCCCACTGTAATTATGTTGCCCTGGTAAAATAAGGGAAACCCATTGCTATTTATAGTTGACTGGTGAAATAAGGGTACCCTGCTATCTTATAGTTGACCTGGTGAAAGAATGGTCCCATGTTTTTTTATTTGACTGATGAAAGAAATGGTCCCTCGTTTTATGTTGCCCTGGTGTAAGTTGCGCCAATCTATCTTTATTTGCCCATCCCCCGGCCGGGATTGAACCCGCGGTCATAGAGTCTAAAAAACTCCAGCCCGTCGCTTTGCACTGACAAGTAGCCAAAATAAATCATTGGTTTTTTTTTCACCTGGAAAGTTAGCACAGGCACCTTGTGCCCACAAATGCAAATTTTTACGACGAATCTCCAGTAGGTGGCCGGCGAATTAGCTCAAGTCCCTTCATGCCGTCAAATGACTAAGAAATTAATGACACGTTGAAAAAAAACCTTTTCCCCCCGGCCGGGATTGCCCCCGGGGTTATTTGCAATCGTGTCTTACGTTTCTTGAGTCATGTTGCGGCAGTAAAAAAGGGTTGACTAGGTTCGTCCCGGCCACGCTGCTGGGATTGTCTGAAAAAAATTTGCATTTTTTGTAAGAGGTGCCTGTGCAAAACCTTCTTGGTGTGAAAAATACCTGATGGATGAAACTTATTGTGGTAGCTGGTCTAGTGGCTAACACGACGGGCTGGGGTTTTTGACTTAAAGACGCGGGTTAATCCCCGGCCGGGGGGTTGGTTTGTTTGCAATGTGTCATTACGATTTTTTTGGGCAAAGTTATGTTGACCTGGTGTAAGATACCACGGGGTACTTCTTTTAGTTTCCCGGGGTATAATGGTACAACTGTATCTTTCAGTTGCCCTGGTGTAAGATGGCACCCCTTTTTTCGTACATTGACCCGTGTAAAAATGGTACCCCTGCTTTCTTGTAGTTGACCTTTTGTAAGTGGTTTGATGCTTTTATAGGGGACCCCGGCGTAAAAATAGTACCCCTGTTATTTATAGTAGCTGATGAAAATGGTCCTTTTTTTCTTATAGTTACCTGGTGTAAGAATAGCACCACTGCACTTAATTACCTGGTTTTAAGAATTGCACCAAAACTATCTTTTAGTAATGGTGTAAGAAAGCCACGATACAATTGTATAGTTGACCTGGGGTAAAAATGGGACAAATTCTTCTTACATTGGCCCGGGTAGTTGGGGACCCTATTATGTCGTTGACTGGTATAAGAAAGGACCACTTTTTTAAGTTACTGGGGGAAAAAACATACAAATTTTTTAATTCCTTTTTAAATATACCACTCCTTATTTACCCTTAAAAATTAACCTCTATCATTCCTTTAAAAAATACCACTTTTTAAAAAATTCTCCCAATTCACCACCCATCCATTTGTCTTTTAATATCCCCACATTTCATTTTCCGGGTAAGGCACACAAAATTTTTAGTTTTGGGGAAAGAATGGACCATACTATCTTATTGGCCTTTAAAATGGTACCACTGCTTATCTTTAGTTGGCTGATGAAAGAATGGTACCATCCCATCTTTTAAATTTACCTGGTGTAAAAATAGCCCCGCTATTTTTAGTTGCCCGGGCAAAGAATTTAACCAAAAATAACACCTGTTTTGGGGGTAAAAATGCCACGACTACTATCTGTAGTTGACTGGGGGAATAAAGGTAAAACTGCTATCTTACAGTTGGCCTGGAGTAAGAATGGTACTTTTATGTACAGTTGACCCGGTGGAAGAATGGTCCCTGTAACTTTTGTTGCTGGTGTAAGAATGGTACCCTGTATCTTTTAGTGGACCCGTGAAGAAAGGACCACTGCTATTTTTAGTGGGACCTAGTGTATGAATAGCACCCTGCTTTTTTATAGTTGACAGGTGTAAAATATTGCACCAATTAAAATTTTTTTTTGAATGGTGTGGCAAGCCATGATACAAATCTTATAGATGACCTGGGGTAATTGGTAACTGCTATTTAAATTGGGGTGGTGTTAAAAAATGGCACCCCTTTTATGTCAGTTGACCTTGTGTAAGAATGGTACCACTTATCTTATAGCCGACCTTGTGTAAAAAAGGATAACTAAATCTTATAGTTGAACTGTGTAAGAATGGCCCCCCTACTATCTTACAGTTGATTGGTGAAAAAATGCCACGACTAATTTTTTTTAGTTTACCAGGTGTAAAAATGGTTCACGTTATCTTACAGTTGACCCGGGTAGAATGGGACCATACTATTTATAAAAGACCTGGTTTTAAAAAATGGTACCCCTGCTGTTTATGTTGAGCTGGTTTTAAAGAAAGTTACACTGCTATTTTTAGTTGACTGTTGTAAAATGGCACCAAAACTGTTTATAGTTGGGCCCGGTGTAAGAATGGCATACTATATTTATAAAAATACCTGGGGTAAAATGGTACATGCTATCTTCGAGTGAGTGGTGTAAAAAGATTCACTGCTATTTATGTTGTCTGATTAAGAATGATACCTATGCCATCTTTAGTTTACTGGGGTGAGAATGGTACCCATGCTTTTTTATAGTTGACTGGTGTAAAATTATGCCCCTGCATTTTAAAATTGACCTGGCGCAAAAAAAATTTACCACTTTTCCCATCTTCAATTGTCCTGGTGTAAGAAAGGCACCACTACTTTTTACAGTTGTTAGAGTAAGAAAGGGGGCCACAAATTCTTTAGTTGACCCGGTGTAAGAATGGCACCAAATCTTTCTTATAGTTTACCCGGTGTAACAAAACCCTCCCCCTGGTATCTAATAGTTGATGGTGAAAAAGGGTACCATGTTGTTAGTTACCCGGTTTTTAAGAATGATATCATGTTATCTTATAGTTCCTGGTGTAAGAATGCAAAAGACTTCCATCTTATGTACCTGTGTAGTAATGGTCCCCCCCCTTCACTGTTGACCCCGGGGTAAGAATGGTCCCCCTGTTTTCTTTAAAATTGACCTGGGGGAAAAAATTTGGGACCCCGCTATTTCATAGTTGACCTTATTTAAGAAAGGTACCCCTGCTATTTCAGTTGACCCGGGTGTAAGAATGGTAACAAAGGTATCTCATAGTTGACCTGGGTGAGAATGATTTTCAAAATTTAGTTTACCTGCTGTAAAAATGTACCATGCATTTTCATTTGATGGTGTAAGAAAAGGTAAACCCACTATCTTACAGTTGACCGGTGTAGGAATGGCATCACTGTTTCTTTCAGCTGTCCTGGTGAAGAATGGCACCACCAATATCTTACTTTTTCTGGTGTTAAAATGGCGCAATGTATCTTCAAAATTCCCTTTAAATAACCCAAAAAAATTCATAACCAAATAATCCAAAACCTTTCAAAATTTCCTATTAAAAATTTAATCTTAAAAATATTTACTTTAAAAACACCAAATTTTCCCATATACCTTTAAAAAAAATACCTTATATTTACCAAAATCCCAACTACATCAAATTTAAAACCTTTTAAAATTACCACTAAATCTTATATTATTTAAATTTTCACTTTTTAACAATTCCTTATAAAACCATTTATTTAATTGACCCTTTAAAATTACCAATTTCTTTTTGTATTTCCTTTTAAAAATTTTCCTCTCCTTTATACCTTAAAATTTACCCTCTATTTTTATTTACCTTGTAAACAACCTGCTTTTTTATAGTTGCTTTAAGAATTACAAAAACCATCTTAAGTTGGCCTTTTTAAGAATTTCCCCCTACTTTTACAGTACCCCGGTTTTTAAAATGCCGTGTATTTTTTTCCCGGGAAAAGGTCGCGCACCTTCGGTTTTTAAAAATCGTCACTATTATCGTACAGTTGACCTGGTTAGAATGGTACATGCACTTTTAGTTTCCCGGGGTAAGAATGGCTCTGTAATATTTATAGTTGACCTGTTGTAAGAATGGCAATACTTTTCTTTCAGTTGACTTTTGGGGTAAGAATGCCAGAAAATTTTTTAAAGTTTACCTGGTTAAGAATGATAACGCTATCCAAGTTGACCAGTGTAGAATGGTCCATGTTATCTTAGGGGACCCGGTGTAAGAATGGCACCACTAGTATCATTAAAATTTCCTGGTGTAAGATATACCCCGTAATTTTTGTTGCCTGGTGTAAGAATATACCATGCATCTTATAGTGTCTGGTGTAAGAATGGTACCTTGCTTTTATAGTTGTTAGGTAAGAAAGGTTTCCAGTGTTTTTTTAAGTTGACCCGGTGTAAGAATTTATACCATTGCTATCTTTTATTTTTTTTCCCGGATAAAAAATGGCACAACTTTATTTATAGTTGACTGGCGTTAGAATTTCCCATGTTCTTTTAGGGACCTAGGTAAGAATGGTACCCTGATGTTTTAAAATTGACCTGGTGTAAGAATGGTACCCTTTCTATCTTGTGATGACCCGGTGTAAGAATGGCAACAAATCTTTCTTATGTTTGACCTGGGGTAAGAATGGTACCATTGCTATCTTGTAGTTAACCTGGTGTAAGAATACCACGACTTCTATCTTATAGTTGACCTTGTGTAATAATGGTACTACTGCTATCTTACAGTTGGCCTGGTGTAAGAATGGCACAACTATTATCGTACAGTTGACCTGGTGTAAGAATGGTACCACTGCTATCTTATAGTTGACCTGTTGTAAGAATGGCAATAAAACTATCTTATAGTTGACCTGGTGTAAGAATGGCATCACTAATATCTTACAGTTGACCTTGTGTAAGAATGGTACCACTACTATCTTACAGTTGACCTGGTGTAAGAATGGTACCACTGCTATCTTATAGTTGACCTGGTGTAAGAATGGCATCACTAATATCTTACAGTTGACCTTGTGTAAGAATGGCACCACTACTATCTTACAGTTGAATTGGTGTAAGAATGCCACGAGTACATTCTTATAGTTTACCTGGTGTAAGAATGATACCACTGCTATCTCATAGTTGACCTGGTGTAAGATTGGTTCAACTGCTATCCTATAGTTGACCTGGTGTAAGAATGGCACCACTACTATCTTATAACTGACCTGGTGTAAGAATGGTAATACTGCTATCTTGTAGTTGACATGGTGAAAGAAAGATACCACTGCTACCTTGTAGTTGACCCTGTGTAAAAATAATACCACTGCCATCTTATAGTTGACCTGGTGTAAGAATGGTACTACTGCTATCTTATAGTTGATCTGGTGTAAAAATTATGCCACTGCTATTTTATAGTTGACATGGCGCAAGAATTGCACCACTCCTATCTTACAGTTGTCCTTTTGTAAGAATGGCACCACTACCAACTTACAGTTGTCCTAGAGAAAGAATTGCACCACTACTATCTTACAGATGACCTGGCGTTAGAATTGTACCACTGCTATCTTATATTTGACCTGGTGTAAGAATGACACCAATACTATCTTATAGTTGACCTGCTGTAAGAATGGCACCACTACTATCTTATAGTCGACCTGGTGTATTAATGGCACCACTACTATCTAATAGTTTACCTGGTGTAAGAATGGTAGCACTGCTATCTCGTAGTTGACCTGGTGTAATAATGGTACCACTGCTATCTTATATTTGACCTGGTGAAACAATGTCACCAATACTATCTTATAGTTGACCTGGTGTAAAAATCGCACCTCTATTATCTTACTGTTGACCTTTTGTATCAATGACACCACTGCCATATTGCAGTTGACCTGGAATAAGACTGGTACCACTGCAATCTTGTAGTTGACCTGGTGTAAGAATGGTAAAACTGCAATCTTATAGTTGACCTGCTGTAAGAAGGTTACTACTGCTATCTTATAGATGAACTGCTGTACGAATGGCACAACTACTATCTTGTTCCTGACCGTCTGTAAGAATGGAACCACTACTATCTTACAGTTGACCAGGTGTAAGAATGGTACCAATTCTATATTATAGTTGACCTGGTGTAAGAATGGTAACACTGCTATCTTATGGTTGATCTGGTGTAAGAATGGTACCATCGTTATCTTATAGTTGACCTGGTGTAAGAATGGTACCATTTCTATCTTATAGCTGACATGGTGTAAGAATTGGATAACTGCTATCTTGCAGTTGACCTGGTGTAAGAATGGTACAACTGCTATCATATAGTTGACCTGGTGTAAGAATGGTACCACTGCTATCTTATAGTTGACCTGGTGTAAGAATGGTACCACTGCTATCTTATAGTTGATCTGGTGTAATAATATTACCACTGCTGTCTTATAGTTGACCTGGTGTAAGAATGGTACCACTGCTATCTTATAGTTAACCTGGTGTAAGAATGGCACTACTACTATCTTACAGTTGTCCTTGTGAAAGAATGGCACCACTACTATCTTATAATGGACCTGGCGAGAGAATGGTACCACTGCTATCTTATAGTTGTCCTGATGTAAGAACGGTACCACTGCTATCTTATAGTTCACCTGGTAAACCATACCCCCGGCCGGGATTGAACCCGCGGTCATAGAGTCTCAAAACTCCAGCCCGTCGCGTGGTCTAGTGGCTAACGCGACGGGCTGGAGTTTTGAGAGTTCACCTGGTGTAGGAATAGCACCACTTCTGTCTTATAGTTGACCTTGTGTAAGAATGCCACTTCTACTATCTTATATTTGGCATGGGATAATAATGGTACAACTGCTGTCTTACAGTTGACCTGGTGTAAGAATGGTACCACTGCTATTTTATAGTTGACCTGGTGCAAGAATGATACCACTGCTCTCTTATAGTTGACCTGGTGTAAGAATGGAACCACTGCTATCTCATAGTTGGCCTCGTGTAAGAATGGTTCCACTGCTATTTTATAGTTGACTTGGTGCAAGAATGATTCCACTGTTATCTTATAGTTGACCTGGTGTAAGAATGGTACCACTGCTACCTTATAGTTGACTTAGTGTAAGAATGGTACCACTGCTATCTTATAGTTGACCTGGCTTAAGAATGACACCGCTGCTATCTTATAGTTGACCTGGTGTAAGAATGGTACCTCTGCTACCTTATAGTTGAATTGGTGTAAGAATGGTACCACTGCTATCTTATAGTTGACCTGGTGTAATAATATTACCACTGCTGTCTTATAGTTGACCTGGTGTAATAATATTACCACTGCTGTCTTATAGTTGACCTGGTGTAAGAATGGTACCACTGCTATCTTATAGTTAACCTTGTGTAAGAATGGCACTACTACTATCTTACAGTTGTCCTTGTGAAAGAATGGCACCACTACTATCTTATAGTGGACCTGGCGAGAGAATGGTACCACTGCTATCTTATAGTTGACCTGATGTAAGAATGGTACCACTGCTATCTTATAGTTCACCTGGTGTAGGAATAGCACCACTTCTATCTTATAGTTGACCTGGTGTAAGAATGTCACTTCTACTATCTTATATTTGGCATGGGATAATAATGGAACAAGTGCTGTCTTACAGTTGACCTGGTGTAAGAATGGTACCACTGCTATTTTATATGCAACACATGGGAATCTTTATTGAAGAAACGTTTCGCCACACAGTAGCTTCATCAGTCCAATACAAAGTAGAAATGGGTAAGGAGAGTAGAAGTTTTGAGGTAATCAGTCCCTCAACCTGGAATCGATGTGTTCAGTCCATCACTCTTGTAGGAAGTGCAGCACAGGGCCAGGGAGGTGGCTTGTATACTGCGGTGAGATGAGTCCATGCAGGGGGAGGCGGGATCACAGTGGGACCTGCCACTAGTGTAAGTAGGTCGTCGTCTAAAGGTTGGGCAAGCGTTGAAGTCTTTGTACCAAGCTCCCAAGATGTTGCAGTGTCTGACAGATGTGATGAATGGTTTTGAAAACCGACAAGTTGAAGAATTGAGACACTTATGCAAAACATGGGAATCTTTATTGAAGAAACGTTTCGCCACACAGTGGCTTCATCAGTTCAATACAAAGTAGAAATGGGTAAGGAGAGTAGAAGTTTTGAGGTAATCAGGGATCTTGGTACAAAGACTTCAACGCTTGCCCAACCTTTGGACGACAACCTACTTACACTAGTGGCAGGTCCCACTGTGATCCCGCCTCCTCCTGCTTGGACTCATCTCACCGCAGTATATAAGCCACCTCTCTGGCCCAGTGCTGCATTTCCTACAAGAGTGACGGACTGAACACATCGATTCCAGGTTGACGGACTGATTACCTCAGAACTTCTACTCTCCTTACCCATTTCTACTTTGTATTGGACTGATGAAGCCACTGTGTGGCGAAACGTTTCTTCAATAAAGATTCCCATGTGTTGCATAAGTGTCTAAATTCTTCAACTTGTCGGTTTTCAAAACCATTCATCACAACTGCTATTTTATAGTTGCCCTGGTGCAAGAATGATACCACTGCTATCTCATAGTTGGCCTTGTGTAAGAATGGTACCACTGCTATCTTATAGTTGACCTGGTGTAAGAATGGTACCACTGCTATCTTATAGTTGACTTGGTGTAAGAATTGTACCACTGCTACCTTATAGTTGACCTAGTGTAAGAATGGTACCACTGTTATCTTATAGTTGACCTGATGTAAGAATGACACAACTGCTATCTTATAGTTGACCTGGTGTAAGAATGGTACCACTGCTATCTTATAGTTGAATTGGTGTAAGAATTGTACCACTCCTACCTTATAGTTGACCTAGTGTAAGGTGTAAGAATGATACCACTGCTATCTTATAGTTGACCTGGTGTAAGAATGGTACGACTGCTATCTAATAGTTGAGCTGATGTAAGAATGGTACCACTGCTATCTTACAGCTGACTGGGGTAAGAATGGTAACACTGCTATCTCATAGTTGACCTGGTATAAGAATACCACTACTATCTTTTAGTTGACCTGGTGTAAGAATGGTACCACTGCTATCTCACAGTTGACCTTGTGTAAGAATGATACCACTGCTATCTTATAGTTGAACTGGTGTAAAAATGGTACCACTGCTATCTTATAGTTGACCTGGTGCAAGAATGGTACCACTGCCTGGTCACAGACCGGGCCGCGGGGCCGTTGACTCCCGGAACTCTCTCCAGGTAAACTCCAGGTAAACTGCATTCTTAGTGATGACCTGGTGGAAGAATGATATCACTGCTATCTTATAGTTGACCTGGTGTAAGAATGTTACCTCAGCTATCTTATAGTTGACCTAGTGTAAGAGTGGTACCACTACTATCTTACAGTTGACCTGGTGTAAGAATTGTACCACTGCTATCTTATAGTTCACCTGGTTTAGGAATGGTACCAAAACTAACATATATTTGACCTGGTGTATGAATCGCTCCACTACTATCTTACACTTGACTTTTTTGTAAGAATGGTACCACTACTATCTTACAGTTGACCTGGTGTAAGAAATGGCATCACTGCTATCTTACAGCTGTCATGGTGTAAGAATGGCACCACTACTATCTTGCAGTTGTCCTGGTGTAAGAATGGCACCACTACTATCTTACAGTTGTCCTGGTGTAAGGTGTAGGAATGGCACCACAACTATCTTACAGTTGTCCTGGAGTTAAAATGGCACCACTGCTATCTTACTATTGTCCTGGTGTAAGAATGGCACAGCTACTTTATTGCATTTAACCTCGAGTAAGAATGGCACCACTGCTGTCTTATAGTTGAACTGCTGTAAGAATGCCACAACTACTATCTTACAGTCAACCTGGTATAAGAATGGCACCACTACTATCTTATAGTTTACATGGTGTAAGAACGGTAACAGAGCCATTTCGTAGTTGACCTGGTATAAGAATGGTACCACTGCTATCTTATAGTTGGCCTTGGTGAAATAATGGCACCACTATTATCTTATAGTTGACCTGGTGTAAGAATCGCACCACAAATATCTTACAGTTGACCTGGTGTAACAATGACACCACAGCTATATTGCAGTTGACCTGGTGTAAGACTGGAACCACTGCTATCTTGTAGTTGACCTGGTGTAAGAATGGTAACACTGCTATCTTACATTTGACCTGGTGTAAGAATGGTACCATCGATATCTTATTGTTGACCTGGTGTAAGAATTGTACCACTCCTATCTAATAGCTGACCTGGTGTTAGAATGGTTCCACTGCTTTATTATAGTTGACCTGGTGTAATAATGGAACCTCTGCTATGTTATAGTTGACCTGGTGTAATAATGGTACCACTGCTATCTTATAGTTGACCTGGTGTAAGAATGGTACCATTGCTATCTTATAGTTGACCTGGTGTAAGAATGGCACTACTACTATCTTACAGTTGTCCTGGCGAAAGAATAGCACCACTGCTATCTTATAGTTGACCTGGTGTAAGAATAGCACCACTGATATCTTATAGTTGACCTGTTGTAAGAATTGCACCAACACTATCTTATAGTTGACCTGGTGTAAGAATGCCACGACTACTATCTTATAGTTGACCTGGGTAATAATGGTACAACTGCTATCTTACAGTTGCCCTGGTGTAAGAATGGTACCACCGCTATCTTGTAGTTGACCTTGTGTAAGAATGGTACCACTGCTATCTTATAGTTGACCTGGTGTATGAATAGCACCACTGCTTTCTTATAGTTGAACTTGTGTAAGAATTGCACCAATACTATCTTATAGTTGACCTGGTGTAAGAATGCAATGACTACAATCTTATAGTTGACCTGAGGTAATAATGGTACAACTGCTATCTTACAGATGGCCTGGTGTAAGAATGGCACCTCTATAATCGTACAGCTGACTTGGTGTAAGAATGGTACCATTGCTATCTTATAGTAGACCTGGTGTAAGAATGGCATCACTAATATCTTATAGGTGTCCTGGTGTAAGAATGGCACCACAACTATCTTACAGTTGACTTGGTGTAAGAATGCAACGACTAATTTCTTATAGTTTACCAGGTGTAAGAATGGTACCACTGTTATCCTACAGTTGACCTGGTGTAAGAATGGCACCACTACTATCTTATAACTGACCTGGTGTAAGAATGGTACAACTGCTGTCTTATAGTTGAGCTGGTGTAAGAATGATACCACTGCTATCTTACATTTGACCTGGCGTAAGAATTGCACCAATCCTATCTCACAGTTGTCCAGGTGTAAGAATGGCACCACTACTATCTTTCAGTTGTCCTGGAGCAAATGGCACGACTAATTTCTTATAGTTTACCAGGCATAAGAATGGTACCACTGTTATCCTACAGTTGACCTGGTGTAAGAATGGCACCACTACTATCTTATAGTTGACCTGGTGTAAGAATCGTACCACTTCTATCTTGTACTTGGCCTGGTGTAAGAATGGCACAAAATCTTTCTTATATTTGTCCTGGTGTAAGAATGGTACTACTGCTATCTTATAGTTGACCTGGTGTAAGAATGGTACCACTGCTACCTTATAGTTGACCTGGTGCAAGAATGGTACCTCTGCTTTCTTACAGATGACCTGGTGTAAGAATGATATCACTGCTTTCTTATAGTTGACCTGGTGTAAGAATTGTACCTCTGTTATCTTATAGTTGACCTGGTGTAAGAATTGTACCACTGCTATCTTATAGTTGACCTGGTATAGGAATGGTACCAATACTATCTTATAGTTGACCTAGTGTAAGAATCGCACTAATTCTATCTTACACTTGACCTTTTGTAAGAATTTGTACCACTACTATCTTTCATTTGACATGGTGTAAGAATGGTACCACTACTATCTTGCAGTTGACCTGGTGTAGGAATGGCATCACTGCTATCTTGCAGCTGTCCTGGTGTAAGAATGGCACCACTACTATCTTGCAGTTGTCCTGGTGTAAGAATGGCACCACTACTATCTTACAGTTGTCCTGGAGCAAGAATGGCACCAATACTATCTTATAGTTGACCTGGTGTAAGAATGCCACGACTACTATCTTACAGTTGAATTGGTGTATTAATGGTACAACTGCTATCTTGCAGTTGGCCTCGTGTAAGAATGGCATCACTATTATCGTACAGTTGACCTGGTGTAAGAATGGTACCACTGCTATCTTATAGTTGACCTGGTGTAAGAATGGCATCTGTAATATCTTATAGTTGACCTGGTGTAAGAATGGCAATACTACTATCTTTCAGTTGACTTGGTGTAAGAATGCCGTGATTACTTTCTTAAAGTTTACCTGGTGTAAGAATGATACCACAGCTATCTCATAGTTGACCAAGTGTAAGAATGGTACCACTGTTATCCTATAGGTGACCTGGAGTAAGAATGGCACAACTAGTATCATGTAACTAACCTCGTGTAAGAATAGTGCCACTGCTATCTTGTAGTTGACCTGCTGTAAGAATGGTAAAACTGCTGTCTTATAGTTGACCTGGTGAAAGAATGATACCACTGCCATCTTACAAGTGACCTGGTGTAAGAATGGTACCACTGCTATCTTTAATTTGACCTATTGTAAGAATGGTACCAGTGCTGTCTTACAGTTGACCTGGTGTAAGAAAGATACCATTGGTATCTTACAGTTGTCCTGGAGTAAGAATGGCACAACTACTATCTTATAGTTGACGTGGCGTTAAAATTTACCACTGCTATCCTATAGTTGACCTAGTGTAAGAATGGTACCACTGCTATCTTGAAGTTGACCTGGTGTAAGAATGGCACCAAATCTTTCTTATATTTGACATGGTGTAAGAATGGCACCTCTGCTATCTTATATTTGACATGGTGTAAGAATGGCACCTCTGCTATCTTAAAGTTGACCTGGTGTAAGAATGCCACGACTTCTATCTTATAGTTGATCTAGTGTAATAATGGTACAACTGCTATTTTACTGTTGGCCTGGTGTAAGAATGGCACCACTATTATCGTACAGTTGACCTGGTGTAAGAATGGTACCACTGCTATCTTCTAGTTGACCTGTTGTAAGAATGACACCAAAACTATCTTATAGTTGACCTGGTGTAAGAATGGCATCATTAATATCTTACAGTTGACTTGGTGTAAGAATTCCACGACTAATTTCTTATAGTTTACCTGGTGTAAGAATGATATCACTGCTATCTCATAGTTGAGCAGGTGTAAGATTGGTTCCACTGCTATCCTATAGTTGACCTGGTGTAAGAATGGCACTACTACTGTCTTATAACTGGCCTGGTGTAAGAATGGTACCACTGCTATCTTGCAGTTGGCATGATGAAAAAAGGGTAAACTGTATCTTATAGTAGACCTTGAGTAAGAATGATACCACTGCCATCTTATATTTGACCTTGTGTTGAATATTTACCAGTGCTCTCTTATAGTTGAACCGTTGTAAGAATGGTACTACTGCTATTTAAATAGTTAAATGGTGTAAGAATTAGCCATGCTATTTTTAGTTGACTAGCGAAAGAATTGCACCACTCCTATCTTACAGTTGTCCTTTTGTAAAAATGGCCCCCCCATACCAACTTACAGTTGTCCTAGAGAAAGAATGGCACCACTACTATTCATAGTTGACCTGGCGTTAGAATTGTACCATGCTATCTATAGTTGACCTTGTGTAAGAATGACAACCAATAAAATCTTATAGTTGCCCTGCTGTAACAATGGACCACTACTATCTTATAGTGGGACCTGGTGTAGGAATGGCACCATTTACTATTTATATTTTTCCCTGGTGTAAGAATGGTAGCACTGCTATCTCGTGTTGACCTAGTTGTAAGAATCGCACCACTTTATCTTACAGTTGACCTTTTGTATCAATGACACCACTGCCACACTGCAGTTGACCTGGAGTAGACTGGTCCCACTGCTATCTTTTTAGTTGCCCTGGTGTAAGAATTTTAACATTTGAAAATCTTATAATTGACCTCCTGTAAGAAGGTTACCACTGCTATCTTATAGTTGACCTGCTGTACGAATGGCACAACTACTTTCTTATACCTGACCGTCTGTAAGAATCTTACCACTATATCTTACAGTTGACAGGTGTAAGAATGGTACCAATTCTATATTATAGTTGACCTGGTGTAAGAATGGTAACACTGCTATCTTAAGTTGATCTGGTGTAAGAATGGTACAACCCGCTATCTTATAGTTGACCTGGGTGTAAGAATGGAAACCTTTACTATCTTATAGCTGACATTGTGTATGAATTGGACAATGCTCTCTTGCAGTGGACCTGGTGTAAAAATGGTAAACTGCTATCTTATAATTGCCCTGGAATAATAATGGTACCACTGCTATCTTATAGTTGACCTGGTGTAAGAATGGTCCACTGCTATCTTATAGTTGACCTGGGGTAAGATATACCTGCTATTCATAGTTGGCCTCGTGTAAGAATGGTTCCACTGCTATTTTATAGTTGACTGGTGCAAGATTGATTCCATGCTATCTTACAGTTGACCTGGTGTAAGAATGGTCCCACTGCTATCTTATAGTTGATTTGGGTTTTGTAAGGAATTGTACCACTGCTACCTTTTTAGTTGACCTAGTGTTAAAAATTGGTACCACTGCTATCTTATAGTTGACTGGTGTAAGAATGGCACCGCTGCTATCTTATAGTGGTACCACTGCTATCTTATAGTTGACCTGGTGTAATAATATTACCATGCTGTCTTATAGTTGACTGGTGTAAGAATGGTACCACTGCTATCTTATAGTTAGCCTGGTGTAAGAAGGGACACTACTACTATCTTACAGTTGTCTTTGTGAATAAATGGCCCACTACTATCTTATAGTGGACCTGGCGAGAGAATGGTACCACTGCTATCTTACAGTTGACCTGATGTAAGAATGGTACCACTGCTATCTTATAGTTCACCTGGTGTAGGAATAGCACCACTTCTATCTTATAGTTGACCTGGTGTAAGAATGTCACTTCTACTATCTTATATTTGGCATGGGATAATAATGGAACAACTGCTGTCTTACAGTTGACCTGGTGTAAAAATGGAACCACTGTATTTTATATGCAACCCATGGGAATCTTTATTGAAGAAACGTTTCGCCACACGTGGTTCATCAGTCCAATACAAAGTAGAAATGGGTAAGGAGAGAAAGAAGTTTTGGGGTATCAGTCCCTCAACCTGGAATCGATGTGTTCAGTTCATCACTCTTGTAGGAAGTGAAAAGCACTGGGCAGAGAGGGGGGCTTATAACTGCGTGAGATGAGTTGAAGCAGGGGGAGGCGG
>NC_069415.1:61267669-61301440 GCF_026875155.1 Cherax quadricarinatus | reverse complement strand
ACCAATCCTTTAGTTGACCTGCTGTAACAATGGCACCACTACTATCTTATAGTCGACCTGGTGTAGGAATGGCACCACTACTATCTTATAGTTTACCTGGTGTAAGAATGGTAGCACTGCTATCTCGTAGTTGACCTAGTGTAAGAATCGCACCACTATTATCTTACAGTTGACCTTTTGTATCAATGACACCACTGCCACACTGCAGTTGACCTGGAGTAAGACTGGTACCACTGCTATCTTGTAGTTGACCTGGTGTAAGAATTTTAACACTGCAATCTTATAATTGACCTCCTGTAAGAAGGTTACCACTGCTATCTTATAGTTGACCTGCTGTACGAATGGCACAACTACTTTCTTATACCTGACCGTCTGTAAGAATCTTACCACTACTATCTTACAGTTGACCAGGTGTAAGAATGGTACCAATTCTATATTATAGTTGACCTGGTGTAAGAATGGTAACACTGCTATCTTACAGTTGATCTGGTGTAAGAATGGTACAATCGCTATCTTATAGTTGACCTGGTGTAAGAATGGTACCTTTACTATCTTATAGCTGACATTGTGTAAGAATTGGACAACTGCTCTCTTGCAGTGGACCTGGTGTAAAAATGGTACAACTGCTATCTTATAATTGACCTGGAATAATAATGGTACCACTGCTATCTTATAGTTGACCTGGTGTAAGAATGGTACCACTGCTATCTTATAGTTGACCTGGAGTAAGAATGATACCACTGCTATCTCATAGTTGGCCTCGTGTAAGAATGGTTCCACTGCTATTTTATAGTTGACCTGGTGCAAGATTGATTCCACTGCTATCTTACAGTTGACCTGGTGTAAGAATGGTACCACTGCTATCTTATAGTTGACTTGGTGTAAGAATTGTACCACTGCTACCTTATAGTTGACCTAGTGTAAGAATGGTACCACTGCTATCTTATAGTTGACCTGGTGTAAGAATGGCACCGCTGCTATCTTATAGTGGTACCACTGCTATCTTATAGTTGACCTGGTGTAATAATATTACCACTGCTGTCTTATAGTTGACCTGGTGTAAGAATGGTACCACTGCTATCTTATAGTTAGCCTGGTGTAAGAATGACACTACTACTATCTTACAGTTGTCTTTGTGAATGAATGGCACCACTACTATCTTATAGTGGACCTGGCGAGAGAATGGTACCACTGCTATCTTACAGTTGACCTGATGTAAGAATGGTACCACTGCTATCTTATAGTTCACCTGGTGTAGGAATAGCACCACTTCTATCTTATTGTTGACCTGGTGTAAGAATGTCACTTCTACTATCTTATATTTGGCATGGGATAATAATGGAACAACTGCTGTCTTACAGTTGACCTGGTGTAAGAATGGAACCACTGCTATTTTATATGCAACCCATGGGAATCTTTATTGAAGAAACGTTTCGCCACACAGTGGCTTCATCAGTCCAATACAAAGTAGAAATGGGTAAGGAGAGTAGAAGTTTTGAGGTAATCAGTCCCTCAACCTGGAATCGATGTGTTCAGTTCATCACTCTTGTAGGAAGTGCAGCACTGGGCCAGAGAGGTGGCTTATATACTGCGGTGAGATGAGTTGAAGCAGGAGGAGGCGGGATCACAGTGGGACCTGCCACTAGTGTAAGTAGGTCGTCGTCCAAAGGTTGGGCAAGCGTTGAAGTCTTTGTACCAAGCTCCCATGATGTTGCAGTGTCTGACAGATGTGATGAATGGTTTTGAAAACCGACAAGTTGAAGAATTGAGACACTTATGCTACACATGGGAACCCTTATTGAAGAAACGTTTCGCCACACAGTGGCTTCATCAGTCCAATACAAAGTAGAAATGGGTAAGGAGAGTAGAAGTTTTGAGGTAATCAGGGATCTTGGTACAAAGACTTCAACGTTTGCCCAACCTTTGGACGACAACCTACTTACACAAGTGGCAGGTCCCACTGTGATCCCGCCTCCTCCTGCTTCAACTCATCTCACCGCAGTATATAAGCCACCTCTCTGGCCCAGTGCTGCACTTCCTACAAGAGTGACGGACTGAACACATAGATTCCAGGTTGAGGGACTGATTACCTCAAAACTTCTACTCTCCTTACCCATTTCTACTTTGTATTGGACTGATAAAGCCACTGTGTGGCGAAACGTTTCTTCAATAAAGATTCCCATGGGTTGCATAAGTGTCTCAATTCTTCAACTTGTCGGTTTTCAAAACCATTTATCACAACTGCTACTTTATAGTTGACCTGGTGCAAGAATGATACCACTGCTATCTTATAGTTGACCTGGTGTAAGAATGGCACTACTACTATCTTACAGTTATCCTGGCGAAAGAATAGCACCACTGCTATCTTATAGTTGACCTGGTGTAAGAATAGCACCACTGATATCTTATAGTTGACCTGGTGTAAGAATTGCACCAATATTATCTTATAGTTGACCTGGTGTAAGAATGCCACGACTACTATCTTATAGTTGACCTGGGTAATAATGGTACAACTGCTATCTTGTAGTTGACCTTGTGTAAGAATGGTACCACTGCTATCTTATAGTTGAACTTGTGTAAGAATTGCACCAATACTATCTTATAGTTAACCTGGTGTAAGAATGCAATGACTACAATCTTATAGTTGACCTGAGGTAATAATGGTACAACTGCTATCTTACAGTTGGCCTGGTGTAAGAATGGCACCTCTATAATCGTACAGCTGACCTGGTGTAAGAATGGTACCATTGCTATCTTATAGTAGACCTGGTGTAAGAATGGCATCTCTAATATCTTATAGGTGACCTGGTGTAAGAATGGTACCACTGCTATCTTATAGTTGACCTGGTGTAAGAATGGCACTACTACTATCTTACAGTTATCCTGGCGAAAGAATATCACCACTGCTATCTTACAGTTGACTTTGTGTAAGAATGCAACGACTAATTTCTTATAGTTTACCAGGTGTAAGAATGGTACCACTGTTATCCTACAGTTGACCTGGTGTAAGAATGGCACCACTACTATCTTATAACTGACCTGGTGTAAGAATGGTACAACTGCTGTCTTATAGTTGAGCTGGTGTAAGAATGATACCACTGCTATCTTACAGTTGACCTGGCGTAAGAATTGCACCAATCCTATCTTACAGTTGTCCTGGTGTAAGAATGGCACTACTACTATCTTTCAGTTGTCCTGGAGCAAATGGCACGACTAATTTCTTATAGTTTACCAGGTATAAGAATGGTACCACTGTTATCCTACAGTTGACCTGGTGTAAGAATGGCACCACTACTATCTTACAGTTGAACTGGCGTTAGAATTGCACCACTCCTATCTTATAGTTGACCTGGTGTAAGAATCGTACCACTGCTGTCTAAGAGTTGACCTGGTGTAAAAATTGTACCACTTCTATCTTGTACTAGGCCTGGTGTCAGAATGGCCCAAAATCATTCTTATATTTGACCTTGTGTAAGAATGGTACTACTGCTATCTTATAGTTGACCTGGTGTTAGAATGCCACGTCTACTATCTTATAGTTGACTTGGTGTATTAATCGTACAACTGCTGTCTTATAGTTGTCCTGGTGTGAGAATGGCATCACTATTATCGTACAGTTGACCTGGTGTAAGAATGGTACCACTGCTATCTTGTAGTTGACCTGTTGTAAAAATGGCACCAAAACTATCTTATAGTTGACCTGGTGTAAGAATGACATCAATAATATCTTATAGTTGATTTGGAGTAAGAATGGCACCACTACTATATTACAGTTGTCTTGGTGTAAGAATGACACGACTACTTCCTTATAGTTTACCTGGTGTTAGAATGGCATCACTACTATCTTATAACTGACCTGGTGTAAGAATGGTACCACTGCTATCTTGTAGTTGACCTGGTGAAAGAATGGTATCACTGCTATCTTATAGTTGATCTGGTGTAAAAATGATATCAATTCCATCTTATAGTTGACCTGGTGTGAGAATGGTACCTCTGCTATCTTACACAAATAACCCGCACATAAAAGAGAGAAGCTTACGACGACGTTTCGGTCCGACTTGGACCATTGACAAAGTCACACTAACCATAGGGTGAGCAGGACGGCTGTATATAGACAGGAAGAGGTGGTGGTAGAAGTAGTAGTAGTAGTAGTAGTAGTAGTAGTAGTTGTAGTAGTACTAGTAGTAGTAGTAGTAGTAGTAGTAGTAGTAGTACAAGAATTGTATATAATACCGACAAGATGAAATTAAGACACATGCACAACACCCGGGCATCCCCATCGTAGACCCTTCGCCATCCAGCCGGCCACTGGATGGCGAAACGTCCACAACAAAGACAACCAGATGCCGCACATGTGTCTTAATGTCATCAGTAGTTGTAGTAGTAGTAGTAGAAGAAGAAGAGGTAGTAGTAGTGGTAGTGGTAGAAGTGAGAAATAAGGAAGACGAGCCAAAATACAAAGGAAGGAGAGCAATGCAAGAGAGCTAGATGCCCACAGAGGGAGAGCAAGCGCACAGAGGTGCGTGAAAGGGGAAGTGTAGACAGCCTGTACTGTCTGCACAGATAGTCCATGCTGTCTGCCAGCTTAGTTCATATTTCGCGCCACTCAGGTGCTGCCATCTATAGGCCTTCCCACTTCAGTATGCCCAGACTTGCCTCGCTCTCACTCTCACAGCGGCCTGGCATCAAGACACAAGGCCTCCCAGCTCTCTCTCGTGGCATGGCCCTGCCCGGGCCATGGGCACAAACACACAAGCCTGTGTAACCCACCACTAGTTGTCAATAAACTAAGAAGCCTCCGAAGAAGAATATCATTTAACCACCGCTTACAGCCTACCAAACAACCCCTTTATATTGGTACCAGCGGTGGTCGCAGCGTTGTGTTTACCCTGGAGAGAGGAAGGAGAGGTATGAAGTCACCTTCATTTCATCACCCTACACAAGAAGCATCCGTCTCTCAACGAGTTATCCTGATGTCGTGTCTGCACGTTTGAGCATCCAGACACAGGTACAAGCAGGATCCAGCCGAAATTTATCGAAATTCTACGAGAATTGTAAGTGGCGTCCCAGTGACCCCACGCTGTTTCTCAAGTCACGTGTTCAGCGTCATTTTTATGTTGCTGTTGTTGTTCAGCTAAACACAGCTGTTTCAGCGAGCCAGAGGTGAGTTTTGTGGTGATTTCTGCGTCCAGTGTGCGTTTTCGCCGTGTTTTGGGTTTGAGAGGAGGAAGTTGCCAGTTTCCTCCCTCCCCGTACACTCCCCCACCCCTCCTCGCCACCACACTACCATACACCCCCACGCCATCTCCCCCTTTCTGCTGTGTTTTCTGCTGTTTTTCGTGTGAATTCTTTCCAGTGCTGTGTATCCGAGTGCCCGAGGCCACTCGAAGCTACGTGGATTACGACGTCACGTGGGTGTGGGCGATCATGTAGACCTACAAAGCCACGTGAGTTTACCAGATGTCCCAGGCCTCATGCTGTGGCGCTGCCGATCAACATCGACGCCACCCACGATGCTGCCCGACTTCATGACGCCCACGATGTCTGCTGACGTCACCTCACGATGTCTGCTGACGTACCTCGAGATGTCTGCTGACGTACCTCACGATGTCTGCACCTCGAGATGTCTGCTGACGTCACCTCACGATGTCTGCTGACGTCACCTCACGATGTCTGCCTGACGTCACCTCGAGATGCTGACGTCACACGATGTCTGCTGGACGTCACGATGTCTGCTGACGTCACCTCACATGTCTGCCTGACGTCACCTCGAGATGTCTGTTGACGTAAACTGCTGCTGACGTCACCTTGCGACATCACGCCTGACATCACATGATGTCACATCGAGTGTTCTAGTAATTATTTCAGTATTGTCGAGAAGATTGAGAGAAAATATATGTCGTGTGTTAATTAATTCCTCTCAGTCAGTGTTCTCACATTTTAGTATGTCTTAGTCAGTTTTATGCGCAGAAAAGCATCATTTGCTAGTTAAGCCATGTTGTACCGTATGTACAGGGTGTTTTTTTAAATTTTCCGTGTGTCCAGTGAGGTCTGTGGTCAGCCCCTTTGAGTTGTACCACTAAGTCCCCCGTGACCAGTGTGTTTGACAGCTGATTTCTCAGCCCTGAGCGTATGAGCCCCTTGTACGAAAAGCTTTTATGCTCGTCGCTCGTGATGTTCTGCAAAATCGTACCTGCTACGATTCCCATCGAGATTTGTTTCACTTCACCTCCAGACCTTCAGAGTGCAGTTATATGTAGAGAAACAAGTCTGGGGACGCTTAGACTAACCTCTGCTATAACTCCAACTGTCGAGAGATGATACTCGTCAAGCCGCAGCCAGCCCTGTCGGCAGGCGCTGTGTCAGCCTCGTGTAAACAAGCTTCAGTGAGCAGCCTGCACAAAGAAGATGTCATTTTGACTGCTAGCTCTCTCACTGCAGTCTGGTGTATGATGTTACGACTCCCAGATGTTTCGCCCAGTCGTCTCTGCCACGACTCGCTCCACAACTCGCTCCACGATCGCCGGCAGTGACAGCCCAGCGACAGTACCAGTCAGAAGTGTCCTCCTGAGTCGCTTGTCAGAAGTCCTGCCCAGTGGCCGAGTTTTGTCGACGCCTCACTCGAGGGCACCAGCATGTCGTGCCCCCGGTTTTAGTGGGAAAAACCCGCAGCGACTCCTACGATGTCTGCTTCACCGTTCCAGAGGAGACCGTACCCTGTTACGTCACAGCTCAGCCGCAGCGATGTCTCCGTGTTGCAGTATCTGTCCAGACGCAGGAAGGCGTTTCAGTGATGCCCTTCGACGCTCACTGCCCATGACCACGATGTTTAGCACACCCCACGTTTTTCTTCCCTCCCTGTGGAAGTTTTTTTTTTCATGTCCATATGTATATATTTTTTTTATTTTGTGTTTTGTGCCCTGTTCCTACGAGAGGAGACCGAGTTTCTTTTACTACCCAGTATTTTCGCGTCGGGACGACGCGCGATAGGTGGCCGAGGTATGTAGACAGCCTGTACTGTCTGCCACAGACAACCATGCTGTCTGCCACTTAGTTCATATTTCGCGCCACTCAAGTGCTGCCATCTATAGGCCTTGCCACTTCAGTATGCCCAGACTTGCCTCGCTCTCACTCACACAGCGGCCTGGCTTTAAGACACAAGTACTCCCAGCTCTCTCTCGTGGCATGGCCCTGCCCGGGCCATGGGCACAAACACCCCAAGCGTGTAACCCACCACTACTTAACAATAAAGTAAGAAACCTCCGAAGAAGTATATCATTTAACTACCCGCTCTACAGCTACCAAAAAAAGTCCTTTATAGAAAGTGGTGAAATAAATGAAAGGAACAGAAACATGAGACAGGAGAGAGAAAGACAACAGAGGAGAAAAGGAAAGAGGAAAGGGGGAAGAGGAAGAAGAAAAAAGAGGGAAAAGAAAAAAAAAAAAAAAAAAAAAAATGAGGATTCAGGTTAAGTCACGGGTGTTTGAAGTTTGGGGCATTTTTCAATGTAGTGGGAGAGGAAGGCATCTACAGAGACGAAGCCAGGGCTAAGGTTCATACAAGGGAAAGTTGTGTATTAGAGAGGATTCAACTAGACGGCGACTGTTCGAGTTGGAAGTAGGGGAAGACAGTTTTAGCAGAGACTAGTCAATATAATGGCTATGATCTCTGACGTGCAAAAAAGAGCATTGTTAGTGTCGGCAAGCCTAACACTATTTTTTTGCTCCCTAAGTCTGGCAGAAAGAGATCGACCAGTTTCTCCGAAGTATTGAAGAGGACAGGAGGAGCAAGAAATAGAGTAGACACAGGAACATCTGTAGAGGGAGGAGAGGTATGAACGAGATTAGTGCGAAGAGTGTTAGTCTGGCGGAAGGTAAGCTTGATGTCTAAGGGACGGAGAGAATTGTTGAGATTAGAGACCGGAAAATGTAGGGAAGGAGAGGATAGAAGAGTTCCATGGGTAGGGGAGTTTGGGGGGAGAAGAAATTGCGTTTAGCACGTGAGAGGGCAGAGTCTATGAAATGGGAAGGGTAGCCAAAACGGAGAGAACGAATTATGAAGAGGGGAAATTTCTGCTGGAGGAACTGAGGATCACAGATGCGGAGGGCACGGAGAAAGAGGGAGATAAGAACACTTTTCTTGACAGGGGAAGCCCTGATAGGAAAAGTAGTGAATGTACATGCCACTGTGCATAGGTTTACGGTAAACGGAAAAGGAAAAACCTGTAATTGAGCGGTGGACATGGACAACAAGGAAAGAAGCAAGAATTAGATTCCCTCATTCTATCTTTAAACTTAATGGAAGGGCAAGATTATGTAAGAGCTTCAAGAAAAGGTTGGAAGAGACTGGAGTCATGAGGCCACAGAGCAAAGAATGTCATCCACATAGCGGAGCCAGAGTGGCAGTGCACATCGAGGTAGGAAGAACAGTCCTCGAAGTATTCCATGGTAAAGATTTAGCAAGGACAAGGAGAGAGAGGAAGCCCATACACACCGTAGGTTTGTAATAATATTTCCCCTTGGAAGGAAAGAGTTAGAGTCCACACAGAGGCGATCAGATCAAGAAAGACATCATGTGGGATAGTGAGATGAAGAAAGCCTTCATGGCCTTCTCTCTAAGGAAATCAAGGAGCATCAACAAGAGGGACAATGGTGAAGAGGACTCAACGTCCAACTAAGCATCTTAACGTTGGAGAGAGCGAACCCGTTCAATGAAGTCTTGATTAGTGAGGAGGTGGCAGAGAAAAAGTACCAAGAAAGGAGTGAGGGTTTTGGCCAGCCAAGAAGGCACCACCTCCTTTCCTGCCTATATATAGCCGCCCCCGCCCCCTCTGGTTGTGTGACTTTGCAATGTCCAAGTCGGACCGAAACGGTCCGTCGTAAGCTTCTCTCTTTAATGTGCGGGTTATTGTGTATCGTTCCAGGCCGGTATGTGCCTCTTTTTTTTGTTATTTCTGCTGTCTTATTATAGTTGTACCTGGTGTAAGAATTATGCAACTGCTATTTTATATTGTCCTGACGCAAGAATTGAACCACTCCTATCTTACAATTTTTCTGGTGTAGAAGGCACCACTACTATCATAAAGTTGTCCTAGAGTAAGAATGGCACCACAACTATCTTATAGTTGACCTTGCGTTAGAAATTTGTAACCACTGCACTCTTATAGTGACCTGCTGTAAGAACGGGCACCAAATCTTTCTTTATAGTTGACCGGTGTAAGAATGGTACCTAGCCGGCCTGTAAATAGTTGACACTGGTGAATTAAATTATGCCACTGCAATTTTATAGTAACCTGGTGTAGTAGAGGTACCACTGGCTATCGATAGTTACCTGGTGTAAGAATTGTACCACTGCTATCATATAGTATTGACCTGTTATAGGAATGGTACCAATCCTATCTTATAGTTGTCCTAGTGTAAAATCGGCACTATTCTATCTTACACTTGACCTTTTGTAAGAATGGTACCACTACTACTTTCATTTGACAGTGTAAGAAGGACCACTACTTTTTACGTTGACCGGGTGTAGAAGGGGCATCACTGCTATTTTGCAGCGTCCGGGTGTAAAATGGCCTACTATTTCTTGCAATTGTCCTGGTAAAATGGCATCACTACTATCTTACAGTTTCCGAGTAAGAAGGGGCACCACCACATTTTACAGTTTTCCGGGTTAAAATGGCACCAGCATTTTTACAATTGTCCTGGGTAAAAATCACCAATACGTATTGCATTGACCTCAAAAAAGAATCCACCACTGCTTTTTTACAGTTGACCTATGTAAGAATGGTACCACACTGTCTTATATTTCACCTTGTAAGGGTTCCTCTCATCTTAGGGGCCCTGGTAAGAAATGGTACCACGCTATTTTGATTGACCTGGTTAAAAATCGCACCACTATTATCTTACATTGCCCTTTGTACAATGACACCACTGCCATACTGCAGTTGACCGGAGTAAACTTTTACCACTCTATTTTGTATTACCTGGTGTAAAAGGTAACACTGAAAACTTATAGTTGACCTGCGTAAAAAAATTCCACGGCTTTCTTATATTACCTGTGTACGAAGGAAACAACTACTATCTTATACCTCCCCGTCTGTAAAAATTCTTACCACACTACTACAGTTGCCCCGGTGAAGAATGGTACCAATTCTATATTATATTTTACCTGTGAAAATGGTAACACTGCTATCTTTTAGTATCTGGTGTAAAAGGTACAATCGCTTTTTTAATTTCCTGGTGAAAAGAATGGTACCTTTAAACATAAAAAGCGACTTGTTAAAAATGGAAAACTGCTATCTTATATTGACCTGGAGTAATAATGGTCCACTGCTATCTTATTTTGACCCTGGGTAAGAATGGACCACTGCTATCTTATGTTGACCTGGTGAAAAAAGTTTCCACTGTATCTCAAGTTGGCCTCGGTAAGAATGTTTCCCACTGCTATTTTTAGTTCCCTGGTTGCAAGAATGATTCCACTTCTGTCTTATAGTTCCGGGTGTAAAAGGTCCCACGCTATCTTTAGTTATTTGGTGTAAGAATTGTACCACTGCCCTTTATTTATATTTAAAAAATGGTAATCCCTTTATAGTTGACCGGGTGTAAAAATACACCGCTGCTATCTTATGCGGAAACCACTGTATTTTTATAGTTACCGGTGAAATAATATTCGACTGCTGTCTTACAGTTGATTTAAAATGGAACCATGCTATTTAAGTTACGGGTGTAGGAAAGCACCCTTCTATTTTATAGTTGACCTGGTGTAAGAATGCATTTTTAAATATTTTTAATTGGCATGGTAATAATAACAACTGGTCTTACGTTGACCTGGTGTAAAAAGGGTACCACTGCTATTTTATATCAACCTGGGAATTTTATGAAGAAACGTTTCCCCCACACGTGGCTTCATCACCAAAACAAAGGGAAAATGGGTAAGGAAGTAGAAGTTTTTTGAGGTAATCCCCCTAAACCCGGAATCGATGTGTTCATCAACACCTTGTGGGAAGTGCAGACGGCCCCAGAAGGGCTTATTATTTGCGGTAGATGATTAAAAGCAGGGGGAGGGGGGATCACAGGGGCCCTCCCACTAGTTATGGTCTCGTCCAAAGGTTGGGAAAAAGCGTTGAAGTCTTTGTACCAAGCTCCCATGATTTTGCAGTGTCACAGATGTGATGAAGGGTTTTGAAAAACCGACAAGGAAAAATTGAGCACTATGAAACCAGGGGAATCTTTATTAAGGGAAAACCTTTTTCCCACACATGGTCATCGTCCCAAAACAAAGTAGAAATGGGTAAGGAGGAGTAGTTTTTTGGTAATCAGGGGGTTTTTACAAAGACTTCAACGCTTGCCCCAACCCTTTGACGACAACCTATTACCTGTGGCAGGTCCACTGGACCCCCCCTCCTGCTTTTAACTCATTCACCGCATATTAAGCCCCCTCCTGGCCCCTTCTGCACTTCCCACAAGGTGATTTGAACAATCGATTTCCCGTTTTAGGGGCTGATTTCCTCAAAAATTTACTCTCCTTACCCCTTTTATTTTATTGGGCGATGAACCCCTTGTGGCGAAAACGTTTTTTTTCAATAAAGATTTCCCCTTGTTGCATAATGTCTCAATTCTCAACTTGTCGGTTTTCAAAACCCTTTATCAAACGCATTTTATAGTTGCCTGGGGCAAGAATGATACCACTGCATCTTATGTTCCTGGTGTAAGAATGATACCCCTGCTATCTCATATTTTGGCCCCGTGAAGAATGGGGACCACTGCTATTTTTAGTTGACCTGGTGCAAGAATGATCCATGCTTATTTTAGTTGACCTGGTGTAGAAAAGGTCCACTGCTATTTATAGTTGCTTCGGTAAGAAATTTTACCCCTGCTACCTATAGTTGACCTTGTAAAAAATGGTACCATGTTATCTTTTAGTTGGGCCCCGGGGTTTAAAAAGCACCACTGCTGTTTATAGTTTACCCTTTTTTAACATGGTACCACTGCTATCTTACAGTTGAATTGGTGTAAAAATTTGTCCCACCCAAACCTTATAGTTGACCAAGTGTAAGGTGTAAATTAAATCCCAAAAGGGCTATCTATATTTGGGAACCGGGTGTAAAAATTTTCACGGGCGTCAAATAGTTGACCTAAATGTAAAAGGGTACCACTGCTATCTTAAGTTGACGGGGGTAAAAAAGGGGAAAACACTCCTATCCATATGACCTGGTATAAAAAAAACCCAACTACTACCCTTATATTACCTGGTGTAAAATGGACCACTTGCTACCCTCATAGTTGCCCTTTGTGAAAGAATAAATACCACTGCATTTTAATAGTTAAACCCGGGGTTAAAAAGGAAACCACTGCAAATTTATAGTTGACCGGGTGCCAAAGGGTACCACTGCATTCTTTTGATAAAACCTGGTGTAAAAATGATCCCCTCGCAAATTTTAAATATTTGGACCAGTGTAAAAGGGAAACCACTACAAATTTTATATTTTGACCTGGGGTAAGAATTGTACCACTGCTATCTTACAGTTGGGACCTGGTGAAACAAAACCCGCACCACTATATCTTACACTTGACTTTTTTTAAGTTTGAAACCACTATTTCCCTTTCATTTGAAAATGGGTGTAAGAAATGGCATCACTATTTATCTTACAGCGGGCATGGTGTAAAAAATTGCCCCCAACTACTATTTTGCATGTCCTGGTGTAAAAGGGAAACCCAAACGGCTATCTTATTTAAATTTGGGTTCCGGGTAAAATAGCCCCGTACGAAATTGCAGTTAACCCGGGGTAAAAGGGCACCACTGCTTTTCTTACATTTGCCCCTGGGAAAGAACGGTACCCAACTGCAAATCTAGTAGCTGACCGGGGTGAAAGGGAAATGCCCAATAATACTACGAAGTTGACCTGCTGAAAAGAATGCCACCACTACTATTTTATAGTCAACCTTGTAAGAAGGGCCCCCACTACATCTTATAGTTTTAAAATGGGTAAAAGGGGCCCACTCTATCTAAAAAGTTGACCTGGTGTAAGAAGGGTAAAATTGCAATCAAACCTTTGACCTGGTTTTAAGAATGAAACCACTGCAAATCTTAAAATTTTGGGCCCTGGTGAAAAAAATGGAAACTACTACTACTTTTCAGTTGTCTGGAGCAAATGGCACGACTAATTTTTTATAGTTTAACCAGGAAAAAAAAGGGGTACCAACTGTTATCCTACTTTGACCTGGGGTAAGAATGGCCCCACTACAATCTTATATTTAAACTAGCGTTAAAAAGGGGCACCACCCTATCTTATATTTTGACCGGGTTTAAAAAACCGAAACCACTGCTGCCTAAAGAGTTGCCCCGGTGAAAAAAATTGTCCCCACTTCTATTTTGGGTACAAAGGCCCGGGTGTAAGAATGGCAAAAAAACATTTTTATTTTTTGGGCCCTGGTGAAAAAATGGTCCCCCAACCCCAAACTTATAGTTGACCTTTTTTAGAATCCCCACTCAAACTATCTTATAGTTAAATTGGGGGTATTAATCGTACAACTCTGTCTTATAGTTTTCCTGGGGGTGAGAATGGCACCCACTTTTTCGTACAGTTGACCTGGGTAAGAATGTTCCCCAACTGCTATCTTTTTTGTTGACCCTTTTGGGTAAAAATGGCCCAAAACAAATCTTATAGTTACCTGTTTTTAAGAAGGGAATCACTAATATTTTATTTTTTTTTGGAGTAAAATGCACCACTACTATATTACATTTTGTTTTGGTGTAAAATGACCCCACTACTTTCTTATATTTTTAACCGGGTTTTTAGAATGGCATCACAAACTAATTTAAATAACGCCCCTGGTGTAAGAATGGTACCACTGCTATCATGAAAAGTTGACCTGGGGTGAAAAAAAGGGAATCACTGCTATTTTTAAGTTGATCTGGTGTAAAAAAAAAACCCAAATTCCTTTCTTAAAGTTGCCGGGTGTAAAAAGGGGTACCTCTGCTATTTACACAAAAAACCCCCGCACAAAAAAGAGAATTTTTCAAACGACTTTTTTGGGCCCCGATTTTGGACCTTTCCAAAGCCCACACTAACCAGGGGACGGGACGGCTATATATAGCAGAAAGGGGTTGGTGGTAGAATTAAGTATAAGTATAGTATAGAAATGAGTAGGTAGTAGAAAAATTTGGTTTTATAAAAACCGACAAGTTTAAATTTTAAGACACATTTTCCAAAAACCCAACCCCGGCACCCCCAAACGAAACCCGTTTCGCCATTAAAGCCAGCCACGGGATGGGAAAAACGTCCACAACAAAGCAACCAGACGCCGCACATATGTTTTAAAATTTCACCCTAGTTTTTAGTAGTAGTATTAAAGAAAAAAGAGGTATTAAAAGTGGAATTTTGGAAAAAAGGGGAAATAAGGAAGACGACCCCAAAAATCCCAAAGGAAGGAGGGGAAATGCAAGAGAGCTAATCCCAAAGGGGGAGAGCAACCGCACAGGGTGCGTAAAGGGGAAGGGGGTAAAATTAAATGAAAAAGGAACAAAAACCCACGAGACAGGGGAGAAAAAGACAACAAGGGAAAAAAGGAAAGGGAAAAGGGGGAAAGGAAGAAAAAAAAGAAAAAAAGAAAAAAAAAAAAAAAAAAATGAGGTTTCGGGTTAAGCCCAACGGATGTTCTGAATTTTGGGGGCCTTTTTTACAATGTAATAGGAGGGGAAAGGCATCTACAGAACAAACCGGGGCAAAAGGTTCATACAAGGAAATTGTTATTAGAAGGATTAAAACAAGAGGGGGGCGACTGTTCGAGTTGGAAGTGGGGAAGACAATTTACCCAAAAAACCAAAGGCAATGGGATGGTTTATATCTCGACTTTGACAAAAAAGAGCTTTGTTATGTCGGCAAGCCTAACACTATTTTTGTGCCCCCCTAACCCTGTCAGAAAGAGATCGCCCTTTTTTTCCCCCCGAAGTATTAAAGGACGGGAGGACAAGAAAAAAAAAGTAAAACACCAGGAACATCTGAAAGGGAGGAGAGGTATGAACAGATTAGTGCGAAGAGTGTTAGTCTGGGGGGAAGGTAACTTAAATGCCCTAAAGGGACGGAGAAATTGTTAAATTTAGAAAAAAGGGAAATGGGGGGGAAAACCCGGCAAGGATAGAATTTTTCCCCATGGGTAAGGGGTTTGGGAGAGAAAAATTTGCGTTTAGCACAAGGGCAGAGTCAAAATAAAAATGGGAAAGGGAAAACAAGAGGGGAGAAACAAATTTAATGAAAAAGTGGAAATTTTCTCGGAAGGAATTTGGAAGGATCAAAAGATCGGGGGGAAACGGAGAAAGAGGGAGATAAGAACACTTTTTTTGACGGGGGAAGCATGATGGGAAAAGTGTGAATGTACATGCCCTGTGCATAGGTTTACGGTAAAGGGAAAAAGGGAAAAAACCCTTTTAACTGAGGGGTGGCCAGGGGAACCCCACCCCAAAAAAAGGAAAGGGCCAAAGGAATTTAGTTTCCCATTCAGCTTTAAACAAAAAAGGGAAGGGGCAAGATTTTTAAGAGCTTCAAAAAAAGGTTGGAAAAACTAGAGTCATGAGGCCACAGAGCAAAAAATGTCATCCACATAGCAAACCCAAAAGAAAGGGTTTCACATCGAGGGGAGGAAGAAGAAAAGTCCAAGTATTCCATGTAAAGAAAATTTGCAAGGACAGGGGAGAGAGGGGGAGCCCTACCCACCGAAAGTTTGAGAATAATATTTTTCCCTTTTGGGAAGGGAAAAAGGGGGTTAGGTCCACACAGAGGGGGATCAAAACAAAAAAGGGCATCAGTGGGGGGTAGTGAGATTGAAGAAAGCCTCATGGCCTTTTCTCTAAGGAAATCAAGGGGCATCATCCCAAAAGGGGCATTGGTGAAGAGGGGCTCCCAAAGTCAAACTAAGCAAACTTACAGGTTGGGGGAGAGCCCAACCCGTTTCCATGAAATCTTGAGATTTACGGAGGTGGGCAGGGGAAAAAAAAACCAAGAAAGGGGGTGAGGGGTTTTTGGGACCCCAAAAAGCACCACCTCTCCCCGCCTAAATAACCGTCCTGCTCCCCCTCTGGGTTAAATGGGGGTTTTTTCAAAAGGTCCAATCGGGAAACCGGGAAAAGGGCGTCGTAACTTCTCTTTTTTTATGGCGGGTTTTTTTGTGTATCGTTCCCAGTCACGGGAAATTTTGCTTTTTTTTGGTTTTTTCTGCTATCTTATATTTTACCTTTGGGGTAAGAATTATGCAACTGCAATTTTTTAGTTACCTGACGCCCAAAAAATTGAACCACTCCTATTTAAAATTTTTTCCCGGGGGGTTAAAGGGAAAGGAAACCCCTACTATCTTACAGTTGTCCCCGAGTAAAAATGGCAACCCAAAAATCTTATAGTTTTACCTGGCGTTAAAATTGGAAACCCCTGCAAAAATTTTATTGACCTGCTGTAAGAATGGCCCCCCCAAAACTTTCTTATAGTTTTACCCCGGTGTAAGAATGGAAACCCCCGGAATTAATAGTTTACATGGGGGAAAAAAATTATGCCAATGCTATTTTATATAGAACCCGGGGGTAAGAATGGTAAACCACTGCTATCGTATAGTTACCTGGTGTAAAGAATGGACCAATTCTATCTTAAGTTTACCCCGGTGTAAGAAAAGGGTTACCCCCCAAAGCTAAACTTTTAGTTTTTACCTGGGTTTTAAAAAAGAAATCAAAAATTATATTTTAAATTGCCTGGGTAAGAATGGCACCACTGCTATCTTATTGTTTACCTGGTGTAAGAAACAACGACTTTTTAAACTTATAGTTGAAAACCCGGTGTAAAATTGGGACCACTGCCAAACTCAAAAATTTTACCTGGTGTAAGAAAGGTACCACTTTTATCTTAAAAGTTGACCTGGGTAAGAAAAGTACCCTGCTATCTAATAGTTTTTATTATTATTGGGGGAAAAATATTAAACCCCTGCAACTTACAGTTGACCCGGTGTAAGAATGGTTAAAAATGGGATCTTATAGGTTTTACCTGGTGTAAAATGATACCCCCAAATATCTTATGTTGACGTGGGGGTACGAATGGTACCCCGCTATTTTATATTTTACCCTTTGTAAAATGGTTTTTCACTGCTATCTTTTAGGTTTTTCCTGGGGTAAAAAATGGGACCACCCGCTTTCCTTATAGTTAACCCGGTGCAAGAATGGTCCCTCTGCTTTTATAGATGACCTGGGTAAAATATATCACTGCTTTCTTATAATTTTACCTGTGTAAGAATTGTCCCCTGTTATCTTATATTGACCTGGTGTAAGAATGGTACTAATACTACTTAAAGTTTACCTGCTGTAAGAATTGTACCACTGCTATCTTATAGTTGACCTGGGATAGGAATGATACCAAAACCCAAACTTATAGTTGACCTATGTAAGAATCGCACTAAAACCCAAACTTACACTTGACCTTTTGTAAGAATGGTTTCCACCCACAACTTTCATTTGACATGGGGTAAGAATGGTACCTACTACTATCCCTTTCAGTTTTACCTGGGGTAGGGGTGGGGATCAAATGCTATCTTGCAGCTGTCCTGGTGTAAGAATTTGGGACCACTACTATCTTGCAGTTGTCCTGGGGTAACAACGGCAAAAACTACAAACTTACAGTTGGCCCCCGGGGTAAGAATGCCCACCACTATTTACAGTTTTCCTGGTGTTAAAAAAGGGACCACGCTATCTTACAATTGTCCTGGGGTAAAAATGGCACCAATTAAATTATTGCAGTTTTAAACCCCGAAAAAGAATGGCACCACTGCCCGTTTTAACCCGTTGACCTATGTAAAAATGGGACCACTCTGTCTTATAGTTTCACCTGGTTAAAAATGGGACCACTATTAAACTTAAATTTTTTCCCCGGGAAAGAAGGTAACCCCCTGCTTTTCTTTTAGTTTACCCTGGTGTAAGAATGGTTCCCTCTGCTATCTTATAGTGGACCTCGTGTAAAAAGAACCATGCTAACTTAATAGTTGAAACCCGGTAAAAATTGCAACCCAAAACTATATTTATATTTGACCTGGGTAAGAATTCCATGCTACTATCTTCTTGAATTGGGGTATTGAAGGTACAACTGCTATCTTGCAGTTGGCCTGGTGTAAGAATGGCACACAAATTTTTCGAGAGTTGAAACCCGGGGTAAAAATGGTACCACTGCATCTTATAGGGTTTACCTGGGGTAAGAATGGGATCTGTAATATTTTTATAGTTTTACCTGGTTAAGAATGGGGAAAACCACTATCTTTCAGTTACTTGGTGAAGGAAAAGGGCCCTGACTACTTTCTTTAAATTTTTTCCTGGTGTAAAAATGAACCACAGCTATCCATATTTTTTCCCGGGGGTAAGAATGGTACCACCCGTTATGCTATAGGGGCCGGTGTAAGAAACAACAACTAGTATTAAAGTAACTAACCTCGGTAAAATAGTGCCACTGCTTTTTTGTAGTTGACCCCGGGGGTAAGAATGGTAAAAAAAGTTGTCTTATAGGGTTGACCTGGGGAAAAAAATGATACCACTGCCACTTATAAGTGAAACCGGGTAAGAAAGATACCACTGGTATTTTACATTGTCCTGGAAAAAGAAAGGCAAAAACTACTATCTTATAAATTGACGTGGGGTTAGAATTTGCCCCTGCTATCTTATAGTTGACCTAGTGTAAGAATGGTACGACTGCTGTCTTGAAGTTGACCTTGTGTAAGAATGGAACCAAATCTTTCTTTTATTTGACCTGGTGTAAGAATGGAACCTCTGCTATCTTAAAGTTGACCTGGTGTAAGAATGCCACGACTTCTATCTTATAGTTGACCTAGTGTAATAATGGTACAACTGCTATTTTACAGTTGGCCTGGTGTAAGAATGGCACCACTATTATCGTACAGTTGACCTGGTGTAAGAATGGTACCACTGCTATCTTCTAGTTGACCTGTTGTAAGAATGACACCAAAACTATCTTATAGTTGACCTGGTGTAAGAATGGCATCACTAATATCTTACAGTTGACTTGGTGTAAGAATGCCACGACTAATTTCTTATAGTTTACCTGGCGTAAGAATGATATCACTGCTATCTCATAGTTGACCTGGTGTAAGATTGGTTCCACTGCTATCTTATTGTTGACCTGGTGTAAGAATGGCACTACTACTATCTTATAACTGGCCTGGTGTAAGAATGGTACCACTGCTATCTTGCAGTTGGCATGATGAAAGAAGGGTACCACTGCTATCTTATAGTAGACCTTGAGTAAGAATGATACCACTGCCATCTTATAGTTGACATGGTGTATGAATAGTACCACTGCTATCTTATAGTTGAACCGTTGTAAGAATGGTACCACTGCTACCTTATAGTTGACCTGGTGTAAGAATTATGCCACTGCTATTTTATAGTTGACCTAGCGCAAGAATTGCACCACTCCTATCTTACAGTTGTCCTTTTGAAAGAATGGCACCCCTACCAACTAACAGTTGTCCTTTGAGAAAGAATGGCACCACTACTATCTCATAGTTGACCTGGCGTTAGAATTGTACCACTGCTATCTTATAGTTGACCTGGTGTAAGAATGACACCAATACTGTCTTATAGTTGACCTGCTGTAAGAATGACACCACTACTATCTTATAGTCGACCTGGTGTAGGAATGGCACCACTACTATCTTATAGTTTACCTGGTGTAAGAATGGTAGCACTGCTATCTCGTAGTTGACCTGGTGTAATAATGGTACCACTGCTATCTTATATTTGACCTGGTGAAACAGTGGCACCAATACTATCTTATAGTTGACCTGGTGTAAGAATCGCACCACTATTATCTCACAGTTGACCTTTTGTATCAATGACACCACTGCCATACTGCAGTTGACCTGGAGTAAGACTGGTACCACTGCTATCTTGTAGTTGACCTGGTGTAAGAATGGTAACACTGCAATCTTATAGTTGACCTGCTGTAAGAATGTTACCACTGCTATCTTATAGTTGACCTGCTGTACGAATGGCACAACTACTATCTTATACCTGACCGTCTCTAAGAATCTTACCACTACTATCTTACAGTTGACCAGGTGTAAGAATGGTACCATTTCTATATTATAGTTGACCTGGTGTAAGAGTGGTAACACTGCTATCTTATAGTTGATCTGGTGTAAGAATGGTACAAACTCTATTTGATAGTTGACCTGGTGTAAGAATTGCACCAATACTATTTTATAGTTGACCTTGTGAAAGAATGCCACGGCTACTATCTTATATTTGGCATGGGATAACAATGGTACAACTGCTGTCTTACAGTAGGCCTGGTGTAAGAATGGCACCTCTGTTATCTTACAGTTGACCTGGTGAAAGAATGGTTCCTCTGCTATCTTATAGAGGACCTGGCGTAAGAATGGTACCTCTGCTATCTTATAGTTGACATGATGTAAAAATGGTACCTCTGATATCTTATAGTTGACCTTGTGTAAGAATAGCACAAATACTATCTTATAATTGACCTGGTGTAAGAATGCCACGACTACTATCTTATAGTTGACCTGGGGTAATAATGGTACAGCTGCTATCTAACAGTTGGCCTGGTGTAAGAATGGCATCACTATTATCTTATACTTGTCCTGGCGCAAGAATTGCACCACTCCTTTCTTACAGTTGTCCTTGTGTAAGAATGGCACACTACTATCTTAAAGTTGTGCTGGAGTAATAATGTCACAACTACGAATATTGTTGCCTGGCGTTAGTATTGTTACCACTGCTACCTTATAGTTGTCATGGTGTAAGAATGGTACCAAATCTTTCTTATATTTGACCTGGTGTAAGAATGGTACCTCTGCAATCATATAGTTGACCTGGTGTAAGAATGCCACGTCTACTATCTTATAGTTGAACTGGTGTAATAATGGTACAATTGCAATCTTACAGTTGACCTGTTGTAAGAATGGCACCAAAACTATCTTATAGTTGAGCTGGTGTGAGAATGGTTCCACTGCTATCTTGTAGTTGACCTGGTGCAAGAATGGTTCCACTGCTGTCTTATAGTTGACCTGGTGTAAGAATGATACCACTGCCATCTTTTAGGTGACCTGGCGTAAGAATGGTACCACTGCTATCTTTTAGGTGATCTGGCGTTAGAATTGTACCACTGCTACCATATAATTGACCTTGTGTAAGAATGGTACCACTGCTGTCTAGTAGTTGACATGGTGTGAGATTGGCACCAAATCTTTCTTAAATTTGTCCCTGTGTAAGAATGATACTCTGCTGATTCTTATGTTGACATGGTGTAAGAATGGTACCAACTGCTCTCTTGTTGTTGACCTGGTGTAAGAATGGTGCCCAATTGCTATCTTATTGTTAAACCTGGTGTCTAGATGGTTCCAACTGCTATTTTATAGTTGACTGGCGCCAAGAACAAGAATTGCACCACTCCTTCTCACAGTTGTCCTGTGTAAGAATGATCAAGTCTATCTTACAGTTGTACTAGTGGAAGAATGGCACCACTAACTATCTTTAGGGCGGTTGATCTGGCGTCTAGAATTGTACACTGCTTCTAATAGTTGGCCTGGTGTTAAGGAATGGCACAAATTTGTTCTTATAGTTGACCTGGTGTATGAATGGCTCCACTTCTAATTCATAGTTGATTGTGTTAAGATTGGTACCACTGCTATTCTTATTGTTGTCCCTAGTGCAAAATGGCATCTCTATATATTTAACTGACCTGGTGTAAGAATGGTACCAATGAAATCTTTTAATGACCTGGTGCAAGAATGATAAAAATTGCTATCTTATAGTTCGACCTGAGTGTAAGAATTATACACTGCCATTTATAGTGACCTCGTTGTAAGAATGGTACCACTGTTATCTTTATAGCTGACCTGGTGAAAGAATGGTACCACTGCTACTCTTATAGTTGGACCTGGGTGTGAGAATTATGCACAATGCTATTTTTAGTTGACTTAGGGCAAGATTGCACCAAGACTCTGTCTTACAGTTGTCTGGTGTAAGAATGCTCATACTTTCTTACAGTTGTCCTAGAGGAAAAAAATGGCACCACTACTGTCTTATAGTTGACTGTGTAAGAATGGAACAAATCTTTCTTATAGTTGACCTGGTGTAGAATGATACCACTGCTGTCTTATAGGAGACCTGGTGTGAGAATGGTACCACTGATATAGCTATATATTACCTGGTGTAGTAAATGGTACACTGCTACCTTTATGTTGACCTGGTGTAAGTTGGTTCCAATGTTATCTTATAGTTAACCTGTGTAAGAATGGTTGCCACTGCAATTTTGTAGTTGCTGGTTGTAAGAATGGTCCACTACTATCTTATTGTTGACCTGGTGTCCATGATGGCACCACTGCTTCTTAATAGTTGACATGGTTGTAAGAATGCCACGACTAATATCTCCTATAGTTGACCTGTGTAAGAATGGTACCACTGCTATCTCATAGTTGACCCGCGGTTGTATGAATGGTACCTTGATATCTGTAGTCGTCCTGGTGTAAGAATGATACCACTGCTATCTTATAGTTAGCTGTCTTACGAGTTGTCTGGTGTAACAGAATGTCGCAACTAATATCTTACTGTTGTCCTGGAGTAAGATGGGCACACTACTAATTTATAGTTGACTGGCATTAGAATTGTACCACTGCTAACTTATAGTTTGACCTGGTGTAGAATTTACCACTTTTTCTTGTAGTTACCTTGTGTATGAATGGCACCCAAACTTTTCGTATTGTTGACTTGGTGTAAGTAATGGTACCACTGCTATCTTACAGTTGACCTGGTGTCAAGAATGGTACAATGCTATCTTTTAGTTGACCTGGCTGTAAGAATTTGTACCTCCTCTTATCTTATAGTGGACACCTGGTGTAGAATGGACCATTGCATCTTTTATTTCGTCCTGGTGTAAGTATAGCTCCTCTACTATCTTATAGTTGACCTGGTGTAAGAATGGTTTTCTATTTGGGCCCCCAGGTTTTTTTCTTTTTTTTTTGCCTATATTTTAGTTGACCTGTGTTAAAAATGGACACAAATACTATCATATAGTTACATTGTGTAGAATGGCACCACTATTATATTATTGTTGACATGGTGTAAACAACGAATCCTCTGCTTGTCTTTTAGTTGTACACTGGTGTTGAAATTGTATCACTGCTATCTTATAGTTGACTGCGTGTAAGAATGGACCTCTACTATCTTGCAGTTGTCCTGGTGTAAGAATGCTTCCACATACTATACTTACAGTTGTCACCTGGTGTAAGATTGCCCGGGCACCACAAAACTGTCTTACAGAGTTGTTCTGGTGTTAAAATCGCCAACACTGCTATCTTACAAACTGTACACCGGGTAGAATGACACCACTATGTCTTAAAGTTTTCCTGGTATAAGAATGTACCATCGCCAAACTTATAGTTGACCTTGTGTAAGAATGGTTACCAGTATGCATTATCCTGTTATAGCTTACCTATTGTTAGTATTGTTAACTGGTATCTTGCAGTTGACCTGGTGTAAGAATGGTACAACTGCTATCAATATAGTAGACCAGGTGTAAGAATGGTCCACTGTTGTCTATAGTTGGCCTGGTGTAGATTGGTACAACACTGTATTCTTATAGTAACCTGGTGTATAATAATGGAACATGCTATCTTATAGTTGACTGGTGTATTATGGTATAGCACTGCTATCATTTATGTTGACCTTGTGTAAGAATGGTACACTGCTGTCTTATTGTTGACCTTCTGTAAGAATGGTACCATACTATCTTATAGTTGACCTGCGTGTATGGAATGGAAACACTACTATCTTGCAGTTGCCCTTGGTGTATGAATGGCACACTACTATCTTACAGTTGTCACTGTGTAAGACTGGCACCTAACTGTTCTTACAGTTGTTTCTGTGTTAAAATCGCACCTCTGCCAGATTACATCTGTCCCTGTGTAAGAATGGCACCACTACTGTACTTACCAGTTATGCCTGGTATAAGAATGGTTCCATCTGCAAAATGATAGTTGACCTTGTGTAAGGTTGGCTACCCAATTCTATATTATTAGTTGGCCTGCTGTAAGACTGGTAATATGGTACCACTGCTTTCTTTAGTTGACCTAGGTGTAATGAAAGGCACCACTACTTCTTGCAGTTGCCCCTGGTGTAGAATGGCACCACTACTATCTTACAGTTGTCCTGGTGTAAGATTGGCACCACAAACTTGTCTTACAGTTGTCAGTTGTTAAAATCGAACCGCTGCCAGCTTACAAACTGTCCCGTGTGTATGAATGGCAACATTACTGTCTTACAGTTTACACTGGTATAAGAATGGTACCATCGCAAACTTATAGTTGACCTCGGTTGTAAAAATGGTACACTGCTGTATTATAGTTTGACCTTCTGTAAGAAGGAACCAATTACTATCTTATAGTTGGACTGGTGTAAGAATTGGTAACCAATTTATATATTTATAGTTGGCTGGTGTATGACTGGTAACATGCTATCGTATAGATTGACCTGGTGTAAGCAATGGTACCATCGCTGTATTGTAGTTGACTTGGTGTTAAGAATGGTACCATGCTATCTTATAGCTGACCTGGTTGTAGAATTGTACAACTGCTATCTTGCAGTTGACTTGGATGTAAGAATGGTACATCTGCTATCATATAGTTGACCTGTGTTGTAAGATGGTACCACTGCTATCTTATGTTGTCCTGGTGTAAATAATGGTAACACTGCTATCTTATAGGTGACCTGCGGTTATAATGGAACCACTGCTTTCTTTTTGTTGACCTGGTGTATGAATGGTACCTCTGTTTCTTATAGTTGACCTGTAAGTGTAAGATTGGTACCACTGCTGATCTTATAGACGTACCTAGGTGTAAGAATGGTACACACTGCCTATCATGTAGTTGAACTGGTGTAAGAATCAGCACCAATGCTATCTTATTAGTTGAACTGGTGTAAGATTACACCAATACTAATCTTTTGTTGACTTGGTGTAGAATGCCACAACTACTATTCTTTATAGTTGACCCTTGGGTAATAGTGGTACAACTGCTATCTACAGTTGGCTGGTGTAATAATGGGAACAACTAGTTAGTTATGTTGACATGGTGTAGAATGGCTACAACTGCTATATTATAGTGGACCTGGCCAGTAAGTATTTTACCACTGCTATCTTTAGTTTTCCTTTTGTATGAATGATACCACTGCTATTTATAGCAATGACCTGGTGTAAGGAATAGCACCATGTTATTTTATAGGTTGACATGGAGTAAGGAAATTTCAACAATATATCTTATAGTTGACTGGTGTAACGAATGCCAACGACTACTATCAGTTTAGTTGACCTGGGGTAATAATGGTAAGACTTGCTATCTTACAGTTTGCCTGGTAGTATAGAATGACCACTGATTATGCGTGCAGTTGATCCTGGTGTAAAGAATGTATTATAACTGCTATCTTCAGAGTTGACCTGGTTGTGTAAGAATGGCATCACTAATTATCTTTTTAATTGACTGCTGTAAGTATGGCTCAAATTCTATCTTACAGTTGAACTTGGTGTAAGGAATGCACGACGACTTTCTTATGTTTTACCTGGTGTAAGAAATGCTACTATGCTATCTCTAGTTTGACCAGGTGTAAGAATGGTACCATGCTATCTTATACTGACCTGGTGTAAGTGAATGGTACCACTGCGATCTTGTTAGTTGACCTGGTTTAAAATTGGTACCATGTGTCTGTTTCATAGTTTGTCCTGGTGTAAGAATGATACCACTGCTCTCTTGTAGTTGACCTGGTTGTAAGAATGGCACCACTAATATCTTACTGTTGTTTTGGAGTAAGAATGGCACAACTACTATCTTATTAGTTGACCTGGCGTTTTGAATTGCTACCCCACTGCTACATTATAATTGAACCTTGTGGAAGAAGCCGGTACCTCTGCAGTCTTATAGTTGACCTGGTTAAGAAACGGTACCAATTCTATCTTGTAGTTGACTGGGTGTGAGAATGGCACCAAATATTTCTTTCCTAAATTTGATCCTGGTGTAATGAAAGGTATCACTGCTATCTTATAGTTGACCTGGTGTTAAGAATGACCTCCTAGCTACGTCTTATAGTTGACCTTATGTAATATCATGATACATACTGCTATCTTTAATTAAGTTGGCCTGGTGTAAGAATGGCACCACTATTAGCGTACATTTGACCTGCTAGTGTAGAATAGGTTCCACTGCTATCTAGTAGTTGACCTGGTGTTAGGATTGGTACACCACTGCTATCTTATAGTGACCGGTGTAAGAATGGTACCACTGCTAATATTATTGTTGACTTGTGTAAGAATTATACCACTGCTTTTTATAGTTGATATGGCGCAAGGACTTTGCTCCACTCTATCTTTACAGTTGTTCTGGTGTAAGAATGGCATCACTACTACTTCTTTACACGTTGTCCTAGAGGAAGAATGGCCACCATTTACTCATTTATAGTTGACCTTGCGTTAGAATTTGTTCCACTGCTATCTTGTAGTTGACTGTGTAAGAATGGAACTCAATCTTTATTATAGTTGACATGGTGTATGAATGGTGCTGACTGCTATCTAATAATTGCCTGTGTAAGATTGGTCCACTGCTATCCTATAATTTGACCTGGTGTAATAATGGGGACCTCTACTTATCTTATAACTGACACCTGGGTTTAGAATGGTACCACTGCTATCTGTAGTTGACCTGGTGATAAGATGGTACACTGGCTATCTCTATAGTTGACCTGCTGTAAGGAAGGAGACAAACGCCGTCTTTATAGTTGACCTGGTGTTGATACGAAAGGTACTCTGCTATCCTGATAGTTGACCTGGTGTAAGAATGGTACCTCTGCTATCTTATAGTTGAAATGGTGTAAGAATTATGCCATGCTATTTTATAGTGAACCTGCGCAGATTTGCACACTCCTTCTCTACAGTTGTCACTGGGGTAAGAATGGCACCAATACTATCTTGCAGTTGGTTCCAAGAGCGACGAAATGGGCACACTACTATATTATAGTTACCTGGAGTTAGAATTGTACCTTTGCTATCTTTAGTTGACGGGTTTGTTTTTTATGAAGGGTACCGCTGCTATCTTATAGTTGGACTGATGTAAGAAGGTACACTGCTATCTTATTGTTACAGGTTAAGAATGGTACCAATGCTTTTTATAGTTGACTGTGTGTAGAATGGTACCACTGTTTTCTTATAGTTAACCTGGTGTAAGAATGGTACCACTGCTATTTTTTTTATTGACCCTGGTGTGAGAATGGCTCCACTACTATCTTATTGTTGGACCTGGTGTAGAATGGCACACTGCTATCTTATGTTGAATGTGTTAGAATGCCACGACTACTATTTTATAGTTGGACCTGGATGTAAGAATGGTACTTTACTGCTATCTCATAGTTGACCTTGGTGTAAGAATGTTACACTGCTATCTTGTAGTTGACCTGTTGTAAGTATATGAATGATACACTGATTATCTTAGAGTAGACTATCTTAGAGTTGTCCTGGTGTAAGAATGGCTTAACTACTATCTTACAATTGTCCTGGAGTAAAGGTATTGGCACCACTTACTATCCTATAGTTGGACCTTGCGTTAGAATGGTTCCACTTGCTTCCTTATAGTGGACCTGTGGTAAGAATGGTACCACTTCTATCTTTATCAGTTGACCTGGTGTAGAATGGACACCAAATTTTTTTATAGTTGACTGGTGTTAGAATTGTTCCACTGTTATCTTATAGTTGGACCTGGTGTAAGAATGGATGCCCCTGCAACTCTTTTAGTTGACCTGGTGTTGAGAATGGCACCACTACTACTTTATAGTTTACCTGGTTGTATGATGCCTCGAATACTATTCTTATAGTTGACCTGGTGTTGAAGATGGTACCTGATGTCTTATTGTTGGCACCTGTTGTTAAGAATGTGCAGTTGCTATGTTATAGTTGACCTGGTGTAAAATTGGCACCATACTATTCTTTTAGTTGACATGGTGAGATCGCACCAATGATTAATTTTATTATTGACCTGGTTGTAACAATGATAACCACTGCTGTCTTGTAGTTGACCTGGTGTAAAATGGGCTTAGTGCCACTGCTTTCTTATAGTTGAACTGGTGTTAAGAATTGACACCACTACTATCATTTACTTTACTTTTCTGTAAGAATGGTTCCACTGCTATGTTACAGTTACTGTTGTATGAATGGCACCTCCTGTATCTTACAGTTGTTCTGGTGTTAGAATGGCACCACTGCTATCTTACGGCTGTTCTGGGTGTAAGATGGCACCTTTGCTATGTTAACAGTTGAACCTGTGTAAGAATGGGCCATCACTGGCTCACTTACTGTTGCGCTTGGTGTAGAATGATCGCCAATATTATCTTACAGTTAACTGGTGTTGTAGATTGGCACCACTATTATCTTACAGTTAACCTGGTGTAAGAAATTGCACCATATTTATCTTACAGTTGACCTGGATGTAAAGAATGGCACAATACTATCTTACAGTTGATTGGTGTAAGAATGGCACCACTAGTTATCTTACTGTTGGTCCTTGGTTAGATGTACCGCTACTATATTACATTTGACCTGTTGCTAAGAATCGGTACCCTTTATCTTACCAGATGCCGTGGTGTAAGATTGGTTGCCACTACGGTTGTGTACAAATTCTTTTTTTTGATTAGTTCCAAGTATTTATGCATTCACTGTACAATTACCCTGACACAATTCTCGAAAAGTTAGAAACCTAAGCTCAAACGTCCCCAAACTAAATGTGATTTTTCTAACTTAGTTTTGTTCTGAAAATTATTGTTATATTTCAAATATCAATTAAAGAATCTATCAATTTTCATATTTTGGGAGAAAAATTTTTATTTTTATGTTTGACCTGGTTTTGCTCACTGTATGGAGAAGAGTTTTGCTCTCTGGCGGCAAGAGTACTTAATTCAACTCATATATTTGTATACGTTTATCTCAGCAACGGCTTCCTGAACGTCTGCTTTTCCCTTGTGCTGTACTTCAGCAATCAGTTAATCTGTAAGGTGATTGGCAGAATGATGACCTCCATGTAGTCTACTAAAGGACTTAATGACCTGCGAGCACTAGCCTCACGGACCCTCGTTTAATTCACTTGATCACACGATCCATGAATATATTCTATGTTTGGGTCCTACTTGAAACTTCGTCTTGTTGTTGTTTGGGTCGACTCTTGAACTTCGTCTTGATGTTGTTTGGGTTCCTACTTGAACATTCTTCTTGATGTTTGTTGGGGTCCGACTTTTGGACTCTCTCCTGTGTTATGTGTGTATTGTTCCAGCAACGGTATTGACATTTTATTCTTAAGACTTTATTTTTTTTGCATTCATTATACTTCTTGACGAATATTTTTTTTTCCATTATATTGCTGTTTCGTAAGCTGGCGTCCTCCGCCTGCTGGAAGAAAAGAAATCAATACGATGCTGAATGTAAAACCCGATCTACTCGTCTTATTCCTGTCAATTAAATTCCAGTGGTAATATTTCTGTTTTTCACAGTGTAGTTCCACTTCCCAGTGGTAAATTGTGTTTTTTCATAGTGAAGTTCCCACTTCCCAGTGTAATACTTTGTTGTTTTGCACATGAAGTTCCCACTTCCTGTGGTATTGTGTTTTTCATAGTGAGTTTCCCACTTCCTCAGTGGTAATTCTTTTTATTTTTTCACATGTGAAGTTCCCACTTCCCTGTGTAATTCTTTGTATTTTTTCTCTGTGATGAAGTTCCCACTTCCAGTGGGTAATATTTGTATTTTTTCACAGTGAAGTTCCCAACTTCCCAGTGGTAATACCTTTTTTTTGTGTTTTTCACAGTGGAGTTCACTTCCACAGTGGTTATACTTTGTGTTTTTACAGTGAAGTTCCCCACTTCCCAGTGGTAATACTGTGTGTTCTACCAATAATTTACACTTCTCAGTAACAATTATTAGTAATCTACAAACAATGTTCAAGAAACAAAATAATTTAAGACAAATATAATGAAATAACCTTCAAAATATTTTTGTAATGTTAACATCATCATCACTGAATTAATCCAAAAATTACAAGTTAAAGTTCCAACTCAAATTTATATATTAAAAAATAGAGTGCTGTAAACTATATATTGTTATGCCTAAGAGTTGCAACAGTTGGACAGACAGTTGCAAAAATTGATGTATGTGGTATTTTGTGTTTTTTAAAATTATGACGTGATAAGAATAGACGTTGTATTGTATGTGATTTTACTTGAGATGATGAGTGTTAGTGATATTGTATGTGATATTACTGAGATGATTATGATTTAGTGGTATTGTATGTGAATATTACTGAGATGATTGTGTTTACTGGTACTGTATGTGACTATTACTGAGATGATTGTGTTAGTTTAGATATTGTATGAGATATTACTGAGTTGATTATGTTAGTGGTATTGTATGTGATATACTGAGATGGATTGTGTTAAGTGTTATTGTATGTGATTTTACTGAGATGATTGTGTTAGTGGTATGTTATGTGATATTACTTGAGATGATTGTGTTAGTGGCTTATTGTATGTGATATTTACTGAGATCGAATTGTGTTACTGGAGTATTGTATGTGATATTACTGAGTTGATTGTGTTAGTGGTTATTGTATGTGATATACTGAGATGATTGTTTGTGATATTGTATGAGATATTACTGAGATGATTGTTGTTAGTGATATTGTATGTGATATTAATGAGATGATTGTGTAGTGAATATTGTTTGGGTTATTATCTGAGAGGATTGTGTTAGTGGTTTGTATGTGATATTATCTGAGATGATTGTGTTAGTGGTATTGTATGTGATATTACTGAGATGGATTGTGTTAGGTGGTATTGTATGTGATATTACTGAGATGATTGTGTTAGTGATAATGTATGTGATATTATTACTGAGATGATTGTGTTATGTGATATTGTATGTGATATTACTGAGATGATTGTGTTAGTTTGATAGTGATGTGAATTACTGAGTTGATTGTATGTTAGTGATTATTGTATGTGATATTACTGAGATGATTGTCGTTAGTGATATTGTATGTTGATATTACTGAGATGACTGTGTTAGTGATATTGTATGTGATTTTACTGAGATGATTGTGTTAGTTGATATTGTATGTGTTATTAATGAGGTGGACTGTGTTTTGTGATATTGTATGTGGATATTACTGAGATGGATGTGTTACTTGTAATTGTATGTGATATTACTGAGATGATTATGTAGTGATATTGTATGTGATAGTACTGAGATGATTATGTTAGTGATAGTGTATTGTTATTACTGAGATGATTAGTGTTACTTGTATTGTATGTGATATTACTGAGATGATGTGTCACTGGTATTTGTATGTGTTTTACATAGATGATTGTGTTAGTGGTATTGTATGTGATTATTACTGAGTTGGATTGTGTTTGTGATATTTGTATGTGATAATATTCAGATGATTGTTGTTAGTGGTATTGTATGTGATTTACTGAGATTGATTGTGTTACTGGTATTGTATGTGAATTAATTACTGAGATGATTGTGTTAGTGATATTGTATGTGTTATTACTAGAGATGAGTGTTGTTACTGGTATTGTATTGTGTATACTGAGATATTGTGTTACTGGTATTGTATGTGATATTTACTGAGGATGATTGTGTGCGACTAGAAAATGTACAGAGTACTTTTTTTTTTCACCCCCCCCCCCCCGGGCGCGACATAAACGGAAGATAAATAACAACACTACAATATTGGGAGCGCTTCTTGAGGTTCCTAAACCTGTATATCCCTGGAACGCAGAGAGGGAGGAGATTCAGATTATATTACACTGGAGAAATCTAGAGGGGTCTAGTACCGTTCTTGACACGAAATACACTCACTACGAATGCAAAAGACTTGGCTGACGACTGCACCATCCCCCAAATGAAACAGGCAGGGGTGTCACTAGACGTTAAGAGACCTCATACAAATAAGTTGCAGGTGCCCGGAGACTGTTTCACTGCCTACAACAGCTCACTATAAGGGGGATTACCAACATGACCCTGGCAGTTTCAAGCGGGCACTGGACATGCACCTTAGTCTCTGTTCCGGATCAGCCGGGATGTGGCTCGTACGTTGGTTTTTCGTGCTGCACAGGCAGCATACAGCCTGGTTCGATCAGGCTTCTGATCACCAGGAGGCTTGGTCACAGACCGGGACGCGGGCGTTCCGTTGACCCGGAATCATCTCCAGGTAACCTCCAGTGATTTGTATGTGTATTACTTCAGATGAAATTTTTTGTGTTACTGGTATGTTATGACTATATACTGAGATGATTATGTCAGGGGTATTGTATGTTAGTTTACTCAGATTATATTAGAAATATGTCATATGTGATATCACACAGGCAACAGAGGAACTGGAAAAGATATCACAACTCACCTGACCTGACGAGCAACAACACTCATCTCCAGGACTCAAGTCCGGCTAATCGGTTTCCTTGAATCTCTTCATAAAATGTTACCTTGCTCACACTCCAAACAGACATTAGACCCCTAAACCCACTTGTCTCCACTCACTCCGATTTAACAACATATTTCTGTTTAGCACTTCTCAAGCTCCCTGTTGCTTAAAACCTCCTTCACACCCTTTCTCCAACCCTTCCTTTGACAACCCCTTACCCTCTTCGTTTTCCCCTTTTGGTCATCTATTTCTGCTTCATCGTGTCTAAATACCCAAACAATCTACCTGTCCCTTCTCAGCCTTCTATATGTCCTTTTGATCTCCACACTCTATTCTGTCTTTTAGCTCCAATTCTGTACAAAATATTCCCTTAAACATTGTTCTTGGGAAAATAGAGTATACAGTACACAGCCTCCAGTCTCCTCCTCGCTACAACGTCTAAAACCCGACTCGGCCCAGTGGCTAACGCGACGGTCTGGAGTTTTGAGACTCTCTGATCGCGGGTTCTATCCCCGTCCGTGGAAAGGTTTGTCTAAAACCCATTCTCATCCTATAAAAAGCATTTACACTTTTTAATTCTCATTTATTCTCCTTTTTGCCTCCATACTTAAATGAATTTTTAGATTATAAGAAAGAGGAACTTTGCATAAAGCCTACTGGCCCATACTGGATGGGCCTACTGGCCTATACTGGATTGGCCTACTGGTCCAGTAGCTGCACCACGCAATGTTTTTCCTCATCTGGTCTGTGGATAAGCTCGACTTTCATAGACCTTTCCACCGACAGGTCCATTCCCAAATATCTCAACACATTCACTGCCTCCATTCTTCCTCCATTCATCCTCCATTTTCCCTCCTTTCAATTCGATGTTCAATTTTTTCACTGCCTAGAATTCTGTGTTATTATCATCACTTGCTTTTTTTCTAATTTTGCTTTTAGTCTCCGTGAAGTGGTTGCATTAGCCAATTCAATTGAGAGGGTAATTGATGACTTGTCTAGGAATTTAAACTGATAGATTATAGAGGTATGGGTGTTTGTGGGAAACAGTCAGGCTGCAGCATTAGGGTTAAAAACAGCAGTTATTACCGGGATACCTTAGGGATATGTTTAAAAGACAATATTCAAAATAAAGTTGCTAGTAATGGCAAATCAATTGATCAACAAACAAAGGGGGATAGTAGAGGGCAATGAGTGACTAGCTCCTTAAAGTTAATATACAATATAGGAGTTAAGAAAAAAATAATGGGCTAAAAATTATTCAAGTGCAGG
>NC_069415.1:61241240-61267169 GCF_026875155.1 Cherax quadricarinatus | reverse complement strand
GCCCATAACATTCGGGCTACCTGAACATTCTACACCATGAACATTTCCCCCTTTCCCTAAATATTTTTGGACACCACAACATTCTCGCCATCATCACATTCTGGATACAATCGACATTCTGGCCACCATGAACATTTTGGCCATCATCAACATTCTGGCCACCATGAACATTCTGGCAACCATGAACATTCTGGCCATCATCAACATTCTGGCTAAAATCAACATTCTGGCTACCATGAGCATTCTGGCCCCCATCGATACTCTGGCCAACATCAACATTCTGGCCACTATGAGTATTCTGGCCAACAAGAACATTCTGGCCGCCATGAACATTCTGGCCACCATCAGCATTCTATCCACCATCAACACTCTGGCCACTATGAGCATTCTGGCCAACAAGAACATTCTGGCCTCAATCAACATTCTGGCTACCATGAACATTCTGGACACCATGAACATTCTAACCACCATGAACATTCTGGCTACCATGGACATTCTGGATTCCTTGAACATTCTGGCCACTGTCAACATTATGGCAATCATCAACATTCTGGCTATCATGAACATTATGGCCACCATCAACATTCTGGCCACCATCAACATTCTGGCCATACTCAACATCCTGGTTATCATCAACGTTCTGGCCATCATGAACATTTTGGCCACCATGAACATTCTGGCTATTATGAACATTCTGGCCACCATGAACATTCTGGCCTCCATCAACATTCTGGCCACCATCAACATTCTGGCCACCATCAACATTCTGGCCACCATCAACATTCTGGCCACCATCAACATTCTGGCCACCATCAACATTCTGGCCACCATCAACATTCTGGCCAACATCAACATTCTGGCCACCATCAACATTCTCGCCACCATGAACATTCTGGCTACCATCCTTATTGTGGTCACCATTAACATTCTGGCCACTATCAACATTCTGGCCATCATCAAAATTCTGGCCAACACGAACATTCTTGCCATGGTCAACCTTCTGGCCACCATCAACATTCTTGCCACCAATAACATTCTAGCCAACATCAACATTCTGGCCACCATAAGCATTCTGGCAACCATGAACATTCTTGCTACCATGAACATTTTGGCCACCATGAACATTCTGGCTACCATGAACAGTCTGGTTACCATGAACATTCTGGCTACAGTGAACCTTCTGGCCACCATTGACATTTTGGTCAACATCAACATTCTGGCCACGAACAACATTCTCGCCACCATGAACATTCTGGCCACCATCAACATTCTGGCTACAATGAACATTCTGGACACCATCAACATTCTGGCTACAATGAACATTCTGGCCACCATCATCATTCTGGTCATCATCAACATTCTGGCTACCATGAACATTCTGGCCACCATGAACATTCTGGCCACCATCAACATTCTTGCTATCATCAACATTCTGGCCATCATCAACATTCTGGCCACAATGAACATTCTGGCCACCGTCAACATTCTGGCCACCATCAATATTCTGGCCACCATCAACATTCTGGCCACCATCAATATTCTGGCCACCATAAACATTCTGGCCGCCATCAATATTCTGGCCACCATCAACATTCTGGCCTCCATCAACATTCTGGCCACCATCAACATTCTGGCCACCATCAACATTCTGGCCACCATCAACATTCTGACCACCATCGACATTCTGGCCACCATCAATATTCTGGCCACCATGAACATTCTGGCCACCATCAACATTCTTTCCACCATCTACATTCTGGCCACCATCAACATTCTTGCCACCATCAACATTCTGACCACCATCAACATTCTGGCCACCATCAACATTTTGGCCACCATCAATATTCTGGCCAGCATCAACATTCTGGCCACCATCAACATTCTGGCCACCATCTACATTCTGGCCACCATCAACATTCTTGCCACCATCAACATTCTGACCACAATCAATATTCTGACCACCATCAACATTCTGGCCACCATCAACATTTTGGCCACAATCAATATTCTGGCCTCTATCAACATTCTGGCCAACATCAACACTCTGGCCACCATCAACATTCTGGCCACCATCAATATTCTGGCCAACATCAACATTCTAGCCACCATCAATATTCTGGCCACCATCAAAATTCTGGCCACCATGAACATTCTGGCCACCATGAAGATTCTGGCCACCATGAACATTCTGGCCACCATCAACATTCTGGCCACCATGAACATTCTTGCCACCATCAACATTCTGGCCACCATCAACATTCTGGCCACCATCAACATTCTGGCCACCATCAACATTCTGGCCACCATCAACATTCTGGCCACCATCAACATTCTGGCTGCCTTAAATATTCTGGCCACCATCGACATTCTGGCCAACATGAGCAGTCTGGCCTCCGTCAGCATTCTGGCCACCATCAACATTCTTGCCTCCAACGACATTCTGGCCACCATCAACATTCTGGCTAACATGAGATTCTGGCTACCATGACCATTCTGGCTACCATGAACATTCTGGCCACCATGAACATTCTGGCTACCATGAACATTCTGGCCACCATCAACATTCTGGCTGCCTTAAATATTCTGGCCACCATCGAAATTCTGGCCAACATGAGCAGTCTGGCCTCCGTCAGCATTCTGGCCACCATCAACATTCTTGCCTCCAACAACGTTCTGGCCACCATCAACATTCTGGCTAACATGAGATTCTGGCTACCGTGACCATTCTGGCCACCATCAACATTCTGGCCACCATCAACATTCTGGCCACCATCAACATTCTGGCCACCATCAACATTCTGGCCAACATCAACATTCTGGCCACCATCAACATTCTGGCCACCATCAACATTCTGGCCACCATCAACATTCTGGCCACCATCAACATTCTGGCCACCATCAACATTCTGGCCACCATCAACATTCTGGCCACCATCAACATTCTGGCCACCATCAACATTCTGGCCAACATCAACATTCTGGCCAACATCAACATTCTGGCCACCATCAACATTCTGGCCACCATCAACATTCTGGCCACCATCAACATTCTGGCCACCATCAACATTCTGGCCACCATCAACATTCTGGCCACCATCAACATTCTGGCCACCATGAAGATTCTGGCCACCATCAACATTCTGGCCACCATCAACATTCTGGACACCATCAACATTCTGGCCAACATCAACATTCTGGCCAACATCAACATTCTGGCCAACATCAACATTCTGGCCAACATCAACATTCTGGCCTCCATCAACATTCTGGCCACCATCAACATTCTGGTCAACCAAACGTCTTCGTTGCTAAACTATAAATAAGATATTTCCATGTCAAGAATGTTGTAAGTGAAGTTACTGTCACTTAGGAAACAATAACAACAACAACAACTCATGGCGTAAAGCAGACGAGTGGATATATGATGAACATCAAAATGGTACACTTATGGATATATTATGTTTTCTTGGTAGAGATTAACTCCTATTACCTTCATGCTAATTCATACACACGTCACTGAGTCCTCATTAATTTAAAGACACTGGACGAGGTGTTGATGTTCATACATTCTTCAACATTCTGTGAGGATACTTGCCCTAGAAGTTTACAAGAAGGTTTACCCTCCAAGAACACGATGGTCTACAAGAGACACACCTTCATAAATTTTCACTTTGCAAATTGTGTTTTTTTTTCTAGGAAATCTTGTGTGATAGTGACAGCGAGGATAGACCTCCTCCTACTCCTTCTCCTCCTCCTTCTGCATCCTCGTTCCTGCTTAGCGAGGATAGACCTCCTCCTACTCCTTCTCCTCCTCCTTCTGCATCCTCGTTCCTGCTTAGCGAGGATAAACCTCATCCTACTCCTCCTCCTCCTTCTGCATCCTCGGTCCTGCTTAGCGAGGATAAACCTCATCCTACTCCTCCTCCTCCCTTTTGCATCCTCGGGCCTGCTTAGCGAGGATAAACCTCATCCTACTCCTCCTCCTCCTTCTGCATCCTCGTTCCTGCTTAGCGAGGATAAACCTCATCCTACTCCTCCTCTCTCCTTCTGCATCCTCGTTCCTGCTTAGCGAGGATAAACCTCATCCTACTCCTCCTCCTCCTTCTGCATCCTCGTTCCTGCTAGCGAGGATAAACCTCATCCTACTCCTCCTCCTCCTTCTGCATCCTCGTTCCTGCTTAGCGAGGATAAACCTCATCCTACTCCTCCTCCTCCTTCTGCATCCTCGTTCCTGCTTAGCGAGGATAAACCTCATCCTACTCCTCCTCCTCCTTCTGCATCCTCGTTCCTGCTTAGCGAGGATAAACCTCATCCTACTCCTCCTCCTCCTCCTGCATCCTCGGTCCTGCTTACCTCGCTGTTATGACGATAATACCAACACTGGTCAACGGGGCGTCTGTATGTCATGCTGACTACAGTAATAACCTTGAATAAAACCTCTCTCGCAGAAAATGACTCTTCTTTACAGTTCAAGATATTAAATGCTATGTCTCGCCACGAGAGGCTTCCCTATTCCTAAATCGGATGAAAACACTGGTGGCGAAACGTTTCCTTTAATAACTTGCCCTGACAATTACACAACTGACCTTTCCACATGTCGCTGATACAAGATTATTTACAACCAAAACCTGAATCCAACGTGGAGTTAGCATAATGATGACTCCCTGCTGGACACACTTAACATCCCTGTGCTGAATGTGAAACCAGGGCTGAATTCCTCCACCTCTGAATAAGGGCAGAGTTCCACCACCTCTGAATCAGGGCAGAGTTCCACCACCTCTGAGTCAGGGCAGAGTTCCTCCACCTCTGAATTAGGGCAGAGTTCCACCACCTCTGAGTCAGGGCAGAGTTCCTCCACCTCTGAATCAGGGCAGAGTTCCACCACCTCTGAGTCAGGGCAGAGTTCCTCCACCTCTGAATCAGGGCAGAGTTCCACCACCTCTGAATCAGGGCAGAGTTCCACCACCTCTGAGTCAGGGCAGAGTTCCTCCACCTCTGAATCAGGGCAGAGTTCCACCACCTCTGAGTCAGGGCAGAGTTCCTCCACCTCTGAATCAGGGCAGAGTTCCACCACCTCTGAATCAGGGCAGAGTTCCTCCACCTCTGAATCAGGGCAGAGTTCCACCACCTCTGAGTCAGGGCAGAGTTCCACCACCTCTGAGTCAGGGCAGAGTTCCACCACCCCTTATTCAGGGCAGAGTTCCACCACCTCTGAGTAAGGGCTGAGGTCCACCACCTCTGAGTAACGCCTGAGTTCCACCAACTCTGAGTCAGGGTTGAGTTCCACCAACTCTGAGTCAGGGCTGAGTTCCACCAACTCTGAGTCAGGGTTGAGTTCCGCCACCTGTGAGTCGAAGCTGAGTTCCTACACCTCTGAGTCAGGCTGAGTTTCCTCCTCTGACTCAGGGTTGAGTTCCACCACCTCTGAGTCAGGGCTGAGTTCCACCACCTCTGAGTCAGAGGTGAGTTCCACCACCTCTGAGTCAGGGCTGAGTTCCACCACCTCTGAGTCAGGGCTGAGTTCCACCACCTCTGAGTCAGGGTTGAGTCCCGCCACCTCTGAGTCGAGGCTGAGTTCCTCCACCTCTGAGTCAGTGCTGAGTTCCTCCTCTGACTCAGGGTTGATGTTCCACCACCTCTGAGTCAGGGCTGAGTTCCCACCACCTCTGAGTAAAGGCTGAGTTCCACCACCTCTGAGTCAGGGCTGAGTTTTCACCACCTCTGAGTCAGGGTTGAGTTCCGCCACCTCTGAGTCGAGGCTGAGTTCCTCCACCTCTGAGTCAGGGCTGAGTTCCACCACCTCTGAGTCATGGTTGAGTTCCACCACCTCTGAGTCAGGGCTGAGTTCCACCACCTCTGAGTCAGAGCTGAGTTCCACCACCTCTGAGTCAGGGCTGAGTTCCACCACCTCTGAGTCAGAGCTGAGTTCCACCAGCTCTGAGTCAGGGCTGAGTTTCACCACCTCTGATCAGGGTTGAGTTCGACCACCTCTGAGTCAGGGCTGAGTTCCACCACCTCTGAGTCAGGGTTGAGTTCCACCACCTCTGAGTCAGGGCTGAGTTCCACCACCTCTGAGTCAGGGCTGAGTTCCACCACCTCTGAGTCAGGGTTAAGTTCCGCCACCTCTGAGTCGAGGCTGAGTTCCTACACCTCTGAGTCAGGGCTGAGTTCCTCCTCTGACTCAGGGTTGAGTTCCACCACCTCTGAGTCAGGGCTGAGTTCCACCACCTCTGAGTCAGGGCTGAGTTCCACCACCTCTGAGTAAAGGCTGAGTTCCACCACCTCTGAATCAGGGCAGAGTTCCACCACCTCTGAGTCAGGGCAGAGTTCCTCCACCTCTGAATCAGGGCAGAGTTCCACCACCTCTGAGTCAGGGCAGAGTTCCTCCACCTCTGAATCAGGGCAGAGTTCCACCACCTCTGAATCAGGGCAGAGTTCCTCCACCTCTGAATCAGGGCAGAGTTCCACCACCTCTGAGTCAGGGCAGAGTTCCACCACCTCTGAGTCAGGGCAGAGTTCCACCACCCCTTATTCAGGGCAGAGTTCCACCACCTCTGAGTAAGGGCTGAGGTCCACCACCTCTGAGTAACGCCTGAGTTCCACCAACTCTGAGTCAGGGTTGAGTTCCACCAACTCTGAGTCAGGGCTGAGTTCCACCAACTCTGAGTCAGGGTTGAGTTCCGCCACCTCTGAGTCGAAGCTGAGTTCCTACACCTCTGAGTCAGGGCTGAGTTCCTCCTCTGACTCAGGGTTGAGTTCCACCACCTCTGAGTCAGGGCTGAGTTCCACCACCTCTGAGTCAGAGGTGAGTTCCACCACCTCTGAGTCAGGGCTGAGTTCCACCACCTCTGAGTTAGGGCTGAGTTCCACCACCTCTGAGTCAGGGTTGAGTCCCGCCACCTCTGAGTCGAGGCTGAGTTCCTCCACCTCTGAGTCAGTGCTGAGTTCCTCCTCTGACTGAGGGTTGAGTTCCACCACCTCTGAGTCAGGGCTGAGTTCCACCACCTCTGAGTAAAGGCTGAGTTCCACCACCTCTGAGTCAGGGCTGAGTTTCACCACCTCTGAGACAGGGTTGAGTTCCGCCACCTCTGAGTCGAGGCTGAGTTCCTCCACCTCTGAGTCAGGGCTGAGTTCCACCACCTCTGAGTCATGGTTGAGTTCCACCACCTCTGAGTCAGGGCTGAGTTCCACCACCTCTGAGTCAGAGCTGAGTTCCACCACCTCTGAGTCAGGGCTGAGTTCCACCACCTCTGAGTCAGAGCTGAGTTCCACCAGCTCTGAGTCAGGGCTGAGTTTCACCACCTCTGAGTCAGGGTTGAGTTCGACCACCTCTGAGTCAGGGCTGAGTTCCACCACCTCTGAGTCAGGGCTGAGTTCCACCACCTCTGAGTCAGGGCTGAGTTCCACCACCTCTGAGTCAGGGCTGAGTTCCACCACCTCTGAGTCAGGGTTAAGTTCCGCCACCTCTGAGTCGAGGCTGAGTTCCTACACCTCTGAGTCAGGGCTGAGTTCCTACTCTGACTCAGGGTTGAGTTCCACCACCTCTGAGTCAGGGCTGAGTTCCACCACCTCTGAGTCAGGGCTGAGTTCCACCACCTCTGAGTAAAGGCTGAGTTCCACCACCTCTGAGTCAGGGCTGAGTTCCACCACCTCTGAGTCAGGGTTGAGTTCCGCCACCTATGAGTCGAGTCTGAGTTCCTCCACCTCTGAGTCAGGGCTGAGTTCCTCCTCTGACTCAGGTTTGAGTTCCACCACCTCTAAGTCAGCGCTGGGTTCCACCAAATCTGAGTCAGGGCTGAGTTCCACCACCTCTGAGTAAAGGCTGAGTTCCTCCACCTGTGAGTCAGGGCTGACTTCCTCCTCTGATTCAGGGTTGAGTTCCACCACCTCTGAGTCAGGGCTGAATTCCACCACCTCTGAGACAGAGCTGATTTCCTTTTCTGAGTCAGGGCTGAGTTTAACCAACTCTGAGGTAGGGCTGAGTTACTTGACCTCTGAGTCAGGCATGAGTTCCACCCCGTCTGAGTCAGGGCTGAGTTCCTTCACCACTGAGTCAGGGCTGAGTTCCTCCACCTCTGAGTCAGGGCTAAGTTCCACCAACTCTGAGGAAGGGCTGAGTTCCTCCACCTCTGAGTCAGGGCTGAGTTCCACCACCTCTGAGTCAGGGCTGAGTTCCTTCACCTCTGATCCAGGGCTAAGTTCCACCAACTCTGAGGTAGGGCTGAGTTCCTCCACCTCTGAGTCATGGCTGAGTTCCTCCACCTCTGAGTCAGGGCTGAGTTCCTGCATTTCTGAGCCAGAGGTGAGTTCCTTCTCCTCTGAGTCACGGCTGAGTTCCACCACCTCTGAGTCAGGGCTGAGTTCCACCACCTCTGAGTCAGGGCTGAGTTCCTTCACCTCTGATCCAGGGCTAAGTTCCACCAACTCTGAGGTAGGGCTGAGTTCCTCCACCTCTGAGTCATGGCTGAGTTCCTCCACCTCTGAGTCAGGGCTGAGTTCCTGCATTTCTGAGCCAGAGGTGAGTTCCTTCTCCTCTGAGTCACGGCTGAGTTCCACCACCTCTGAGTCAGGGCTGAGTTCCACCACCTCTGAGTCAGAGCTGAGTTCCTCAACCTATGATTCGGGGCTAATCTCCAACACCTCTGAGTCAGAGCTGAGTTCGTACACCTCTGAGTCAGGGCTGAGTTTCACCATATCTGAGCCAGGGTGGAGTTCCACCACCTCTGAGTCAGGGCTGAGTTCCACAGCCTCTGAGTCAGGGCTGAGTTCCACCACCTCTGAGTCAAGGCTGAGTTCCTCCACCTCTGAATCAGGACTGAATTCCTCCTCTGAGTCAGGGTTGAGTTCCACCACGTATGAGTCAGGGCGGAATTACACCACCTCTGAGTCAGGGCTGAGTTCCTCCCCCTCTGAGTCAGGGCTGAGTTTCACCAACTCTGAGGTAGGGCTGAGTTACTCCACCTCTGAGTCAAGGCTGAGTTCCTCCACCTCTGAGTCAGGACTGAATTCCTCCTCTGAGTCAGGGTTGAGTTCCAACACCTCTGAAATAGGGTTGAGTTCCACCACCTCTGAGTCAGAGCTGAGTTCCACCACCTCTGAGTCAGGGCTGAGTTCCACCACCTCTGAGTCAGGGCTGAGTTCCACCACCTCTGAGTCATGGTTGAGTTCTGCCACCTCTGAGTCGAGGCTGAGTTCCTCCACCTCTGAGTCAGGGCTGAGTTCCTTCTCTGAGTCAGGGCTGAGTTCCACCACCTCTGAGTCAGGGCTGAGTTCCACCGCCTCTGAATCAGGAATGAGTTCCACCAACTCTGAAGTCAAGGCTGAGTTCCTCAACCTCTGAGTCAGGGTTGAGCTCCACCACCTCGGAGTCAATGCTGAATTCCATCACCTCTGAGTCAGGGCTGAGTTCCTCCACCTCTGAGTCAGGGCTGAGTTCCTGCATCTCTGAGCCAGAGGTGAGTTCCTTCTCCTCTGAGTCACGGCTGAGTTCCACCACCTCTGAGTCAGGGTTGAGTTCCTACACCTCTGAGTCGGGGTTGAGTTCCACCACTTCTGAGTCAGAGCTGAGTTCCACCACCTCTGAGTCAGGGTTGAGTTCTGCCACCTCTGAGTCGAGGCTGAGTTCCTCCACCTCTGAGTCAGGGCTGAGTTCCTCCTCTGTGTCAGGGTTGAGTTCCACCACCTCTGATTCAGGGCTGAGTTCCACCACCTCTGAGTCAGAGCTGAGTTCCACCACCTCTGAGTCAGGGCTGAGTTCCTCCTCTGACTCAAGGCCGAGTTCCTCCACCTCTGATTCAGGGCTGAGTTCCTCCTCTGAGTCAGGGTTGAGTTCCACCACGTATGAGTCAGGGCTGAATTCCACCACCTCTGAGTCAGGGCTGAGTTCCTCCACCTCTGAGTCAGGGCTGAGTTTCACCAACTCTGAGGTAGGGCTGAGTTCCTCTACCTCTGAGTCAGGGCTGAGTTCCACCCCGTCTGAGTCAGGGCTGAGTTCCTTCGCCTCTGAGTCAGGGCTGAGTTCCTCCACCTCTGAGCCAGGGCTAAGTTCCACCAACTCTGAGGTAGGGCTGAGTTCCTCCACCTCTGAGTCAGGGCTGAGTTCCACTACCTCTGAGTCAGGGCTGAGTTCCTCCACGTCTGAATCAGGGCTGAGTTCCTCCACCTCTGAGCCTGGGCTGAGTTCCACCAACTCTGAGGAAGGGCTGAGTTCCTTCACCTCTGAGTCAGGGCTGAGTTCCACCACCTTTGAGTCAGGGCTGAATTCCTCCACCTCTGAGTCAGGGCTGAGTTCCTCCACCTCTGAGCCAGAGGTGAGTTCCTTCTCCTTTGAGTCAGGGCTGAGTTCCACCACCTCTGAGTCAAGGCTGACTTCCACCACCTCCGAGTCAGAGCTGAGTTCCTCCACCTATGATTCGGGGCTAAGCTCCAACACCTCTGAGTCAGAGCTGAGTTCCTTCACCTATGAGTCAGGGCTGAGTTTCACCTTGTCTGAGTCAGGGTTGAGTTCCACCACCTCTGAGTCAGGGCTGAGTTCCACAGCCTCTGAGTCAGGGCTGAGTTCCACCACCTCTGAGTCAAGGCTGAGTTCCTCCACCTCTGAGTCAGGGCTGAATTCCTTCTCTGAGTCAGGGTTGAGTTCCAACACTTCTGAGTCAGGGTTGAGTTCCACCACCTCTGAGTCAAGGCTGAGTTCCTCCACCTCTGAGTCAGGGCTGAGTTCCTCCTCTGAGCAAGGATTGAGTTCCACCGTTTCTGAATCAGGGCTGAGTTCCACCACCTCTGAGTCAGGGCTGAGTTCCACCACCTCTTCGTCAGGGCTGAGTTCCACCACCTCTGAGTCAGGGATGAATTCCACCTCCTCTGAGTCAGGGCTGAGTTCCACCACCTCTGAGTCAAGGCTGAGTTCCTCCACCTCTGAGTCAGGGCTGAGTTCCTCCTCTGAGTCAGGGTTGAGTTCCTCCTGAGTCAGGGTTGAGTTCCACCACCTCTGAGTCAAAGCTGAGTTCCTCGTCTGAGTCAGGGTTGAGTTCCACCACCTCTGTGTCAGGGCTGAGTTCCACCACCTCTGAGTCAGGGCTGAGTTCCACCACCTCTGAATCAGGGCTGAATTCCACCACCTCTGAGTCAGCGCTGAGTTCCACCTCCTCTGAGTCAAGGCTGAGTTCCTCCACCTCTGAGTGAGGGCTGAGTTCCACCACCTCTGAGTCAGGGCTGAGTTCCACCACCTCTGAGTCAGGGCTGAGTTCCACCACCTCTGAATCAGGGCTGAATTCCACCACCTCTGAGTCAGCGCTGAGTTCCACCACCTCTGAGTCAAAGCTGAGTTCCTCCTCTGAGTCAGGGTTGAGCTCCACCACCTCTGAGTCAGGGCTGAGTTCCTCCACCTCTGAGTCAGGGCTGCGTTCCTCCACCTCTGAGTCAAGGCTGAGTTCCACCAGCTCTGAGTGAGGGCTGAGTTCCTCCTCTGAGTCAGGGTTTAGCTTCACCACCTCTGAGTCAGGGCTGAGTTCCTCCACCTCTGAGTCAGGGTTGAGTTCCTCCACCTCTGAGTCAGGGTTGAGTTCCTCCACCTCTGAGTCAGGGTTGAGTTCCACCACCTCTGTGTCAGGGCTGAGTTCCACCACCTCTGAGTCAGGGCTGAGTTCCACCACCTCTGAATCAGGGCTGAATTCCACCACCTCTGAGTCAGCGCTGAGTTCCACCTCCTCTGAGTCAAGGCTGAGTTCCTCCACCTCTGAGTGAGGGCTGAGTTCCTCCACCTCTGAGTCAGGGCTGAGTTCCACCACCTCTGAGTCAGGGCTGAGTTCCACCACCTCTGAATCAGGGCTGAATTCCCACCTCTGAGTCAGCGCTGAGTTCCACCACCTCTGAGTCAAAGCTGAGTTCCTCCTCTGAGTCAGGGTTGAGCTCCACCACCTCTGAGTCAGGGCTGAGTTCCTCCACCTCTGAGTCAGGGCTGCGTTCCTCCACCTCTGAGTCAAGGCTGAGTTCCACCAGCTCTGAGTGAGGGCTGAGTTCCTCCTCTGAGTCAGGGTTTAGCTTCACCACCTCTGAGTCAGGGCTGAGTTCCTCCACCTCTGAGTCAGGGTTGAGTTCCTCCACCTCTGAGTCAGGGTTGAGTTCCTCCACCTCTGAGTCAGGGTTGAGTTCCTCCACCTCTGAGTCAGGGTTGAGTTCCTCCACCTCTGACTCAGGATTGAGTTCCTCCACCTCTGATTCACACAGAAGAAATTATATGTAATTGATATTGTTGACACCACTCATTCTTTCCACTTCCACTGACAACAGAGGGCAGTAAGTTCTACTTAAAGTCCATATTTCTGATTCCTATTATTGGTCATAAATGTTTTGTACCACCCCGGGAAGCCTTATTCTATGTCTTTAAAAAATTTTTTGCCTTATTTTGTATTTCTACATCACTACCGGAAGTCTTTTTCGAAATTACTAAATCAGCTTTCAAAAACATGTTCCCTCTTCCTAAATTACTCTTCAACCCTTTTGCCGCATTCATAACTTTCTTCTAGCAAGGCCTTGTGCTATATTCATCAATAAATTCTTGAATCCTTTTTTCTTATTAGTAAATTTCCACTGGAAGTATTTTTCAACATTAGTAAATCACTTCTGGAAGTCTTGTTCCATTATTTTATAACACCATAATTAACCTAGAAAACATGTATCATAAGCCTCATTCCATATTAGTAAATCCTCCCTAAAAGCCTTTTTATGTAATCGTAAATTACCACTGGCAGCCTTATTCCAGATTTTTAAATCGCCTTTGGAACTTGGTAGGTAAGACACATAGGCAACAGTTAGGCAACTTTATTCCGAAACGTTTCGCCTACACAGCTGGCTTCTTCAGTCGAATACATAAAGTAGGCAGGAACAGTAGAGATGAGAAGACGATGTAATCAGATAGTTCCTGACTATGGAACTGAACTTCTCCAGGCTGAGGGACTGACAACCTCAAATTCTGCGACTTCAAGGGTGATGGACTGATTACATCGTCTTCACATCTCTACTGTCCCTTCCTACTTTCTGTATTCGACTGAAGAAGCCTACTGTGTAGGCGAAACGTTTCGGAATAAAGTTGCCTAACTGTTGCCTATGTGTCTTACCTACCAACCTGACGGTATTGTATACCATTTTGATGTTCGCCTTTTGAACTTTTTATCTGTTTTCATAAGTCATCACTACAAGACATATTTCATTTTACGGATTCGTTATTAACCTCTGAGAGCAATGTTGCACAATGTTGCACAGTGGTAAGTCACCTGGGAAAGACGTGAGCCATACTTGAAAATTATCAACTGGAAGCCTTCTTCCAGATTTGTAAATCAATGCTGAAAGTCTTGTTCCAGATTTGTAAATGAATATTGGAAGTCTTATTCCAGATTTGCAAATCAATACTGGAAGTCTTATTCCAGATTTGTAAATCAATATTGGATGCCTTATTCCGTATTCGTAAATCACCCACGGGCGCCTTGTTTCAAATTAAGAAATCTGAAGCCTTGTTCCTCGGTTGTAAATCAGCACTCGCAGAAACAGGCTTATCTATAGTTACCTTCTTAATAACTTCTGGCCCAAGTCTATGACAAGACCTACTTCCACTGGGGTGACTCACCTACCACTGACAATACCTTCGCCCGCTGCACCGCCTCTAACGTCAGTATATAAGCACCAATCTTCCTGCCTGTGCTTCCGAGTCTTTAAGACTACGGTGCTCGTCACCAGTTCCTAGGCTGAGGGACTGATTACCTCGTTTCCCACTCTCTTTTGTATATATTTCTACAGCCTTCAGATCACTTCCTTGTACTGTGCATACAGACAAGTTGATTCCGAAACATTTCGCCTACACGGTAGGCGAAAAAGCCTACCGTGTAGGCGGTACGTTTCGTAATAGAGCTAACCAACTCCTACACATGTCTTACCAACATGTTCTCTTATTGTACTGATAAAACAGCTGATGAGCGAAACGTCTACGAAGTAAAGATACCTAGATGTTTCGCATGTCTAATTCACCAGAGTTTGGAAGTTAGAGTTTTTTTAATAAAGATTTATTTTTTGATGTTATACGTTGCATGTGTCGCCCAGAATGACCAATATTCAGCTTCCAGTATTGACAATTTTATTTTCAAATATTTTTTGGGAGACCAGTCCATTAGTATTGTTAGTGACGACTTTTGTCGACGCGTCTCATTGTTGTCTGTGTCCCTCTGTGCTGCTTTTGTTATCTGTCTATGTATGTGTCTCTTGCTTTCTTTTGCTCTATCTTTGATTCTTTTGCTTTCTTTTTCTCTATCTTTGGTTATCTTTTAACTCTTTATCTCTGTGTTGAGTTATCTCTAGCTTTCTTTATATCTATTTCTCTTCTTTTCCTTATCTGTCCTTGGTTACCTGTTGCTTTCTTAATGGTGTACCGTAGCTCGGTTGGTGGTGCACTTAACTTACACACTGAGGTCCTTGGTTCGATTCCCGGTATGGGTGGAAACATTGAGAGTGTTTCCTCAAGACACCTGCTTTCCCTGTTCACCAAGCAGTAAGTAGGTACCTGGGTGTTAGCAGACTAATGTAGGTCACATCCGAGGGGACACAATGCTCTGCACAACCAGAGACTTTTTGTACAGTATGTCGCTGATGTCAGCTATGGTCGATGTAACGTCTATCACTTACTTGTAGAAATAATAATAATAAAATTAAAATATTATTATTATTATTATTATTATTATTATTATTATTATTATTATTATTATTATGATTATTATTATTACTACTACTACTACTACTACTAGTTTGTCTCTTGTTTTTTCATCTCTATATCTCTGCCTTTAAAAACAAAGCAAGTATAAAAATATAGTCAGAGATAAAGCATTATTTATATATATATAATATATATATATATATATATATATATATATATATATATATATATATATATATATATATATATATATATATATTATTATTATTATTATTATCACACCGGCCGATTCCCACCAAGGCAGGGTGGCCCGAAAAAGAAAAACTTTCACCATCATTCACTCCATCACTGTCTTGCCAGAAGGGTGCTTTACACTACAGTTTTTTAAACTGCAACATTAACACCCCTCCTTCAGAGTGCAGGCACTGTACTTCCCATCTCCAGGACTCAAGTCCGGCCTGCCGGTTTCCCTGAATCCCTTCATAAATGTTACTTTGCTCACACTCCAACAGCACGTCAAGTATTAAAAACATTTGTCTCCATTCACTCCTATCAAACACGCTCACGCATGCTGCTGGAAGTCCAAGCCCCTCGCACACAAAACCTCCTTTACCCCCTCCCTCCAACCCTTCCTAGGCCGACCCCTACCCCGCCTTCCTTCCACTACAGACTGATACACTCTTGAAGTCATTCCGTTTCGCTCCATTCTCTCTACATGTCCGAACCACCTCAACAACCCTTCCTCAGCCCTCTGGACAACAGTTTTGGTAATCCCGCACCTCCTCCTAACTTCCAAACTACGAATTCTCTGCATTATATTCACACCACACATTGCCCTCAGACATGACATCTCCACTGCCTCCAGCCTTCTCCTCGCTGCAACATTCATCACCACGCTTCACACCCATATAAGAGCGTTGGTAAAACTATACTCTCATACATTCCCCTCTTTGCCTCCCAAAGGGCAAAGTTCTTTGTCTCCACAGACTCCTAAGTGCACCATCACTCTTTTTCCCTCATCAATTCTATGATTCACCCCATCTTTCATAGACCCATCCCCTGACACGTCCACTCCCAAATATCTGAATACGTTCACCTCCTCCATACTCTCTCCCTCCAAACTGATATTCAATCTTTCATCACCTAATTTTTTTTGTTATCCTCATAACCTTTCTCTTTCCTGTATTCACCTTTAATTTTCTTCTTTTTGCACACCCTACCAAATTCATCCACCAATCTCTGCAACTTCTCTTCAGAAAACTCCCAAGAGCACAGTGTCATCAGCAAAAGCAGCGTGGGCAACTCCCACTTTGTGGTGTGATTCTTTACTTTAACTCACGCCTCTTGCCAAGACCCTCGCATTTTCTTCTTTACAACCCCATCTATAAATATATTAAACAACCACGGTGACATCACACATCCTTGTCTAAGGCCTACTTTTACTGGGAAAAATTTCCCTCTTTCCTACATACTCTAACTTGAGCCTCACTATCCCCGTAAAAACTCTTCACTGCTTTCAGTAACCTACCTCCTACACCATACACTTGCAACATCTGCCACATTGCCCCCCTATCCACCCTGTCATACGCCTTTTCCAAATCCATAAATGCCACAAAGACCTCTTTAGCCTTATCTAAATACTGTTCACTTATATGTTTCACTGTAAAAAACCTGGTCCACACACCCCCTACCTTTCCTAAAGCCTCCTTGTTCATCTGCTATCCTATTCTCCGTCTTACTCTTAATTCTTTCAATTATAACTCTACCATACACTTTACCAGGTACACTCAACAGACTTATCCCCCTATAATTTTTGCACTCTCTTTTATCCCCTTTGCCTTTATACAAAGGAACTATGCATGCTCTCTGCCAATCCCTAGGTACCTTACCCTCTTCCATACATTTATTAAATAATTGCACCAACCACTCCAAAACCATATCCCCACCTGCTTTTAAAAATTTCTATCTTTATCCCATCAATCCCGGCTGCCTTACCCCCTTTCATTTTACCTACTGCCTCACGAACTTCCCCCACACTCACAACTGGCTCTTCCTCACTCCTACAAGATGTTATTCCTCCTTGCCCTATACACGAAATCACAGCTTCCCTATCTTCACAACATTTAACAATTCCTCAAAATATTCCTTCCATCTTCCCCAAAACCTCTAACTCTCCATTTAATAACTCTCCTCTCCTATTTTAACTGACAAATCCATTTGTTCTCTAGGCTTTCTTAACTTGTTAATCTCACTCCAAAACTTTTTCTTATTTTCAACAAAATTTGTTGATAACATCTCACCCACTCTCTCATTTGCTCTCTTTTTACATTGCTTCACAACTCTCTTAACTTCTCTCTTTTTCTCCATATACTCTTCCCTCCTTGCATCACTTCTACTTTGTAAAAACTTCTCATATGCTAACTTTTTCTCCCTTACTACTCTCTTTACATCATCATTCCACCAATCGCTCCTCTTCCCTCCTGCACCCACTTTCCTGTAACCACAAACTTCTGCTGAACAACTCTAACACTACATTTTTAAACCTACCCCATACCTCTTCGACCCCATTGCCTATGCTCTCATTAGCCCATCTATCCTCCAATAGCTGTTTATATCTTACCCTAACTGCCTCCTCTTTTAGTTTATAAACCTTTACCTCTCTCTTCCCTGATGCTTCTATTCTCCTTGTATCCCATCTACCTTTTACTTTTCAGTGTAGCTACAACTAGAAAGTGATCTGATATATCTGTGGCCCTCTATAAACATGTACATCCTGAAGTCTACTCAACAGTCTTTTATCTACCAATACATAATCCAACAAACTACTGTCTTTTCCCCCTACATCATATCGTGTATACTTATTTATCCTCTTTTTCTAAAATATGTATTACCTATAACTAAACCCCTTTCTATACAAATTTTCAATCAAAGGGGTCCCATTATCATTTACACCTGGCACCCCAAACTTACCTACCACACCCTCTCTAAAGTTTCTCCTACTTTAGCATTCAAGTCCCCTACCACAATTACTTCTCACTTGGTTCAAAGGCTCCTATACATTCACTTAACATCTCCCAAAATCTCTCTCTCTCCTCTGCATTCCTCTCTTCTCCAGGTGCATACACGCTTATTATGACCCACTTCTCGCATCCAACCTTTACTTTAATCCACATAATTCTTGAATTTACACATTCATATTCTCTTTTCTCCTTCCATAATGATCATTTAACATTACTGCTACCCCTTCCTTTGCTCTAACTCTCTCAGATACTCCAGATTTTAAACCCATTTATTTCCCCCCACTGAAACTCTCCTACCCCCTTCAGCTTTGTTCGCTTAGGGCCAGGACATCCAACTTCTTTTCATTCATAACATCAGCAATCATCTGTTTCTGTCATCCGCACTACATCCACGCCCCATTTAAAACAACCCAGTTTTATAAAGTTTTTCTTCTTCTCTTTTTTTGTAATTGTATACAGGGAGAAGGGGTTACTAGCCCATTGCTCCCGGCATTTTAGTCGCTCATACGACACGCATGGCTTACGGAGGAAAGATTCTTTTCCACTTCCCCATGGACAATAGAAGAAATAAAAAAGAACAAGAGCTATTTAGAAAAAAGGAGAAAAACCCAGATGTATGTATATATATATATGCATGTGCGTGTCTATGAAGTGTGACCAAAGTGTAAGTAGGAGTAGCAAGATATCCCTGTTATCTTAGCGTGTTTATGAGACAGAAAAAGAAACCAGCAATCCTACCATCATGCAAAACAGTTACAGGTTTTTGTTTCACGTCATCTGGCAGGACGGTAGTACTTCCCTGGGTGGTTTCTGTCTACCAACCTACTACCTATATATATATATATATATATTATATATATATATATATATATATATATTATATTATAATATATATACCTATATATATAAATATTATATATATATATATATATAATATAATATATATGTATGTAGTATATATATATATATATTATATTAAAAATTTTAATTATATATATATATTATATATAAAAATATATATATATATATATATATATATAAATATAAAATATATACACACACACACACACACACAACACACCACACAAGAAAAGAGGGGGGGTGGAAAGTGAAATAAACAAGGGGGGGGAAAAGCTCGGGTGGATATAAGCAACTTTTGGGCCCAGAAAGGTGGGCTGGTGCAAGTAGGGAGCAGGGGGGGGGGCGGGGGAGGAAAGGGAAAGTGTTTTGGTGGAATGATAAAACCAAAGGGGTGATAAAAAAAAAAAGGTTAGTTTATAAAAGGGGTTTTTTAAACAAAGCGAATTTGTTATAAGAAGAGTAGAGTTATGGGAGATTTAAAAGAAAGGTAAGAGAGTAGTGAGAGGGGGGTGAAAAAAGGAGAGCAGACAAAAGTGAGAGGGGCCACTTTTCAAGAAATTTCAATGAAAATAAAAAAAAAAAATTGGGGGGGGGTGTGATTTAAACAAGTTAAGAAAGCCTAGGGAACGAATGGTTTTTGAAAAAAAAAACCTTAGTAGGGGAGTTAGTAGATGGGGGGGATGGAGGTTTTGGGTAGATGGCGAGAATATTTTTGGGGAAAATTTTTTAAATGTAAAACAAAGAAAAAGGGGGGGCGGCAGTTTCATGCACTGGCCCGGGAGGTTTTACCAAACTTTTAAAGGGAAGGGAAAAGAAAGGGTGTTAGTGGGGAGGGAGGTGCTGGGGCATTACGTAAATGAAAAGGGGGAAAAACGTTGGAATAACGGGGCATGACCCGAAATTTTAAAAGCAAGGGGGGGGTAAATTTTTGGAAATGGTTTGGGAGTTTTTTTTTAATAAATGTTTTGAAAGAGGGGGAAAGGGTTTTCCTAGGGATTGGCGGGGAGGGAAAGTATATCCCCTTTTTTATAAAGGGAAAGGGGGCAAAAAAGGGTTGTAAAAAAAAAAGAGGGGAAAAAGTTTACTGAGTATACAGGAAAAGTGTATGGTAGGGTTTTTAAATTTAAAGAAAATTTTGAGGGAAAACAGAATGTAGGATTGCAGAAGAAGGGAAGGAGGCTTCAGGTGGGTAGGGGGGTGTGTAGATCAAGTGTTTTACATTGAAGCTTTTAAAGTGAACAATTTAGATAAAGGTTGGAAAATGTTTATTCATTTATGGATTTTTGAAAAGGCAATGAAAGTGTGGATTTAAGGGGAATGTGGAAAGTTGCAAGTATTGGGAAAATTTTAAGTTTTAAATGCTGTAAAGAGTTTTTTATGAGGATAGTGGAAAGGGTCAGGTTAGGGTGTGTAGAAGAGAGGGAGACTTAATTCCTGGTTAAAAATAAAGGGTTTTGACAGGGAAGGGTTAAAAGGTTTACCAGGGGGTTTTTTAATAAATTTTTTTAGATGGGATTGTAAAAAAGTAAATGCAAGGGGTGTTCGGGAAAGGGGGGGGATTTAAAAATTTTTGGGGGAACAAATACAAAAGGGAAATTGACAGAGTTACTTTTCTGATGATACTGTGCTTATGGGAGATTCTTTAAAAAAAAAATTGCAAAGGTTAGTGGATGAGTTTGGGGGGTGTGTGTGTAAAGGGGAAGTTGAAAGTTTAAACATAAAAAATAAGGTGATGAGGGTAAACAAATGATTTGATAAAGAAAAATTGGATATCAAATTGGAGAGGAGGAGTATGGAAGAAGTGAATGTTTTCAGATACTTGGGAGTTGACGTGTCGGCGGATGGATTTATGAAGGATGAGGTTAACCATAGAATTGATGAGGGAAAAAGGCGAGTGGTGCATTGAGGTATAGGTGGAGATAAAAAACATTATCTATGGAAGAAAAGAAGGGTATGTATGAAAGTTTAGTGGTACCAACACTCTTATATGGGTGTGAAGCTTGGGTTGTAAATGCTGCAGCGAGGAGACGGTTGGAGGCAGTGGAGATGCCTGTCTAAGGGCAATGTGTGGTGTAATTATTATGCAGAAAATTTGGAGTGTGGAAATTAGGAGAAGGTGTGGAGTTAATAAAAGTATTAGTCAGAGGGCAGAAGAGGGGTTGTTGAGGTTGTTTGGTCATTTAAAAGAGAATGGATCAAAGTAGAATGACATGGAGAGCGTATAAATCTGTAGGGGAAGGAAGGATGGGTAGGGGTCGTCCTCGAAAAGGTTGGGAGGGAGGGGGTAAGGGAGGTTATGTGGGCGTGGGGCTTGGACTTCCAGCAAACGTGCGTGAACGTGTTAGATAGGAGTGAATCGAGACGAATGGTATTTGAGACCTGACGATCTGTTGAAGTGTGAACAGGGTAATATTTAGTGAAGGGATTTAGGGAAACCGGTTATTTTTATATAGCCAGACTTGAGTCCTGGAAATGGGAAGTACAATGCCTGCACTTTGAAGGAGGAGTTTGGGATATTGGCAGTTTGGAGGGATATATTGTGTATCTTTATACGTATATGCTTCTAAACTGTTGTGTTCTGAGCACCTCAGTAAAAACAGTGATTATGTGTGAGTGAGGTGAAAGTGTTGAATGATGATGAAAGCATTTTCTTTTTGGGGATTTTCTTTCTTTTTTGGGTCACCCTGCCTCGGTGGGAGACGGCCGACTTGTAAAAAAAATATATATATATATATATATATATATTATATATATAATATATATATATATAATATATATATATATATATATATATATATATATATATGTATAATATGTATATATGTATATATGTATATATGTATATATATATATATATATATATATATATATATATATATATATATAATATATATATATATATTATATATATATATATATATATATATATATACAAAATGAAAAGCCTTACTTTACCTCATATGATTGTATTTGTTTCTTGAAAGGGTTTATGCTCTATATATATCTAGTCAAAACTTTCCATAAAATATAACTACTCTATTACATTGACCTAGAAAACGTTTTTCCAAATTTCATTCTCAATGTCAACATTCTACATAACTCAACTAAACTTACCCGACATAAAAACAACTCGAAATCATACAAATCAAAAAATAATTCTCAACCATTGTACAACATGTTTAATGTTTAACAAACTAAAAGTAATTCCTCTAACATAATGTTATTTTAGAGAGACAATTCCTTCAGCAAGATCTCCAACAGAGGTTTCATCACTAAGGTTTTCCTAACATTTTCTTTGCAGTTGCGCAACGCGACATCACAGGCGACCAAATTAACTTGAACCATCTTAGTGACGAAGGTGAACCTCCATTCATCAAGATTCTGGTGTTCTCAGGAGGAACTCCATCTGGTGGAAGTGGCTTCTGGATACCCTCTGGACGAGAGAATCTCCACTTGAAGCAGAACAACCCTGAGCAAATGTCTCCAGAGCGCCTCAGAAATGTTGGCCAAATGCGGTGCAGTCCAAGGCAGGATCTTCACCAGTGGCCTGCTTCTACCCATCTCTTTTCTCTTCTCCTCTCCTTCCCTACCTTCGGATTTTGTGTATTTTCTTCGTATCTCATCTTCCACTATAAACCTGCACTCTAGCAGGATGCTGCTGACATACTGGGAATATGTTGGGTCTTATGCTCAGGGAAAGAAGTGATTGTTGGAATTAGTTGCCTCGGAGAGTTAATAATCAATGATAACCCATGCAATGTTAATAATCAAGGATTTCCCATGGAATGTTGATAATCAAGGATAACCCATGCAATGTTAATAATCAAGGATTAACCATGGAATGTTGATAATCAAGGATAACCCATGCAATGTTAATAATCAAGGATTAACCATGGAATGTTGATAATCAAGGATAACCCATGCAATGTTAATAATCAAAGATAACCAATGCAGTGTTAATAATCCATGATAATCCATGAAATGTTAACAATCAACGATAACCCATGCAATGTAAATAATCAAAGATAATTCCCATGCAATGTTGATAAATAACTCAAGCAATGTTGATAATTAATCAGTGATAATACATGCGATGTTGATAATTATTCATTGATAACAAATGCAATGTTAATAATCAGTGATAACCCATACAATGTTGACAATCAAAGATAACCCATGCAGTGTTAATAATAAATAATAATCCATGCAGTGTGCCTCATTTCCATTTAGGTAATATTACGTCCAGGATTCAGCATACAATGTTCGATTAATTACTTACTAGGTGTCAATTTACTGCTAGGAAACAACGGCTGAAAATCTCAGGAGACTTGCCTATACTTGCCATGTTGTCGAGTGATGGACACTGCGACCTGCTGAGAGTGTGTCAGGCAGGGTGAGCGTCCCATCAAATTTGATGTTTCGTCGAGACTTTAACTTCTGGATGCAATGCTATATATTTCTTTTTTTTTGTCAGGGAATACACGTGTGTGTGTGTGTGTGTGTAGCGTCGGTGAAGTGTAGTGATGTTTAGTCTAGTTATTTAAGTCATACTCGTTGGACAGAGTACCTTCTCACACCTACTGGAAGTAAGAGGTACTTATATCCTCTCTCTTTGAAAGTTCGCACACAAACACTTCTCCCTCTCTCTCCATTTTTCTCACTCACTCACACTCAAACACAGGTTATCTTTCTCTCACTCTTCATCCTTCTCACTCACGCACGCGTTCTCTCTCTCTCTCTCTCTTTCTCTCTCTCTCTCTCTCTCTCTCTCTCTCTCTCTCTCTCTCTCTCTCTCTCCTCTCTCTCTCTCTCTCTCTCTCTCTCTCTCTCTCTCCTCTCTCCTCTCTCTCTCTCTCTCTTCTCTTCTTCTCCCTCTCTCTGTCTCTATCTATCTATCTAACTATCTATCTTTCTTACTCAGACACAAACACACGTTCTATCTATCTTTCTCACTCACACATTACCACGTTCTCTCTCACACACTCAAACATACGTTGCTCTTTCACTCTCACTACTCAGACTGTCACAGCTGTAATAAGTAAGGTAGCATCATCAACAAGGTACACTGTGTCATCACCACTGTATACACCTCACCTTCGACGGAGCGTTCCAACTTTAATTACTTCTCCATAACTTGTCCTACCATCACTTGCTTCCTCGCCGGGGTCGCACTGTCAACTTTGATCGTGTCTCAGAAACCTGCCCGACCTACTATACAGAGAATCTCCCGTTGTGCAACAGTATGCAGCCCTGTTAGCAACAGACAATATTCCCCTTAGAGGTCAGCCTGGCGAGTTAGTCTGCCAGAATAACATAATTAGAAGCAAGAAATATTTTCCCAAACATTTGCATATATTTTTTCTAAGCTAAAGGAATAATTGGTGGTGATGAGAGGAAGTCTTGTTAAGAAGTATAAATCTGTCAAGGATGATAGCCAAGTGTGGTGGTTAAGAGTGAGGCTGCGAGTAGAAGTGTGTGTGTGTCAGTGTGTGTGGCACTCATTATGGTCTGGGTGGCACTCATTAGTGGTCTGGGTGGCACTCATTGCTGGTCTGGGTGGCACTCTGCATAACATCAGTGAAAGCAAGACTATTTTTTCTCCTGGATATATAATGATTTACACTCTGGCTGCGCAGTGCATCTGTTCAAGAAATATCACTGTGCTACAAAGAGTTTTTCATTATATATAAAACTGGCAAATAGCAAGAACTCATTTAAAATTAAGTCCATTCTGAAATTTCTGTTATAACGTTTAAAGATATATTTTTTTCATTAATGTTAATGTAAAAAATTTTTAATTTTACACCAAAGAAATCTTAGAAAACTTACCTAACCTTATTATAACAAGAACAATTTATTTTTGCCTAACCCAACTAAATATATTTTAGATTTGTTTAAAAATTAATTTAATACTAAACAAACACAGTGAAATATATTTTTTTGGGTCATTTTCAAAAATGATTTTGGCGAAATTATTGCATACACAAATTTTCACTTTCCTATATGGCAAGATGAGCGTTGCTATTTAAGCCAAGATCGCAAGTATCTGCCTATTCGGTACGAAAATAATATATATTATATATAATATAATATATATAATATAATATATATATATATATATAATATATAATATATAATATATATAATAATTTATATTTTTTATTATTATTTTATTTTTTGTTATCACACTGGCCGATTCCCACCAAGGCAGGGTGCCCGAAAAAGAAAAAAATTCACCATCATTCACTCCATCACTGTCTTGCCAGAAGGGAGCTTTACACTTACAGTTTTTAAACTGCAACATTAACACCCCTCTTCAGAGTGCAGGCACTGTACTTCCCACTCCAGGACTCAAGTCCGGCCTGCCGGTTCCCTGAACCCCTTCATAAATGTTACTTTGCTCACACTCCAACAGCACGTCAAGTATAAAAACCATTTGTTTTCCATTCACTCCTATCAAACACGCTCATGCATACCTGCTGGAAGTCCAAGCCCCCCGCACACAAAACCTCCCTTTTTACCCCTCTCTCCAACCTTTCCTAGCCGACCCCTTTTATATATTTTAATATATATATATTATATATATATTATATATATAATATATATTTTATATATATATATATAATATATATATATATATATAAAATATATATATATATAAAATACATATATATTTTTTTTTATTATTTATTATCACACTGGCCGATTCCCACCAAGGCAGGGTGGCCCGAAAAGAAAAACTTTCACCATCATTCACTCCATCACTGATCTTTTCCAGAAGGGTGCTTTACACTACAGTTTTTAAACTTTCAACATTAACACCCCTCCTTCAGAGTGCAGGCACTGTACTCCCATCTCCAGGACTCAAGTCCGGCCTGCCGGTTTCCCTGAATCCCTTCTAAATGTTACTTTTTCCCCACCCCAACAGCACGTCAAGTATTAAAAACCATTTGTCTCCATTCACTCCTATCAAACACGCTCACACGCATGCCTGCTGGAAAATCCAAGCCCTCGCACACAAACCTCCTTTACCCCCTCCCTCCAACCCCTTTCCCAGGCCGACCCCTACCCCGCCTTCCTTCCACACAGACTGATACACTCTTGAATCATTCTGTATCGCTCCATTCCCCTCACATGCCCGAACCACCTCAACAACCCTTCCTCCGCCCTCTGGACAACAGTTTTTGGTAACCCGCACCTCCTCCTAACTTCCAAACTATACGAATTCTCTGCATTATATTCACACCCCACATTGCCCCGACTGACATCTCCACTGCTCCCGCCTCTCCTCGCTGCAACATTCATCACCCACCTTACACCCCCTATAAGAGCGTTGGGAAAAAATATACT